>JANCRC010000001.1:42895000-43377500 GCA_024362995.1 Heteromeles arbutifolia | reverse complement strand
AGGTAGAGGGTTGGGGCACCCAGCTATCCTTCCACACCCAAACCGAAGCCTTATTACCAATCGTCCATCCCGAACTCTTTTTCAAAATGTTTATAGCCTTGAGTATGCTAGACCAACAATAAGAAGAAGATAAAGGAACATGAGTTTCCCAAAATGAGGTAATGGGAAAATATTTAGCTTTGAAAATAATTCTCCAACTTTGTTTCGCCAATATCGCATGTGGATGCAAATTTCCCCCGTCTTCTCCCTTGATGAAAATGCACTTGCAAAATAATAACATCTATGATTAAGGCTAAAAGCCTCACACATCCACGATGAATGAAGGGGGCTTTGGTTGAAGAATCTCAAATGCCAAAGTTAGAATTTGAGAGAGAAGGTGTTTAGGAATTTTTGGGGAGAGAATGGCCTAGCATAAGCTATTTATAGGGGAGTGACCGGCCCTATTTGGAGAATAGGGGAGTGACCGGCCTTATTTCGAGAATAGGGGCCGGCCACAAATGGTCAAATTGTGAGTGTAATTTCAAGATATTATGTGAAATAATATCTTGCAATTAACTTGGCAATTAATCCTAAATTGAATAGGAAAATTAGGAGTTACCTTTTGAGTGAGGATTTGATGAGGAGTGATGAGAGGGTTTTGAATAAATACTATTTTAATCACCTTTGACTCTTCTTTGATTGAGCTGTTATTGTCTGTTGCATGTGCGTGGGAATCCTAGTGTGCCTTGAGGGTAATTTTGTCCTTTTCACCCAAAAGTACACGTGTCACCTCCATAATTTTCTTGATTATTTTTGGCTCCATAAATGCCCCCACACCTGCTGGGCTGTTCACAGGAAAGGGCAGCAGGTGTAGAGATCTCCAACTTTGATGCAAATTCCCACTTGGACTTGGAATTATATTCTTCTAGGAAAGGGAAAGAAATCACCTCCAAAGCCTATTTAAGCCTACCTTAAGTAGGGGATTAAATCAACTTCGGAGGGCAATTATTTATCCCTACAAGAAAGAGAGAAAGCTAGAGGATATTTGTTCCCCCTTTCCTAGCACTCTTCTTTGCTTACCTGTGCAAAGAACCGTCTTCCGTTGATTTTTTTGTCTTCTCCACGCCACACCAATGTAAGAATGATGCTGCCACGGGGCAGTCGTGGGGATGGTGCGACACGTCGGCTGGCAGGAGCCAGGAGTCGATGTGGCAGGGGCCACAACTTATGTTGCTTGGCTAGACTGAAACCAAGGGCTGGCTCGGCATGGGCCACGGTTTGGGCTGCCACGTTTGGGCTGCTTGCCATGAATGAGGAAACTGCTTGAGTTTAATTTCTTAACTGCCGTAGATAGAGCATATCAAGGACGGAGCTGCCAAAATTATAGTTGTTGAAGATGAAGTGTTGGATGAGCGAACTATTAAGTGCGAAGTGGCTGCTGGCCCTTGACCATTTACTGTTTAGCTGGTCTTTGAGTATTCGATCTTTTGAGTTGTGTGGCCTTCTCGCACTGGAAAACAATTAGTTTATCCTCTCGCACTAGAGAGTAGACCCAGATGGGTGTCGGGGAATTAGTTTACGCTTTCGCACTGGAGAGCAATTAGTTATCCTCTCGCACTGGATAGTAGACCCAGATGGATGTCGGCGAATTAGTTTACCCTCTTGCACTAGAAAGCAATTAGTTTATCTTCTTGCACTAAAGAGCAGACCCAGATGGGTGTCGGGGAATTAGTTTACCCTCTCGCACTGGAGAGTAATTGGTTTACCCTCTCGCACTGGAGAGCAATTAATTTACCCTCTCATACTGGATAGCAGACCCAAATGGATGTCGGGGAATTAGTTTACCCTATCGCACTGGAGAGCAGACCCATATGGGTGTCGGGGAATTGGTTTACCCTTTCGCACTCGAGAGCATGGAAGTTGTTGTTGTGAGTGCAGCTGAGGAAGAATGGACTGCTAAACAACTAAAATAATCTTCAGCATGTGACGTCTTATTCGACAATCTGCTTGAGACTTCGTACTGCTTGTGGAACCCATGTAAATGTGTACGTGAGAAGCGCGATGAGCTGCCCCCAGACTTTCTTCAAGTATTGGGCCATTGTTAGATGTTTCGTCGTGGGCCATTTTGAGGCTTGGTTGGTGATCAGCTGAAAATCTGAATGGATTGCAAGCTTTTTCACCACTAAGTCTTTCACTAGTAGGGGTGCTAATAAAGCCTTATCTTCTGCTCCGTCTTTGGATGCTTTGAAGTTTAGAGTGCCATAGGCTTAGTCGGCGTAAGCCATAGAGCAAGATCAGTAAGGCTGGGAGCCGTGGTGCAAGATTGGCATAGTTAGGAGCTATGGTGACAGATCAAGGGCTACCAAGAGCCGTGAAGCAGGTAGGCATGGTTGTGAGCATAGAGCTGGGGTTGGCTTGGGCTAAGTTGTGTATAGCAGGAGAAATTAGACGATTAGGTCAATGATGCTCGACTACTGGTGATTTACTGCTTGGTAGTTGGGCTGGTATGTCCTTCTGGTACTCGTTTGCCCTTGGCGCGCCAATATTGACTAGTCGAGTAGCTGCTTGTCGGGACGCTGTTGGAGATGTTCATTATTTGCCTTTGTCCTACTTCGGGACACCTCTTATGGGGCACGCTGTAAGAGCTAATTCACTAAGGTAGTCTGTTGCGCGAGGGCGCTTGTCAACTCTCTGACCTATCGAGATAAGTGTTGTTCGCCATTTAGGGTGGAAGAACTTGGACGGTATACGTCTCATTGAGTAGTGGAAGTGTAATGGACTCTAGGCGTAAGATTCAAGTTGGGATATGTCAAATATGCGGAGAAATGAGGAGAAAATACCCTCGGTTCAATCGTTGGTCCAGAAATCTGAAGCTGGGACGGTTGAACTGGTCTTAGACCGGTTGGGATTACTTGGTGGGCCACGGGAGTGGGCTGGACAACGAAAAGGGGTTGGTCGAGGGAGCGGGCTAAACTGTTGGCATGGGCTGCGCTGTGGAACTGCGCGTGCGCAAGGCCTTCTTTCTCCTCAGCATGGCTTGGGTCACCTGTTGTACGGCACGGGCCTGAGCTTGGCATTATTCTGTGGCATGGGCCTGGGCATGCCAGGCTGCTGCTGCTGGCGTCTAGGCTTAGGTTTGCTTTTTGGCCTGGGCTGCTGAAATGGCAACAAGCTGGGCTGCCTCCAAGGCTTGCGCCTCTTGGGCTGTGGCCTTATGGTCCAGCTGCCACGGAGCTAGCCCATTCCCTACTGCCACGGTGGTCCCCATGGTTGCCATGGTGATGGTGCTCCGTGGTGGAAAAGTTGCTCCTCTTGCCATCACGTTGAGCCTCGTGGATCGTTGTGGTGGGGCTACATTTCGTCCTTTATCATTTGATCTAGATCTTTGAACGTAGGAAGTTCCGTTCGTCGTGGTTTTTGAATTTCCTGTCATTGTATTTTTCCTTTACCTCTATTCAAAGAATTAAAAAATTCTAGGAATAAGAAAGTATGAAAAATTTACGAACGAACAAGAAATGAGAAACTTTGAATGTGAGAGTCTTCTTCGAGCGTGTGAATCAAACTCTCAATGAAAGCACCAATTTGTGGATGCAAATTTCCACCGTCTTTTCCCTTGATGAAAATGCACCTGCAAAATAATAACACCTAAGATTAAGGCCAAAAGCCTCACGCGCCCACGATGAATGGGGGTCTTTGGCCGAAGAATCTCCGATGCCAAAGTTAGAATTTGAGAGAGAAAGTGTTTAGGAATTTTTGGAGAGAGAATGGCCTAGCATTTTAGTGGGAAATCACAGCTATTTATAGGGGAGTGACCGCCCCTATTTGGAGAATAGGGGCCGGCCACATATGGTCAAATTGTGAGTGTAATTGTAATTAACTTGGCAATTAATCCCAAATTGAATAAGAAAATTGGGAGTTACCTTTTAAGTGAGGATTTGATAAGGAGTGATGAGAGGGTTTTGAATAAATACCATTTTTAACACCTTTGACTCTTCCTTGATTGAGCCGTTATTGTCCATTGCATGCGCGTGAGAATCCCGGTGTGCCTCGAGGGTAATTTTGTCCTTTTAACCCAAAAGTACACGTGTCGCCTCCATACTTTTCTTGATTATTTTTTGCTCCACGCTGCCAAATTAAAAGCATAAAGATTCTGGAACCCCATACCACCTTCCCGTTTGGCAACTCATCTCAGAAGGTTTTCGGAGGCAAAAAACAATTCTCAAGCAAAAATATTAAGGCTTTTTGACTTAAAGAGTGTTTTGTGTACATTTCCTACAACAAAAGAAAAGCAAAGCTCTCATTCTCTACATGGATCGCACTGCACTACCGAGTGTCGATGATTAAAGGCTTGGGTTGTATCCATCATTGATCGCATTGCACTATTGAGGGACTATGATTCTCTTCCCTCCTTTTTCCATCCCCTTCTCTCACAATCTCTTAATTTGTTTTTCTTTTGCTATAAAAAATTAATATAAGATGTTGACGTTGTTTAATCGTGACCGTTCAATTAGGAAGGGGGGGAAGGATACTCAAAAATAAGGTGAAATTGCTCTATATTGGCCAATTTCATGAGAAATTGAAATTAAATGACAGTTTCAAAGGGCAAATAATATATAAACCTATAAGGAATAATGCTTGCATTCTCTCCTTGCGGGATGAACCCATTCTCCACTTGCAAATAATGTATATTCGCTATAGAAATTTCTTAATTGGGACCGTTGAATTTCTTACAAAAACTTATTCGAAATGGAGAACGTTTAGTTATCTAAATGTATCAAATAGAACGGTGTAGGTAAGAGATTTTTCAATATGTCTGGATAACTAAATGACGTTTCAAATGTTTTATTGTTAGGATGCTATTCAAATGAAGATTAAGAAATTAAGAAATTCCGATTATAAAATTTATATGTTCAAAATACGTTATTTGTAAGTGAAAAAACAAAAATGTTATTCTTGCCGTCTATTTTACTATCACAATTTCTTTAATAGAGATGAGCTCATCCGGTCAACGTGAAATGCAAGTATTATCCAATAAAATATAAGCTTTTGAAAATTTCAGGACTCACCTCCATAAAAAAAGAATGAGATCCTATCTGGATCTTTTTTGTGAGGATCCTTTAATCATATTCATTCATCGTAAATCGTACGGTTGGTTTTTATTAGGTATTATTTGTATTTAATTTTAAATAAAAATTTTAAAATAATTTTAAACCACACGATATACGATTTATGATGAATGTATATGATCAAAGGATTTTGGTTCAAAAAAAAAAAAAAATATAAGCTTTTGAAAATTTCAGGACTCACCTCCAATGAAAGAGTGTCCGGACAATGAGAGCAGAGGGAGGGGAAGATGACCCTCTCACTCTGTTACTCTGCCACCACCACCAAGATCAAGAAGATGCAGAGGACTGTAATCTGATCAGACGCACATGGCTGGAGTCAAAAAAGCTATGGCAAATAGCAGGCCCCTCCATCTTCAGCCGCATCGCCATGTTCTCCGTCACTGTCATCACCCAATCCTTCGCCGGTCACCTCAGTGACCTCGACCTCACCGCCATCTCCATCGTCACTACCGTTATCATTTCCATCAGTTTCGGTTTCATGGTAACACCATAACTCACCTACCTCAAATCTAACATCAATGGTCAATTCAAATGGTACAAATGAAACTACCCAGTTTCTCAATTTTCTTTCTTTCAATGATTCAATCTCTATTTGGTTTGTTTAGCTTGGCATGGCGAGCGCGCTCGAGACACTGTGTGGCCAGGCCTACGGAGCCAAACAGTACCGTATGTTGGGCATATACATGCAGAGTTCTTGGGTAGTTTTGTTTTTGTGCTCTTTATTGCTATTGCCATTGTTTGTTTTCGCTACGCCATTGTTGAAGCTTATTGGGCAGACAGATGCTGTGGCGGAGCAGACCGGATTGGTGGCTCTGTGGTCGATTCCGTTTCACTTGAGCTTCCCATTTCAGATGACACTGCAGAGGTTCTTGCAGAGCCAGCTGAAGATGGGGGTAATAGCTTGGGTATCTGGTGGGGTTTTGGCACTCCATGTGTTTGTTAGTTGGCTTTTTGTGCTTAAATTGGAGATTGGGATAGTGGGGACTACTCTTACTATTGGTTTCGCTTGGTGGGTATCGGTTGCGGCATTGTTTGCATACACTGTCTGTGGTGGGTGCCCTGAAACTTGGACTGGGTTTTCAGTTCAAGCTTTTTTGGGGCTGTGGGATTTCTTAAAGCTTGCTGTAGCTTCTGGGGTCATGCTCTTGTATGTGTTCTCTCTCTCTCTGTATGCTGCGCGTATGTATTTATAACCGATCGGAGTTCATTATGCACATTTTATGTTTCAGGTTAGAGAATTTCTACTGTAGATGCTTGGTCATAATGTCTGGATTTATGAACAATGCTGAAATTTCAATTGAGGCTCTTTCCATCTGGTAAGTGTTTCTAACGTTCGTTGACCCAAAATAGTATTTCTTTGCCGTCCAATTCTTGTCTACCTTGTTTAACTTTTCTTTTTCTTAGTGGTACTTCATTAGTTTACTTTTTCCATTTAATTTCATGCACAGTGTGCGTACATCTATCATTTATGTATTTGTTTATGTAAATTCCATTATTCTCGTTTTGCAGCATGACTATCTATGCTTGGGAATCCATGATTCCGCTGGGATTTTTGGCAGCAACTGGGTACGTTACTGGTGATATTGTGAGCATGATTATCTCTGAATTTAGGAATTAGCTGAAATCCAGGGAAGTGGAGGAGATAAGATCTGTCCATACTTGTCTCTAGTTTTCATTTTAAATTTTTAGGATGAGTATCAGGAACATAGTTTCTTTTCCACATTATGCCCACTTCCAGCTCAGTATATACGACTATAATTTTTCCTATAGCAGTTTATGCAAAGCATGACATTTTCCATAGCAACTGTGGACACAATACTGGTTCTTTCCCAGTGCAGTGACATGAAATAATTTGATATTAGAAATTTTATTTTTAGATAATAAGGTCACTCTACTTAGTATCACTGTGTTCCAAGTATCGTTTAGCTCTTGAATATTGTGTTTCTTCAGTAAACATTGTCATAAGTTGTTGATTATGAATTCTCTTTATGATCTGCTAATAGAATAGAACTTTCACTTGTACTAATGTAAATGACAGCCGTTCTAATTATCAGAACAGTTCTATAGTATATGAACCTGCAGATTCACATGTTCCATTTACATACAATTGCACCAGTTCAAGAAATCTAAATGAATATTACCTACTTGCTCCAGAGTGCGTGTAGCAAACGAACTTGGTGCCGGCAATGCCAAAGGTGCAAAATTTGCAACTACTGTTTCAGTCTTGACCTCCCTAGCAGTGGGACTTCTATTTTGGGTTACAGTACTAGCATTTAATAAGGAGCTTGCAATGATATTTACCTCAAGCATTCTGGTCATTGAAACGGTCAATGACTTATCGCTGTTGCTGGCATTCACCATTCTTCTTAATTGCATTCAGCCAGCGCTCTCAGGTGAGACACTTTAGAAAACATGATATTTAGAATTTCAGAATTAATGTTTAGTTTGATCGAAAAGTTCATCGTCATATGTTTTTTCTGCAGGTGTAGCAGTCGGATCTGGCTGGCAAGCAATAGTAGCAATTATAAATATAGGTAGCTACTACCTTGTAGGAGTTCCTGTTGGGGTTGTTATGGGGTGGTTGCTATCGTTTGGTTTTAAGGTATATACCTATCCTGATCAGACCACATCATTATGTATATATGTTTGGAACTGCACATGCTTCAGATGTTTAATTACCATGGTTTTAGTTAATGTGTAGAAAGTTAGAAATGTACATGGTGGCCTTGCATATTTTAACTGAATAGTAAACTATAAGTAAGCAATTTCACTGATGTTGCTCCAAAACGTCGTGCAAATTGTGAATCTAATCTGATTTCTTGATCTTACATGTCCTAATTAGGGATTGTGGGCTGGAATGATCACTGGAACTGTGGTTCAGACCTTGATATTAGTCGCAATCACTATGAGATTGGAATGGGAGAAAGAGGTACCCACGATTCGAATGGTGATTCTGTGAAAAGCAGTCCTTTTGGAATTCTTGATGTGATTTAATTGGACTATTCTGTGGTCGAATAATTATTAACAGGCACACAGAACTAGAATCCACATAGCAAAGGGGGCAACTTCCAGCCCAATGATCTCAGCTCAACGATAATAATTTATGCACTGGTCCGGGTGACGGTTTCTCTCTTTAGTTTGTGATTTCTTTTTTCAATTTAACCAAATGTACGTTGTAGTATGAAATGATAGTTTCACCAATTTGGACTTGCAGACTAACATTGATCAATTTCATCATTAACAGCTGATGAGAAGTGGTAACAGCGCCAACTAGTACCAAAATATGATGGTGGCGTGGTACCATCCAAGAATTGGAAAAGGATGTTGTCTGATTATTGCTGCTGGTAAGCAGATACAGAACAAGAGTTACGAGAAGACATACAGCCTTCCATTGCCTTGTTGCTCTGCTTGTTCATGTGCTTGAAGGTGTCTGCTACTTGGTGGTATTGGCTACATCTGCTTCCCCTTGTTAGTCTGGTTGTCAGTTGCTCACGGGGTTCCCCCCGATTCAGGTTTATTTTTGATATTTTGTGTTGGCCTTGTTGCTCTGCTTGTATTCTCTTTAGGTTTTGGCTGGCCAATTGCTGTCTTGTTTCTTTGTTTGTATTTTAACTACGCTTTGAAAAAAAGAGAGATAACAATGTAATTAGTTATTGTGATGTTAAATAGAAGTGTGATAGTTCTTCAACGACATGTCTTACAGTTCGAGGGCAAGTCCTATTTTCACAGCAAAATACAAATTGTTGAATTTTAAAAAATAAAGAGTTACTTGACCAAATGAAAAAAAGGGTAAAAGCTCATTTGGCTGTCCTAAAATTTGAAATCGACGAACTTAAAAACATGACACTAAAATTGGAACAATGTATAACTTGCATAGTTTGTCCAAGTTCAAAGTAGAAAATGAAAAATTCGTGAATAAAAACTTATCTCACACAAACTATGCATTCATATTCCACCTCCAACTTGGACAAATTATGCAAGTTGACGTCCATGTTTACACTCAACATTCATTGAATTTAAGAAGTTATCCAGTTCAAGCCAATCCTAAACACCAGACAAGGCTGTATTGCTGTAATTTAATCATATTAGCATCAAACCGTTGACTTTGTATTATTCTCTGTAATTATTGTTTCTTGTTTATCAAGTAATTGATGCGTGCAATTATTGTATGAGTTCTTATTTAATAGCGATTTTTATAGCCCTATATATTGTAATATTGTTTTACAGATTCATGCAAGGATTTTACTTCTACATGGACGTATGCAAATGTTGTCTTTTTTCCAGTGAATGAGGTATATATGCTAAAATCCCATACTCCAATGTATAACAAATATTTGTAACTTTTCTACTCAACGCAATCATTTCTAAATTGTTCAAGACTAAATAAATCTCATCCGAGAAATGAGTTCTTAACCTAAAGCTTCCTGACCCCAAGTTAAAAAATACTAATAATCCCAATAAATACAACAAAAATATTGCCGACTAAACCTTTGTGATCAAGTAAGTACTCTTCATTCGGACCAAACTATCGATTTGACTTCAGACTTCTATTTGAAGAAAGCCACGAACGGGTCACGTGTGGTGGTTGGGTTTCACATGTGATGTTAGATCTCACATCGTCCAGGGGAGTGGATCCTCTATGGCTTATATGTACATGTCCACCTCCTTTAGCACGAGGTCTTTTGGGAGCTCACTGGCTTCGGATTCCGTAGGAACTCTGAAGTTAAGCGAGTTCGCGCGAGAGCAATCCTAAGATGGGTGACCTATTGGGAAGTTCTCGTTTGAGTTCCTAGAAACAAAACCTTGAGAGTGTGGTCGGGGCCAGGATGTGGTGGAGCCCGGATCGGGATGTGACATGTGAGATAACTTCCTTTGATGTCATGAAAGAAATTGAGGTTTCATCATAGAACCAATTGGCAACATCAAGAATAGCTCAACTGTATAAAACTTATGCAAGGTCCATTATCCCATTAATGTGAGATTTATTATCAATCATATTGGGCCTTGAGTATAAATTAACACATTATAACCAAAACAAAAATAAGTTAACGCGTGGCTTTCTTTGTATGATTGAAAGAAGAAATAACTTTCCTTCAGCTTGTTTTCTTGCCTTTCGATTGGAACCTGACAAAGATTTTATTGATTGCATTTACAAAACGGTTTTAGTTGCACGCAGCTCTTAATCCAATGGCTACTCTAACTAAAATTCCTAGTAGTAATTACTGGAAAATAAAAAGGTTTTTTTTTTTTTAAAGCATTTTCTGTATTTATTTCGGACTGGTCACGAACTAAATTCATCAGAAAACAGAAGTTGTTTTTTTGGGTCGGTGAAACAATTTCATTAAAACTGAGGAGAACCTCCTAAAGGAAATAGAGAACAGGCAGAAAGGTAAAGCACAGGGAGCTAAACCCAACCGCAGAGCAAGAAAGAAAATAACTAAACAGGAAACTAAAAAGTTACGGGGCAGCTGCTGATGAAGGAGAGGGGCCCAAACTAGGAGCTGGCGGGATGGCAAGAAACTCCCCAGCAGTGGCATCAGCCTTTCTGGCAGTAGTGATTGGGGACGGTGTTTTGAGTTCAAAGACACATTGACATCTGGTTTTCCAGATTTCCCAGCCCACAAAAGAGACCATAGTGAGGAGACGGGACTGAGCCGCACCATCTCCGGTGACCACCTTAGAGAGGTTCAACAACCACTGGTCGAAAGTTGTAAAAGATTGGATATCAACCCGATAATTTAGCGAGGAAGAGATCCATACTGCCTGGGTCCATGGGCAGACATAACATCTTTTGGAGCAAAAATATGTATTTGTTAGAATTGGCTTTGAATGCTAGGTGACAAAAGAGATTTGAATTGTCGCATGGCAAAATCATTCTCAAAGTTGTTGATGAGCTTTAATTGAAGTGACATGATTTATAAGGACTGATCGATATCGAAAACAGATTTTCAGGTCGGATTCTTTTATGATGCTTGGCAGCATTTCCTCCACTTGTTCCATTTGGAATCAACAACCCAAATGTACGTCTTCTTCTCTTCCACCGCTGTTGTACTAGTTGAAAATAAACGGACGAACAAACTAAATATAACTATGACCATTTTATTAAGCGAGTTGCATACCTCCCCAGTCACCCGCTGAGCGAGTGACAAAGTCAACAGTTTGTTGACTCACAACATGGGTGCCATCATTCGTAACAAATGCGCCATGGTTACCGATTCCTGAAAGACGCACAACATCGTGCCGAGATTAACGTCGGCTTACAGTAGTATACAATAACTTTTTTAATTTATTAACTTTTTTTTTTTACTTATTTAATGTGGTTTTAAACTAAACTATTTGGTATTCTTTTTTTAATTTCAGGGCAGCTTTGAGTGGGACGAGCATGACAAGGCTTGTCTCGAGTACATATACCGGGTGTGGAAGGAGCGGTATAAGAAGTGGAAGTCTAAGCTGAAGTACTACCAGACTTGTGCGTCGCCTAAGGCAACTCCTACAGATTCACCTCAGGAGATTGTGGAGAGGGTGAATGAGTGGTAATGGTTGTGCACTCATTTTCAGAGTGAATAATTATAGGTAAATTGTATTTTAATTTTAATTGAATTATATATTTTTTAGTTAAGTTTAATTAATATTTTTTAATAGACAGAAAAATTCCTTGACAAAAAATGTAACCAGGAGAAGAAGTCGTACCTTTTTCACTTCAGTTCTCAACCCTTATTTACTAGGTTGAGAAATGGCGGGCGATTGGGTTGCATTTCCTGGAGGTGGAGGTTTGTTTGGGGGGGGGGGGGGGGGGTGTGGGGAGAGGGAGGCGTGCCAATTATGGCAACAAGGTGGCACACGACATTTTTGTAATAAGTATTCCTTTCTATGTTTTAATTGTAAATTCATTGCAATAAGTACGGTTTAAATTATGATCGATAATCTTAATTGGTTTCCCTTGTTTTTCTTTTGTAGGCTTCTATGATGCAGAAGAAGGACGAGTACCTCACCAACCTCTCATGCCAGCAATTGGACTTGCCTACAGAGGAGTTGACATATCATCTAGAGGTGTTTCGTCAATTGTTGATGGACAGGGTTGGGCGACGGAAAGGCAATGAACTTTGTGGCCTAGAAGCAGGTCAGGTTTCGAGACCTTAGGGGAAAGGTCTTCTTCTTCAGTGAGCTCTAATCCTTCGATTGAGACTAATTTCGGACTTCAGGAGGTGGAGATGGAGCTAGCACATCAAAAGGAAGAAGGTGAGTGCCTATAAGAAGAAGCATCGCATTTGGCACAAGTTGCTGCGCATGACCGAGAATTAATGCGCTTGTAATTCACTGCAGTAGCCTAATCTTTGTTAGCATCTGGCATCAGGATTCCTGAGCCCCCAACCGACCTCCAGGACTTATTCCCCCAGCCACCCCAACACCCACCCGAGTATTTTACGTATTTGTAAACGATATAACATGGTTCTTGAGGATTTAGGTTATTACGATTTTTTTTTCTTTCCCAAAAGGTAGACTTTATTAAATTCTAATGAAAAGGTTTACGTCCTCAGCTAAAATATTAAAAAGAAATTCTGGCCCAAAACAATCTTAGTTATAAGAACCACCATTTTTCTGAATATACCTCGTTGCGGAATGTGCTGCGCGATTGCGTTCATGCTTAATTCTTATTGATGACACCTACATTATTTACAAATATGTTACAAACAAAAAAAAAGTCTACCTAGCATTTTCCTTATCGAAATAGTGGGAATTTGCTAAGTTTGCCAACTATGCACAAACTGCATGCTCAGTTTAAATTTTGTATAGTACTTGTAAGAGAAATGCTTTGTGGCACATAATGTTGTACGGTGAAGCATCAACACGTGACGTTCTACAAATGCTTCGATGAAGGTGATATTTGAGTTAAAGTACGACTGACTGTAATTGAGATAAGATGGGAAAAATCGGTTAAGTTGGTTTGAACATGTGAAACGAAGACCTATAGATGCTCAAGTTAGAAAATACAATTATGAGACAGAAGATCAGGGCAAAAGTGGTAAAAGAAGATTTAGGAATACTTGAAAAGATAATTTAAGAAAGACATTGAGTCTTGGAGCAAACTAAAGACTCAATGGAAAATTGAGCGCAGTGTTGTTCTAAAATGCATACAACTGACTGACTTTACTTTAGTTTGATAAGATTTTGTTGTTGTTCTTGTAAGAGAAAAAGTTCCAACTGATTAACCAACCTATTTCTTCTCCATTGCTTCAGAAACTTTATATTTTAAAAATGTTCCAAATTGTTACATCTCGACAAAGCAAACTCACCGATTTCTTCTTCACCGCTTCAACAACTTTGGTTTAAAAAGGATAAATTACATTTCACCCTTCATATTTCGATGCAATTCCAACCTCATACAACATTTTAAAAATATTTTAATCTCATACATTTACTATTATTTTATACAATGGTTACAAAGTCTGTTAAATTAACCGTTAAGTGATGACATGACAAATATGGTGTTTTCATTTTTGCTGATGTGGCTGCCACATTTGTGCTACGTGGCTAAACACTTAATAAAAAATTTAAAATATTAAAATAATTAAGTAAAGAAAAGTAAACCAAAAAACCAAAAAAAAAACAAAACAAAAAAAAAAAAACAAAAAATCTCAATCTTCATCTTCCCCACTCAAGCCCACCCCTTCTTCCATCTCCCATCACCCAACCCTTCCCCATTAATTATGCACTTCCATCTCTAACCCAAAATTTGCAATAAATTACTCGCACAATGAAGACTTTCTTCAATTTGCGCAACAAGCAGGTCTCTGACAAATGGGTTAACAGCGGGCTCAAATCTAGGTTGGCCAGGCAGCAGATGGAACTGGGTTCAGATTTGAGTTTTCCTTCGAGTTGTGGGTTGAGCTGGCGGGTCCAAATCAGGCAACGACGACATCGAGGTTCTACCGTGATGGCGGTGCGAGACTTCTGCGGTCCACCTCCTCCATCAAATTCTTGAAGGTAGCCGAGAATTCTATGCACAGCGGCACTCTCTTCGGGGTCCCAATTTGTTCGACCGGTGCACAACATTCGTTCATCGGGTTGTTGACAAGGGCGTCCACGAGAACCCTAGCAAGGAATTTGGAATTTTGGGTTAGAGATGGAGGTGCATGATTAATGTGGAAAGGGTGGGTGATGGGAGATGGAAGAAGGGGGTGGGCTCGGGTGGGGAAGATGAAGATTGGTTTATTTATTTATTTATTTTAACTTTTCTTTAATTAAATTATTTTAATATTCTAAATTTTTTATTAAGTGTTTAAAGTCACGTGACACAAATATGGTAGCTACGCCAGCACAAATAAGGATCCTATATTTGTTATATCATCACTTAACAGTTAATTTAACCGACTTTGTAACAGTTATATGAAATTAAAATAAAATAATAGTAAATGTATGAGATTAAAATATTTTAAAGATGTTGTATGAGGTTGCAATTGTATCCAAAACCTGAAGAGTCAAATGTAGGTTACCCTTTTAAAAATGTTCCAAATTGTTACGTCACCACAAAGCAAACTCTCTCTTTCTCTCTCTCTAAACCAATATAAGAAGTAAGCAAATATTAGAGTAGTGTTTCTTATTTCTCGAATGGGAAACAGAAACAGTCAGGAAGATGGTGATCTTACTCTATCTCTATTACCAGAGCCATTACCCCAAAACAGTGCCGCCAATGACAAAGATCAGAAAACAGACCTTTCACTAAGGGTCTGGCTAGAGACTAAGAAGCTATGGCAAATAGTGGGTCCCACAATCTTCAGCAGGGTGGCTACTTTCTCCATGAACGTCATTACCCAAGCCTTTGCTGGACACCTTGGCGAGGTTGAACTAGCTTCAGTTTCCATTGGAGTCACTGTGGTCATCGGCTTCAATTTCGGCCTCTAGGTACGTAATAATTAATGTACTACTACTAATTAGCCGCTCTTTCTTTCACTGAAACTTCTACCGGTATGTTATATTGTCGAATTATTAATTTTAACAGCATTTTACTTCAACATATGAATGTTAGATATCTAGCTAGAGCACATTAGTTGACTTTGTGATCTCTTAGGGTTCGTTAATCTGGAACGTATGATTAAATTGGAATGGTAATTCTATAATCGCATGTTGAGGGGAGAAATTAAAAAGTTATAACTTGAGAGGGTAAAAGATGGTTTAGGAAATTTATGTATTTCAATCCTCTCCAGAATGGTAGGATTAGAAGGTAAAGCTTTCTTCATGTCTAATCGTCATTTAATATCCTTTAAATAAAAAATTACTCACCTTCCCCTTCAATTATTGCCTTGAAATTGGAGAGTTATCTATTCCTATTCAATCATACTTACCAAACCAGACCTAGTTGTTTTATAATTAATTTTCTTATAATCGGAGTGCACTGGAAACACTTTGTGGGCAGGCATTTGGAGCAAAAAAGCACCATGTGATTGGAGTATACTTGCAAAGGTCATGGATGGTGCTATTTCTCTGCTGCATTGCACTTTTGCCGGTTTACATATTCGTCACTCCGATTCTGAAACTGTGGGGACAGAGTGATGATGCGGCATCGCTGTCGGGAGTGGTGTGTTAGGACCAATCAATTAACAGGTATATATGGTTGAGATTAAAACACAAACCACACAATCTCAATCACACAATTTCATTAAAGTTAAATTCAACGGTGGGGAGCGTGTCCCCATTTTTTTGAAAAAATGGGGATCCCTCCCCTTAAGCAATTCCCATATATATATATATATATATATACACCAAAAACGTACAATTAATAGAATTGCATACAAAATCACAAATCATTGACTTGTTTCAGAAAATAGAGGCTTGCAGAAGTAATCTCCTAAGATAGAAATTCGCCCCTACACCCGTGCAGTAGTTCAATAGACGTCTATCTTGCAGGATACAACTATCTAACCCAAGTTCTGGCACTTGAACTTGGATTATTGGCGAATTGATTGTGGTGTTTCTCTGTGAAGGATGAAAAGGAAAGCGATGGAATTGATTGTTCCGTTTATGATATTACTGCCATATATATAAAGGAAAACTAATGAAAAGTCCAAAAAAACTTATCTTTTAATGAAAAGTCTTTTTTGAAGGTACAGTGAATAGTACCAGTTAAAGGTGAAAATGTGGTTTTTCGTTAAAAGTGAATAGTACCGGGAGTGTTTTATTAAACCTCCCTATATATAATGGCATGCGTGAACAGTTATGACTGTTCAAACTTATCATTTCAGATATAACTGTTAAAAACTGAATCCTTAAAATCAAAAACAAAAAATATTGGACTTGTGATTTTCGTCCATCCGAGCCCAAGAGACCCAAGGCCCAAAGTTCATGGCTTTGGCCCAATTCTTTTCAAACTATAAGTGAGTGAAATCACTTATAAAGGTGACTTTCAAAAAGGTTTTGGGCGATGTGGGACTGGGAGTCCCCCACAAGTTCCAACAATACCCCACATTTTCTATTGAAACTCTAGCAATACCCCACATTTGAATAGAAAATAAGATACTAACTAAATTAGTAACGTCTTTCCAGAGAACTTAGATATGATATGCATCGGGATAGGTGTCTTTTGGACTTGAACCTTCTCTAGTGAGTACTTATCGGATTTACCTAATGAAGCAGTGAATTTAATATCTTGAACTGATCATTCTTAGTAGTAAATTGAAACAATAAGTATCACACATATCACATCTTGACACACTTCAATTCATACGGTTGTGTTCATTTTGGTCCTAAACATATCCCGATTTCATGAGACCTTTAGAGAATTGTAGCCATATCAATTCTGAAAGATGCGACCCCACATCAATCTCATATAGGTAATGCTGAGCAAGAATAGCCTGTTCTATTCATCTTAACCATAAGATGTTAGCATTATTAAGAATAGTTATTCGCCCTCTTCGTCTTACAGGCAACACACTATTTTCCATCATAAGAATGAGTAAGAATTGTGTGCTTCTTACTTTGAGTTTTCCTCAACTAGTTTGCCTATTGAACCTAGACTATGGGATCTTTAATTTGTTAGGTTAGGTTTCCGTCAAGTTATAACTCATTGAGTTGGCTTTAAACCCATTCCCCTTGATGTAAATGCCACTTGATCCTTGGATGGGCATTTTGTCAAAGGATCGGCAATATTCTCCTTAGATTTAATATAATCAATGGAAATAGTTCCATTCTTGAGCAGCTGTCTAATGGTTCTATGTCGTCGCCTTATATGTCTCGACTTTCCATTATATTCAGCGTTTTTGGCTCGTCCTTGTGCAGCTATGCTGTCACAATGTATACATATAGTAGTCACAGGCTTGGGCCATAATGGAATATCTTCTAGAAAATGTTTAGGCCATTCAGCTTCATCAGCAGCTGCATCTAAAGTTATAAACTCTGATTCCATTGTCAAACATGTTATACACGTTTGCTTAGACGATTTCCATGACACAGCTGCTCCTCCAAGTGTAAATACATATCCACTTGTAGATTTACTATCTGTGCTCCTTGAAATCCAATTTACATCACTATATCCTTCTAATATTGGGGGATATTGAGTGTAATGCTAACCATAGTTCATTGTATGCTTTAAGTATCTTAATACTCTTATTAGAGCATTCCAATGATCTCTTCCAGGATTACTTAAATACCTGCTTAATCGACTTATTGAATAAGCAAGATCAGGTCTTGTACAATTCATAATGTACATCAAGCAACCTATAACTTGGGTATACTCCAATTGCGATATGCCATCTTCTTCGTTTTTAGTAAGTTTATGAATGGGATCAAACGGAGTTACTGCAGGTTTACAATCATAATGTCCAAACCTTTTTACAACCTTTTCAACATAATGTGATTGAGTTAGAACATATCCATATGAATTCCTTAGAATTCGAACTCCAAGAATCACATCAGCTAATCCGATATCTTTCATATCAAAGCTAGAATATAGCATTTTCTTTGTGGAGTTAATCACATCTTTGTTTGTTCCCAGTATAAACATGTCATCAACATATAGACATACAATAACACAAGCATTTTTCGTTTGCTTAACATAAATACATTTATCACTTTCATTGATTACAAATCCATTTGTGATCATATTATGATCGAATTTTTCATGCC
Source organism: Heteromeles arbutifolia (assembly GCA_024362995.1). NCBI lineage: Eukaryota > Viridiplantae > Streptophyta > Magnoliopsida > Rosales > Rosaceae > Heteromeles > Heteromeles arbutifolia. The sequence continues at coordinate 43,359,276 of JANCRC010000001.1, read as the reverse complement.
ATTGCTTAGGAGCTTGTTTAAGTCCATATAATGACTTAATCAATTTGCAAACTTTCTTTTCTTGACCTTTGACAATGAAACCTTCAGGTTGTTCCATAAATATTTCTTTGTCTAATTCACCATTTCGAAATGCAGTCTTGACATCTATTTGATGTATCTTGAGATTGTACACAAACGTTATAGTTATTAATAACCTTATAGATGTTATTCTAGCTTTCCTCTTAAAAATCCATTTGTGTCCTATTGGTTTATTTCCAGGAGGCAAATTAACCAATTCCCATGTATTATTTTGCATGATGGATTCCATTTCACTTTGAATAGCTTCTTTCCAATAAGGTGCTCTAGAGGATTCTAATGCAGCCTTATAGGTTTAAGGCTCTTCTTCGGTTACAAAAGTGAGGAAATCAGGACCAAAATCCTTTGCAATTTTTGCTCTTTTACTCTTCCGTGGTTCCAAATCTTGACTTTGAACTTTAGAAGTTGAAGCATGATTATCGTCATCATTTCTTGTACTATCATCATGTACTCTTTTGTTCAAAACATATGACCTATCTTTATAAGGAAAAATTTCCTCAAAGAACTCAGCTTCTGCAGATTCAAGTATTGTATTTACACGAGTGTCTGCAATTTCAGATTTATGAACCAAAAATTTGTATGCCGAACTATTATTGGCGTGACCAATAAATATATCCACTGTTTTTGGTCCAAGTTTTTGTCTCTTCGGAAGAGGCACTTGAACTTTTGCAAGACAACCCCACACTTTCAAGGTTTTGTATGTAGGTAACCTACCTTTCCAAATTTCATAAGGAGATTGATTAGTCTTCTTATGTGGAATTCGGTTCAAAATCATGTTTGCAGCAAGGAGTGCCTCACCCCATAAATTATGTGGTGCACCAGAATTGTTCAACATGGAATTAATCATATCATTCGATGTATGATTTTTTTGTTCATCCACTCCGTTTCGTTGAGGAGTATATGGTGCTGTCGTTTGATGTATTATTCCATGTATCGAACAAAATTCTGCAAAGTCATTAGATTCGTATTCACCACCTCTATCCGATCTTAAGACTTTTATTCTTTTGTCTAGTTGATTTTCGACTTCGGCTTTAAATGTCTTAAACATGTTTAAAGCTTCATCTTTACTATGAATCAAATAGACATAACAGTACTTGCTGCAATCATCAATGAAAGAAATATAGTAATTCTTTCCACCACAAGTTGGTGTGGATTTGAAATCACAAAGATCATTATAGATTAAACCAAGTATTTCGTTGGGATTTTTGATTTATATGAGTGTCTTGCATATTTGGATTCTGTGCATATCTCACATTTAGATACTTTGTTCATGGAACATTTGGGCAATATGCCTAAGTTAACCATTCGTTGAAGAGAACGAAAATTAGCATGTCCTAATCTTACATGCCATAATGTATACGAAGTCTCAATCAAGTAAGTAGAAGAAGCATTAGGCTTGTTATTATTATTAACAACATCAATAGAAAGTACATTCAATTTGAAGAGCCCCTCCGCCAGGTAGCCCTTTCCCACATACACCCCACCCTTGGTGATTACAAACTTATCCGATTCAAAAACTATTTTGAAACCTTTGTTACTCAGAAGCGATCCAGAAATCAGATTCTTGCGGATATCAGGAACATGCAGAACATTGGTGAGTGAAAGCTCTTTTCCAGAAGTGAGTTTGAGCGTCACTTTTCCTTTCCCTGCAACAGCAGATGCAGTTACATTTCCCATGTATAGATTTTCTCCACCATCAACTGATTGGTAAGAAACAAATAAATTCCGATCAGCACAAACATGCCTTGTTGCACCTGTATCAACCCACCAGTCATTGGAATCAGTCATTAAATTGACTTCAAATAAAACTGCAACAAACTTGTCTTTTGCAATGTTTGCTTGATTAGAATTCTCAGAATTCTGATCCTTCTTGTGGCGCCAATCCTTTGCCCTATGACCTGGCTTTCCACAAACCCAGCAACCTCCTTTGAATTTCTTGAAGGTTTTCCCTTTCGGAGCAGTCAGTGCTTTCTTTGAAGCATCATTGCCTTTGTTTTTCTGATGGTGCCTTGCCTTGTGTGAGTCTCCTCCTTCCACAACATTGTCTTTTGCCTCTAGCGATGAGACATCATACTTCTCATTTTTGCGATGATCCTCTTCCACATGCAGTTTGAGAATCAATTAATCCATGCTCATGTCTTCAGTTAGATGTTTCAGATAAATCTTAAAGTCCTTCCAATTCGAAGGCAATTTCTCTATAATAGAGCCAACCACAAAACCTTCTTTCAGACCAAGATTTTCCTCATCTAACTCATGAACAATCACTTGGAGTTCTTCAACTTGCTTGACAACATACTTGGTGTCTTTCATCTTGTAATTCTTAAATTTTCCAATCACAAACTTCTTGGAACTTGCCACTTCAGACTTCTTGTCCAGAGACTCCCACAATTCTTTCACTATCTTATATGATGAATAAACATCATACAGAGAGTCATCTAAAGCACTGAGAATGTAGTTCCTGCATAGAAATTCACTGCAGAATTTCAGCAGGAATATCTCCCTCTTCTGGTGCTTTAGGGGCGTTAGAAGTAATGACATGACTCAAGTTAAGAGTTGTCAAATAGAACAACATCTTCTGTTGCCAACGTTTGAAATCAACTCCCTTGAATTTCTCAGGTTTCTCAATCTGTTGCTTGACGACACCAACATTTGATTGATCCATGGAATCAAATTTCTGTCTTAGAATGTTAGGACCAATCAATTAACAGGTATATAATATATAACAATTAACAGGTGTGTGTGTGTGTGTGTACACCAAAAACGTACAATTAATAGAATTGCATACAAAATCACAAATCACCGACTTGTTTTGGAAGATAGAGGCTTGCAGAAGCAATCTCCTAAGACAGAAATTCACCCCTACACCCGTGCAATAGTTCAATGGACGTCTATCTTGTAGGATACAACTATCTAACCCAAGTTCTTGCACTCGAACTTAGATTCTTGGCGAATTGATTATCCTGTTTCTCTGTGAAGGATGAAAAGGAAAGTGATGGAATTGATTGTTCCGTTTTTGATATTACTGCCATATATATAATGGCATGCATGAACATTTATGACTGTTCAAACTTATCATTTCAGATATAACTGTTAAAAACTGAATCCTTAAAATCAAAAACGAAAAATATTAAATTTGTGATATATATACCCAAACCCTCCAAGTCTAAGGCCCAAAGTCGACAACTTAGACGCAATTCTTTTCAAAGCTTGAGTGAGTGAAATCACTTATAAAGGTGACTTTCAAAAAGGTTTTGGGCGATGTGGGACTGGGAGTCCCCCCACAAGTTCCAACATGGTGTCTCTGCGGCTCATACCCTTGCACTCCAGCTTTGCGTTTTGCTTTCCGTTTACGAGGTTCTTGCAAAGCCAGCTTCAGAATATTGTTATTGCCTGGGTCAGTTTAGTGGCTTTATTGATCAATATATTGACAAGTTGGCTTTTCGTCTACCTGTTGGATTTTGGTGTTTTTGGTGCTGTTATTGCTTTGGATATTTCTTGGTGGGTTTTGGCTTTGGGCTCTATGTGTATGCTACTTGTGGTTGGTGTTCACAGACTTGGACTGGTTTCTTTAAGCAAGCCTTTTCTGGGCTCTGAGAATTTATCAAACTTTCGGTTGCTTCCGGCGTTATGCATTGGTACACGTTTAATTCGTCCCCACATGCATATGATTTTCGGTTTTTTAATTTGATTTTTGCGTTTTATGTTGATTTTCTGTAGGTTGATTGTGTTAACAATGATTTATGCAGCTTGGAGAACTGGTATTACAGGATACTGATATTGATAACTGGTTATTTGAAAAATGCCACCATTGCTGTGGATGCATTGTCAGGTATGCGATTCCTTGTTTTATTAAATTCCAATTCTCCTTAATTTGTACATATCAAATTTAACTAATAATTAGACTTGCTTCATTAACTTTCTGGTTGTAATTCCAATTTGGAACTTAACCCTAATAACTTTAATTACAAAATTGATAGGGATATCCACATGTTTAGTAGGTGACCTCGTTTTGATAGTACTGTGAAAGTGGCTGGAAAGTACGATTATCTAAATTGTTGAGAATTTCAAAAATCGAGGAAATTGGATTGGGAAGTGTTAAACCATCAGCTTTTCTACCCAACGTGGATATTTGGCATCGCTAAGCACTTAAAAAAGAATTGGAATTTGTTAAGAGCCTGTAGCTTTAGTGGTTAAGAGTGTTTACCGTTGCGCTTAAGGTTACGTAGAGAAAATAAAATTTTAGACCATCGCCAAAACACAGTTTAAAGACCAAAGTTGAAAACCTAAAAAACTTTAGGGTGAAAAATTAACCGTATTTAAACTTAAACTGTTTTAGCTGCATGTGGTCCAATCCTAGTGAATAGCGTGTTGGCTTAAATTCTACCCTTGTGTCCCATGTTCAAATGTTTCCCTCCTCGAAATTAATGTAACAGTTTGGAGTCCTACGCCTCCAGTTAATAATAATATAAAAGAAAAACTATTTTAGCTAATCATTTTTATGATTGGGTCTAAATTCTGCAGCATGACTATCAATGGGTGGGAGATCATGATTCCTCTAGCCTTTGCTGGAACGGGGTATCATTTTTAATCTCTTTCCAAATTAATCTTACTTATATAATGGCGCTAAAAATATAGAGGCAATAAGTAATGAAATCAACAGTTGTTTGTACGTACGTAGTAGAGAAATTTAACACAGTACAAACACTAGCAGTCCTCTGAAAATTTATATTATGTATTGGCAGAGTAAGAGTTGCAAATGAACTAGGAGCTGGAAACTGGAAGGCAGCAAAATTTGCAACGAAGGTTTCTGTAATTGAATCGACCATGGTTGGTGTCTTTTTTTGTGTACTTATAATCGCACTCCACGACAAGATCGCATACATATTCACCACCAGCAGTGATGTCGTTGAAGCAGTTAATTACATGTCTTACCTCTTGGCCGTCACAATTCTACTTAATAGCGTTCAACCAGTTTTATCAGGTTCGTTCTACGACCAATTTTGAACCATTTAATTAACCACCTTAACCATAAAAGTGAGCCTTTTATAAAACTTTGAAGCAAGTTGACATTCCATCATAAACTATTTGGCAATATGAGAAGTAGCTCAACCTCTTCTCAACCTTTGCAAGGTTTTTCCTTTAACCAATGTGAGACTTTTTTACCTTCACATCTTACAATCCTAACCTATATTAGAATGGTGGTTATACACATTATCATATGATCAAAATTTTCACTTGGTTGTTATGGGGTTTACAATGAACAGGAGTAGCAGTAGGGTCCGGATGGCAAGCATGGGTAGCATATATAAATCTTTTCTGCTACTACGTTTAGGGCTGGAAAAAAATCTCAAAAATCCCAAACCAAACCAAAAAATTCCCGATCCCAAACCAAAAATCCCGAAATTTTTGGTATGTTATCCCGAACCAAACTGAAATTTTCGGTATAGGAGTTGGTTTTCATCTCCATTTTTTCGGTATTCCCATACCGAACCAAAAAAATAAATTATATATATATATATTATTTTTTAATTATAAGAGAATTATTTCAACCATTCATTATTTTGGACTTAATCTGTGCCGTTCATTTATTTTTAGGTCAAATCCCATTTCAGATTTCACTTCCATTCATTTGTTTGTTTCCATCCATCGAACTTGAAGCGTAGCCCTCTCTCACCGAGCCCTCATCTCTCATCTGACTGTTTGTGTCAAATTCCGGCCAGCCACCGGCCTACCACCACACCATACTGTCATCTTTGACTCTCCAGCCTTCCTTCACCACACAACCACCGTTCTCTCTCGGGATCTCTCTCTCTCGGGAGATTTTCTCTCACAGACATAACATAACCCACGATATCTCTCACCACCACACCGAGTCCGAGTCTCACTCTCACCCCAAATTAGGTAATTAATTTAGTGTTTTGAAATCTAATTTCTGTCTTCCTTTTGAAATTTAATTTAGGATTTGGAATCTAATTTCAATCTTGAATCTTCTCTTACTGGTTTCATATGTTTATATACGTCAATTGTTTGAAGAGTGAATGTTTTTTATGCGCTGCATCTTTGCATTTCCATCAACGATTAACTTATGCAGGTGACGGAGAGCCTCCCTATTGGTTATGTATTCTTGTTGGTGCAAGTAGTGATTTAGCTTTCTTTTTGTAGGGATGTTCAAGCAAGCAGTATACTTCTTGATGATAAATTTGAAGTGCGGCTAGGGAGACTGAGTGATATCTGTCCTCAAGAAGGGGACACTCATCAAAGCAGGATGACCAGGTTGCTGCGGCTGCCACAGTAAGTGTTGTGTGAATAATTGTATCTAATCACTTGTCTCTTTTCGGGCTGTGCCTGGATATACATTGTCTATGAATCATAGTCAATTTTCTTACATATTAATCATAAAGTGAAGCCAGAGCGACGGGGTCGTAATTAGTTTATTTGGGAATTGAATTGACTTATGTTGACCTGTTTTGGTTTTGGGATTTAGTCAGAAATGGAGGGAGGATGTAAAAGGGTGTGCCTACTGTATCTCTAGAATATAATATAATATGAGAATTTGTTTGACATTTTCTTAACCCGTCTATTTTGACCAAAATGTTTTCCCTCTGCTAGTAAGTTACTACTTACGACTAGGTTGTAAACCATACAAAACCAACCAAATCAAATCGTTTTTTTGAAGTTTGGACTTATTTTCCTTAAGCGGTAGAATTGTTAGTTTTGATCTTAAGAAAATTGACAATATCTAGTTTGGCTAAATAATATGATCTTAGCTGCACCACCTCTCTTCTATTCTGATCTTAGGTGCACTACCTCTCTCCTCTCCCCCCATCCGTCTAGCTGTGCCCAAAGTAAAACCCGTGCAGTTTTTAAAGTTAGCATGACACAGATGTCCTTTTGTCTGCAGGTTTGATTAACCTTAGGTGCATTGTATACTTGTTTCTCGTTTCACTATATGGAGTTTTCACAATTTCAATGAATTTTTTTTAGACATTTTGCATTAATATCTTTACCCCTTAAACAAAACTAGTACCTGGGGCAAGGTTACTAAAAATACTGATCCTATCAAATTGTATCTGTTTACATTCTTACTGATATTTGCTGAATTGCATTGCATGTAACCTTGTATTATGTCATGTTTTGTTCGTTTTAATCATCATTGTATTGTAAGGATTGATGTATTTGTGCGTAAAAAATTCTTATTACTTTTCCTTTCCAATGCAGGTCATCTGAACAATGTGCTTCTGGTACGTACATATCTGCTCTCTCTCACCACCACACCGAGTCCGAGTCTCACTCTCACCCTAAATTAGGTAATTAATTTAGTGTTTTGAAACAAGCTACTTATATTCTCCTAGTTTAGAAACAAGCTGGTTTTTATTTGCTTCCTAGTTCAAATACACGATATATTTTGAGTTCTTTTTCTCACAACCATATATTTCTATGTTGAATGCTCAGATTTTTGAACCATTTATTTTATTTATTGATTGGAATTTGGATATATGCTGAACTGTGGTTGTGATATATATTAATGTGCATTGTTATTTTATTTGTTAGGATGGACGGGTCTAGTAGCGAATCTAGTACACAAATGGTCTTGGTATTAGGAAAACGAAAACAAACCCAACCTAGTGGTACCCTTCAACTAGGCACTCCCTCACCTCAAGATTATTTGCATAACGATTATTATGTAGATTATTGAGATGATGATCCGGATATGGAGGAGGATATTGCATTAGAACAAATAGAAGAAGAGGGGGAAGAGGAAGTAGAAGAAGTAGTGAGACAATGGGAGGGTCCTCCTCGGAAAAAGGGCAATCGGAGAAAAGGTCCAAGTCCAGCGTGGAATGATGCTAAGAGGGTAACAATCACCGATAATAATGGGGAGAAATCTTTCATGGCTGAATGCAAGCATTGCAAACTCTTAGTACCGGCACACCCTATAACTCATGGGACAACGAGAATTCTTAAGCATTTGAGGAAATGCCCGGGTTCTAGTCTCTTTGAGAATGTGGATCCGAACCAACCTACATTGACACAAGCGAGGATGGGAGGTCCGGTTGTCACTCACACTTTCAATAAAAAAAGACTTGATAGGAGATGTGTGAGGTGGATTATAATAGCGGAGATGCCTTTTAGGGTGGTTGATCAAGAGGACTTTCGAGATTTTATTCGTGACTTGAATCCAAAGTACAAACTTCCTAATAGGCATAAGGTGGCGGCGGGGGTTTTGGAGTTCTATGTTGAAGAGAAGGCAAAAATAAAAAGTGTGATTGAGGGGTTGAGAGTGAGTATTACAACCGACACTTGGACCTCGATTCAAATGATAAACTACATGGTCATCAAGGCCCATTTTTTTGACACTAATTGGGGGTTACATAAGAGGATCCTAAACTTTGTCCAAGTTACTTCTCATAAGGGTGATGATATTGGAAGATGTCTAGAGGTTTGCTTGAATGATTGGGGCATAGACAAGGTGTTTAGCATTACCGTTGACAATGCTTGTGCAAATGACACCACTATTGCATACATGAAAAGAAGACTCAAGTCAAATGGTACTCTTTTACTTGACAGGGCTCACTTGCACATGAGGTGCGCTTGTCACATCCTCAATTTGATAGTTAAGGATGGAATGACGAAGCTTAGTTGTGAGATTGATGCCACAAGAAATTGTGTGAAGTTTATACACTCATCCCCAGCAAGGTTGGAGTCTTTTAGGGAATATTGTGTCTTGTTGAGATTTGATAGGATGTCAAGTATCCCTTTTGATGTTGTCACAAGGTGGAATGCCACGTATGAAATGCTTAATAGTGCTTTCAAGTTTAAAGAAGTGTTATCTAAGATGGCATTTGAGTGTGACTCTTTTATTGCTTACTTTAAAGAGGAGGTCTCGAAAGAGGTTGATGGGGTGACAAGAAAGACCAAGCGGGTGGGTCTTCCGGAGGTGGATGATTGGGAAAGGTTGATAAGTTTTGCTCACTTTCTTAAAAAGTTTTATGATGCCACCTTGACATTGAGTGCAACGCTTACTCCAACGTGCCGAGGTACAAATTTGATATGTTGGAGACAAATCTAGAAGAGTTTGGCTATAGATGGGACAAAATAAAGGAAGAGAAAGTAAGGGTTAAAGGCTATGTAACCAAGTTGTATAATGCATATAAGGAGGGAGTGGTCCTTAGTAGTAGTAGTACTAGTAGTAGTGCTACCTCAAATGTGGAGCAAATATAAAGTGTTGTTGTACTAGATGATGTGGAGGGTGTGATCGAAGATATTGATGTTGCTTCAAGGATGACAAAGAAGATCCAACGAAAGAGAGTGGAGGCACAACAACATGAGATAGCCAATGAAGTGGATAGGCACTTCAATGATCCATATCAAAGCCTAACATATGAGGGTTTCAATCTTTTGGATTGGTGGAAAGGAAATTGTGCTCAATATCCAACTCTTAGTAAAGTTGCTAAGGATGTATTGGCCCTTCCTAGTAGCACCGTTGCTAGTGAGAATGCCTTTAGTCTTGGTGGGAAAGTTGTTGATCCTTTTAGAACTTCCTTAACACCTAAAACGGTTGAGGCTTTAGTGTGTACTAGTGATTGGCTTAGAGGAAAGGAATTTTGTTTCTACAAGGAGCCTACACTTGACGAATTCCATTTCTACAAGGAGCTTGAAAGCTTAGAAAGAAGTAAGTAAACAATTTAATTTCCTCTTTTATTTTCTTAGTATTTATTATCTATTAGACTATAATTCAATGTAAATGATTTGTGGTTTATTGTTTTAGGCACGGCTAATTTGGGAGGTGAGGAGAATACAACACAAGAAAATGAAATGCCACCTCCACCTCCACCTCCACCTCCACCTCCTCGACCACCTCAAGTTCAAGTTCAACAACGTCAAAATAATTCACTACCTCCACGACCACGACCACCCATTGTAAGGGGAAAGGCTCAACCATCAACATCAAGGGGAAGAGTACAAGTACCAATAAGAAGGGAGCAACCACAAGCATCAACAAGATCAAGGGGCCGAAGGGGCCGAAGAGGCCAACAATCTTCATAAACTTCAAGCTTTGTTTTTTTGCTTTTGGTTTGTAACTTAATTATTGAAATTTTGGCTCGTAACTAATTTTTTTGCTTTTGGGTTTGTTACTTTATTTATTTTAAAACCTTGGCTTGTAACTAATATTTTTGCTTTTGGATTTGGTACTTAATTTATTTTTATTGCATGCATGTGTAGTAGAAATTGAATAGGCAGATGCTATTATGGACAGATTGGCAGATTGCTTTTGAATAGGTAGATTTGTACACATATTAGGCAGATTGGCAGATTGCTTTTGACATGTTTTACTTCACTATTGCTACTCATATGTTCATTTAATCCTAGAGCTGCAAGCCTGCAATCACCAAACCAGGCACATTTGGGCATATCACACGGTACTGTGCAACCTAAAATTGTTTTTTGTTGAATCAATAAGCCCATATGGGCTGTCACATTCCAACCCTAAGGATCATTACTGGGCGGACAGATTCTGGGCACAGCCCAATATTGGCTTTTTGTCCAAAAGCCCAAAAGCCCAAAAGCATTTCGGGATTCTCGATTTGTCCCGAAATCCCGAAACTATTTCGGGATTCCCGAAAATTGGGATTCCCGAAAATTTGGTTTGGGATGGGTATTGAAATTGGGACTCCCGAAAATTTTGGTTTGGGAATCAGGACAAGGGTTTCGGTATGGGATCCCATACCGAACCACCCCTAACTACGTTGTTGGACTCCCACTTGGAATTTTAATGGAATGGGTCTTCAACTTGGGTATTAGGGTAAACTCTTTATCCCTCACATACATCCATCTTTTTCTCTCTCTCGTCACATGCACTTAAACAAATGAAAAAACCTTTAATCCTCGTAGCCAGTAACTTTGCTAATTATACCAATTGTGCCATCATAAATTGTGTTGGGAATTTGTACTAATAAGATAAGGAATTCAATATAGGACATACATTGTGGAATTAACGAATTCTGGATTGTTGTCTCGTTCCTATGAACCATTGCACGAACCACGAAGGAGAGCGTCATCCAAGGGAGGATTCGGTTGCATCTAGCCCTGTTAGATTGCCTACGTACCTTATGCCAATGCACAAGGATCAAACCGTTGTAGTTCTTACTAGCCTCCTAACTGCTGTAGTTCTTAGTAGCCTCTTAATCCTAGGGCCAAGGTGATACCCTAGAGGCTAAACTAAGAGAGAAAAAGATTACTGAGAGTGGAGAGCATTATCTCTCCTCTCTAGAGCTAAGAGAATTATTTTTGTTGGAATGTTTTCTCCTTTCCCGAAGCCCTTATTATATAGTGGCTAGGAGGGAAGAGAGAAAGGGAAATGGTCAATGTGGGACAAATACCACATATCGATAATACACCCTAAAGTGGGTGTATAAATCCTACATCTCCCACTCACCCACATAGGGTGTTGGTATCATCTCAATTAGCTCATATAATTCTCATCCATTATAGTTTACCTCCTCATACAGTATACGGGATGCACGACCTCGCGAAAATGAACGTACATATCCAAGATCGTTGTCATTAAGCCATCACCAAACTTAACAAGAGTGCATCACTCATAATTTCATTGCTTTATACCATAGACAGTTCGTCATACACCAAACTTGACATTCTTTATCCCTCGTTATGATATAAAAAGAAATGTCATGTTCTACAAGTATCACGTATCCATGTCTTACGTTTGACAACTAATATCAAACAGAAGTTGGCCAGCTAATGAATCACATGACATAGCGTAGTCTTTAAACTATCTTCCCTAAACTCTCATGTCAGTCTAATTTGGTTTAACTGCTTGCCTAGACACGCTTCTTGGGACATTTACTAACTTGACCGTCTTAGATAAACGTGCTAAAGTAACAATCATCAAACCTCATCTTTCTGACATAGACTTTAGTTCAAAGGGTATAAGGGTAGGATTAGATCGATCTAATAGCTCACACAGTGACTTGAAGCAGGGATCAATTCGTCACTCTCATTGCCGGCTGCAACCAGCACATACAGTATGAAATGTATGCTATGGTGTATTCTAAACTTAATGAGTGTGTCACATGTCCATTGGACATACACAATACAAATCTTAGTCTAAGCGCTACACAAACGCCTAACTTGAGCATCTAGCCTAGTCACCCCTCTCGGCGCCTACCTAGTTACTCACATCCAGCTTGACAAGCTTTAACATGGATTTCAAATGGAAAAATCTCCATGTTCGATCTTTGATAGGTCTCATCTTAGACACTTCTAAGGCAACATATACGTATATCTAGTGTATGTTTTGTACGTGAAATCATACACATGTCTGGTCTTACACTCAAATGCATTTCAAACATATATGTCTCATCTTACTCGCTACCTCAGTGCTAGGGTGAATCGTTTCGTGTGAGTGAAACTAATTCTAGCTTGGTGACACTTGAAAAAAAAATATGCATCATAACGTTCTCTAAAAAAACGTTAATTCTAATGAGTCTCGTGTAGCTTTTATACCTAGGAGTGTGACATATCACCACAATCCTTAAGGCTACATCTTTGAGACTCCTCACTTTGTGTAATTGCAAGTAATCATGAACAAATTTTGGTTCCCTCCAACTTAGGGACTTCTTTTGCATAGATCAAAGCAGACTCACATAAAATCTCTCTTGTAAATGCAAAATACCTCCAAAATAATTCCATAAGGAGCACCTATGTTTTTCAAAAGTAGGTGGATTCTTTCAATTCCATATAAGGTAAATGCAAGTATATTTTCATCACTCTATTTAGAAAATACTTCAACCATGAGTAAACTTGGAATTACTTGTACCTTGAACAATAATTTTTTCCACGAAGGACCTTATGTCAACCCTATGATGATATAAGAACCAAAATGATGTTTTATGGACATCAAAAATCCATTTACTGCTCTAAGTTTAGCAATGACTTATGATTACTTCAAAATGGCTTGGTTTGGACAATTATCCACTTCTTGGATAGACTATGCATTAACGCTTTGTAAATAGAGGGCATACACCATTTTATCACGAGGACTAATGAGTTTATATATAAACACCTTCAAAATGGTATTTATATTATTTCTTATCCACACATGTGTGTCATATATGCCGCTACTTAATTAGTGCGTAGACAAAAAGATTCATACATGGCATCCCACGATTGAGGCACGTATTAGCTCTTTTACCATCTAGATATAGACGCGTAGGTCATACATGCCGTCTTACAATTGGCGCACATATGATTTCTCTTATTGTCTAGATGCACATTTTAAGACAATGGTTAACACTATTCCTCATGTCATATTCTAGGAAGCTTTGGTCTAGAATCACACAACACTCTATCTCTTCTAAGATGTCTTGAGTTTCAGTATAGCCCAGACGGCAACCGTAGAGCTTCTATACGTTAATCTTTAGCAAATCAACTAAGAAGCATCTAAGAGTATCACTGAAACTTCTCTAGCATGTCAAAAATGCTTTGTGTCTCACACCACAATTATGGAGATAATTTATTTTTCAATAAAGATGTCAATTGTCAGCACTCATGGAAAGACAAGAACACCTTGGGCTCTAAGTCTTAAAGTACAACAACAACGGCTAGAAGGACTTCCAAATGTCAACACAAATAAGGACACTTGTCTAAAAGTCAATAGTGTGTGAACCCAGTTCTCTTTTCAGATCGAGAATTTTTCACTTAGGCTGGGTCATGGAAAAAAAAATGAGTCACGTCTGACCCCACCTTGGGAATACATCTCATACTTTCCATCTCCTATTGAAAAAACATTTGTTTTATAAAAGGAAAAATTTTCAATTTCGCTTGTTAATGAAAGATTTGTCTGTGAGGACCATCTCTTTTGGTCATTTAACAAAGTAGAGTAACATTCCTCACCATCTAGGGAGAATATCTTTAAGACCTAATAGCCTTTCCGTGATGTGCTAGGATCCTAAGTTCAACAATCCACAAATGTCAACCACTTTACTGGTTCAACTACTAAGTGGGATTATGAACCTTCTAAGACCACTCTTATTTTTAATAAGTTTCAATTCACATTTTTATGACTTTTATCACAAGTCACTCAATTTATTGACCATATCATATTCACAACCTATGTTGTTTTGTGAAAACTTTGTTCCTCGCACATAACTGCAATGGTATGATTCCATTAGTTGTACTCCCATTGCTGTTTAGTACTTTTTCTTCGGTTGTACTTTCCTAAGGTGGAAGATTCCTTGTAGTTTAGTGGTACACTTCCTTTAGTTACACTCCCACTAAACTTACAACCTTTTGTACTTAAGCTAGCATTCTAGCTTAGAGATTGCTTCCAGACTAGTGGTACCCTTCCATTATTAGTACTCCCACCTAGGCCCAGCAACCTATTTCTTGGAAAATCTTTAAAGTCTAGTGGTACACTTCCATTAGTTGTACTCCCACTAAACTTACAATCTTTTAGCGACACTACGTAAGGATATTTCATGTTTCCCACCTTCGCTTAAAGATTGGAAGATCTTTCCAATGTGAACAACAAGTTTATAGTCAATTCTATTGCAATTTAAATGTCATAAGAAATTAGTCAAGCCTTAAGTCTATATCCTAGACAACCATCTCACCATATGTGAGAACTGGTGTAAGCTAAATGAAAATTGAAAGTCGTTACTTCGCTCATTCAATTGCTTTAGGGTTTTACGGACTAATTGTTGGCAGCAAACTTTCAAAAAACATCTCCCACTAGGTTGGAAGATTTCAATTGTGCCTACACCACCTTAAATGGTGTGTAACATTACCCAAAATTTCCGAAAATTCCTTTCCAAGTGATTGGAATCCTATTCACAATTTCATGGTTTTCCAAGAAGAGTATAATAGACTCTATTCTTTTGATGTACATATAAGGCTGTTGTTAAACCAAGGCTCTACGACAATGTACAATTAAAGAATAATTGCCCTTGAGTAGTAGGAAAAAATAATAAGTTTTTAACTCCAACGATAAAATGGGAGTTTTTAAGAACCCGCTCCCTAGTCACGCTCTGGTCTCAACATGCTGGGCCGAAGAAGTGTCCGATTTCCAACAACCCCCTACCATCACTACAATTACCGCTTGAATAATGATAATCGGAGTGAAAAGCCTTAAAAAGAATGCTTTAGTGTCCAGTCTTTTCTATCTTCTTTGTTTGAAACTTGGCTCAATGGATTTATTTCAGTCCCTACTTTCGAAAATGGGGTTCTCTCTTGGGAGAAAAGTCCTGTTGAGTAGGGGTCTATGTGATTCGCTAAGTTTGCTTGTGCATATCAACGAACTTTATTGCCTGCCGGTTAGCGAAACATTTTCGGTATTTTTCGGAAAAACACGGGAAGCATCTACTTAATTCTCTCAAATAAAATTGCAATTGTAGTGGATTAGCTCACTAATTTGGGCTAGATTTGAATAGCACTCCCATGAGGCTTTTTCAAAACTTACTAAAATGTCAAAGTATTGTTGATCACTTAGCGAGTGGGTCAAGTAATAACCTATCTCTAACCATTTTGATCAACTAACTTTTAGCATTCTATATTTAAAGAGAAAAAAAACACATTTAATGCAAGTTGAGGAATTGTGTCGTCTTCAAATTATAAAGTATTTTTAACTTCTCAAATATTGGTGCATCGAAAAGGACATATATTCCAAAAACATTGCTCAATTATGAAATGTTAAAGAAATGTTCTAAGCCAAATTAAGGAATGCAAACTCATTCACAATCTCCTTACATATATTTACAAGCGGATCGATCAATTGCTTAGTACTTCAAGGAATAGAATTAGATAACCAAGTTATCTTATCTTTATTTAAGTTCTCACCACATATGCCAAAATTGCTTCGAGTACAACTAGAAAAGAAGTACGAGCCAAATTTGCACCATGTATACTTCATTAAGTAGAGAGTTAAAATTGAAGATCATAGTAACACTCACTCAACCAATGTGAGTGAGATGTCTTCTCTTCAACATTAATAGCACCAACTATGCTTGAGCAATTTTATCCTTCTCTCTATCTCGACTTTTTCAGTTGGACTACTTTGAGCATATGCCACCTAGGGCACTTCCTTAACTTTCGAACTAATTCTTTATGAGAATTCTCATCAAGATCTCGGTTCTCTTAAGGGTCAAAGTGTATCCAATTCCTAGGAGCATTAGAGACGTTCGATTATAACCAACGTTACACCCTTTGGTGAAGCCTTTTGCTCTAATTACAAGAGAAGCGCTTATCTACTTAAGCATTAAAAATATATTTTGCAACTCTCGATAATTTAAGCCATATCATTGTGCACAAAAATAATATATAAACATTCATATATATTAACCACACATTTTTCTTATTTGTTTCACAAGTCTTAATTAAGAAATATGAACCTATCCTATAAATTAAGATCGAAAAATCAGCTAAGTCGCTCGTAATTACCACCCAATATTATTGGTTGAGTTCACAGTTTTAATTATCTTGGAAACAAATATTATTTTTGAAAAAATTTGTCCAGACATTTTTCCAAACACATTTCCATTTTGTTTTTCATGCTACATCCAATTGAGCGCAAGAAAAAAAAAATAATTATGGGCAAAGGTTTAAACAATTATATAGTACTCATGCATATAATAGGCCTTTCATTGGGATTAAATCTGAGTTTTAGACAATGGGCTCGACAAGTGGGCCTCCGTAAGTGTGGTCAGGTCAAATCCGGGAAGGGTGGCAGCACTAAGATTTTAAAAACCGACCCTCTTTGACACCAAAAGTGTTTCCTTAAAGATTTTTCCTAGACACCGCATCAAGTAAGAGGTGACCATTAGTGAACCCTAGTCCATGTTTAATGAACATCCTAAATGTGGATCATTTTCCTAAATGACATGCTCATAATAAGCCCAACAACAATATTCAATTATTCATAATTAAATAATGAAGAAAAAACAATCATATATAAATTAATCATAAGTTAATCACTTAGATAATGAATTTAAAATAATTAATAAGGAGATAATCACTTAAACAATCAATCCACATTAATTAAAGAGATAATAGGAGACAATCTCTTAGTAATTCTAATTCTAATTTGATAATGAGGATAATATGAAAATCAAATCACCAAATTAGAATTAATATCATGAAATAATATTCTACAAAAGAATATTTTTCTCCATTTAAATGCTCAAGTCTCAAAAGGAGCAATTAAAATGATATAATATCCCGTTTAAAATACTCAATCGAGACGAGTAATTTAAACTGACACAATATCTCAAAATACTAGAGATTATCTTCCTCCAAGAAATCTGAAAATCCCAGATTTTCAATTTCATAAGGCCAATTTCTCAAGACCGTATCTCACTCGATTGCATCCGTGTAATGCGTATTTTGTGTTTTGTGCACCATTTCTGATGCCCATCGCCTTGCCCGATTTACTCTTCAAATTGGTGATGTTTGTATCGAGTTCGAAGAACCTTGTAATGTAATTGGTGGTAATGACTCGTGCTTGTTATTATATTATGGGCTAGGACCTTTTAGGACCATCATCTTGGTCCATGAATATATGTGGATATTTAATGTAAAAAATAAAAAATAATTTAAAGTTTTCGTAGGGGCCATACTGGTCGGGTTTGCGGCAATCTTTCTTCTCAAATTCCATATGCTAGAATGTTTTCTCATACAAATGTGTCCCTTGAGGCACACATAAGAAGACGTTTATTTAGAAAAACAAATAAAACAGGTGAGCATTGTTCAATGATGAGATACAAATATAAAGGACTCGACAAATAACAATCATTCAAAGAACATATATAACATAGCATACATTGTCTAATTAGGACATTACATTAATATAATTTAGCGGGAAGGCGTGGACGCCGTGGAGTGAGGACTTCATATAAGGCACCCATATGGTTGGCTAATCCCGCTGTCTCATGCAAGTCATCCGTTGGGAGTTTTGATTTCAAACCCACAAAATAAAGAAGCGAGTGTAAATTCTATAACCTTTTGGGCAAGTGAAATTCCAGGGCACATTTTTCTACCACTGCCAAATGGTTACATTCTGTAACCTTGCAGGGCACATTCTGTAATCTTGCAGGGCACATTCGTCTACCACTGCCAAATTGCAGGGTAAGTTAGATTGCAGGCTGCCAGGGCACATTCTGTAACCTTGTGGGTTGTGAGAAATCGTTCTGGCTTGAATTCGTTTGGCTTTCACCATACCTTTGGGTCTATGAATCTTTGAAATGTTAACCAATAGGCGTGTGCCTGCTGGGACGTGGTAGTCACCTACCATGCAATATTCAGTGGTTAGGTATGGCATTGAAAGTGGTGCAGCAGGGTGCAATCATATTGATTCTTTGATAACAGCTTGAAGATAGACCAAGTTGTCTGTGTCTGATTCCTTCACTTGTCTGCCCTTACCAACATTTTCGTCTAGTTCTTCTTGGACCTGTAAGCATAATGTGCATAATCATAATTAAGTGCTATCGAAAACAATAAAGCCATTAACCCACGCTCAACTAGTCATATCATATAGTCAGAAATTACCCAGAAACACATACCTGCAGAAGTAGACATGATGCATGTCTGCAGAATTGGCCTTCTGTTCTCTAAGTTTCGACAGAGTTCTACTCCCAATAGGACAAGCGTAATGAACAGGTTTTAAACCGAGAAGAGAGGCAAGACATGTTTTAGTGGGATTATAATACTCCTATCACGGTAGCAGTTATAACTTTCCTTTTATTTCGAAATTGAGTTCATCAGATTTTCCCTCCATATTTAATGTTCAATATTAGCTTAAACATTACTACCAATGTCAGTCCATTCACTTATGTCTACATATATATCCTTAAGTGATAGATTGTTCTTACTCACACATTATGGAGAACTCTTACATCCTCCCATATGAGTATGATCAAGCTATTCACTGATAAGTTTCATACAAGTAAAGGGGATCACTGACTGACATTAGAACAACATGACTTTTGAAACTAACTATAATGATTTACCAATTCGAACTTTAGAACCGTTGATACAAGCTATATGCGTCTATATTCTAAAATCACAAACTAATCTCATCAATTATAAAGTTGTAAACTGGACAGCTTAAGATGGAAGCTTATTGGTACCATTATTGCTCCCACGTGTCTTTTGGTCCCATGAAGTTAAACAACATACTTCATATTATTACTTTGCAAAGATTAACATGACTAGTGAAAACAACTAATCAGAACTTCATTGTTTTGTATACAAGAGAACAATATGAGATTGAATCCAAACAACAACATAATAGACAAAATAGATTTGAATAAAAAAAATTAAAAAAACCAAAGTACCTTGCTCTCACAATCAAAGTAGAACGAATGAAGGTTGGAGTCCGATTCTCGCAACATGCCTTTTAAGCTTCCTGACCCCAAAATAATAAGATCCTAGTAAATACAACAAAAATATTGCTGACTAAACCTTTGTGATCAAGTACGTACTCTTGATTTGAACCAAAACCAATTCTATCAATCTTGTGTGGCTAACTATCGATCTGACTTCAGACTTCTATTTTTAAGAAAGCCAATGGGGTGATGTGAAGCACCGTGTGGCTGTCGAGGTTCACATGTGGGATACTTGCTTTGATGCTATGAAAAAAATTGCGGTTCCATCGTAAACCAATTGACAATATAGGGAGTAACTCAACTACTTATAAGCTCATGCAAGTTCCTTGTCTTATTAATATGTGGGATTCATTCTCAACACTATTTGAATTCGAGTATAAATTGACACATTGTAACCAAAACAAAACAAAAACAAAAACAAAACAAAAATAACATTAACAGATGGCTTTTCTTTTGTATGATCGAAGAAGAAACAACATTAATTTCCTCAGTTTGTTTTCATGCTTTTCAATTGGGACCTGACAAAGATGTTTATTGATTGCATTCACGTTTTGAGTTGCGCGCAGCTCTCGATATCGCATGCCAAAAATGTTTTGAAAGTTGTTGACGAGCTTTAATTTGAATGTAACGTGAAGTTAAAAGGACTGATCGTCGATCAAGATATTGATTTTGCATTTCACCTTTTCTTGATGAGACTTATATTGGGAATTACAAATGAGTTATCATAAGCATTGCAAAAGAAAGATCAAGATATTGTGAATGCAATGGCGTTAGAAGTATGCAAGCAAAGACTACAATCCTTGAGAGATGATGACTTTGGGGACTTGCTTCATGATGTAGAAAAGTTTTGTGAGGAGCATGATATTATCGTTCCTAACATGGAGGATTTGCATTTCGTACTTGGAAAATCAAGGCGTAAAGCTCCAAAAATCACAAACTTCCATTACTATCGTGTGGACCTCTATTTTCAAGTCCTTGATATGCAACTAAAGGAGTTGAATGATCACTTCAATGAGGTAAACACCAAGTTACTTCTTTGTATGACATGTTTGAGTCCGGTGAATAATTTTGCATCTTTTAACAAAGCACAAATTGTTCGTTTAGCCCAACTTTATCCTCAAGATTTTGATCGTATGGACCTCATGAATCTTCCAATTCAACTTGACAATTACATTCATGATATGAAGATGCATAGTGAGTTTTCATCATTGAGAGGAATTAGTGACACTAGTAGAAAAAACACTTTGCGCGACGTAGGTAAGTTCGTCGTGCAAAGTCAAAAATCGTTGCCTAAGGGTTTGTGCGACGCAACCTTCGTCGCGCGCTAACCGTCGCGCCAAGGCAGTGATGGTAGGGTTTGCGCGACAAACAAGTAACATGTGTCGTGCAAAGCCACTTTGCGCGACGCACTTCCTGCGTTGCGCAAAGTTGCTTTGCGCGACGTAGGTCCTGCGTCGCGCAAAGTGGCTTTGCACGACCCAAGAACATGCGTCGCGCAAAGTGGTTTTGCGCGACGCACCGAACATCGCGCAAAGCGACTTTAGGTCTCTTTTCACGCATACCCCTTTTTTGGTTTTGGTCAAAAATATTATTTTTTTTAATTTTAAATAATATTGTAATTAAATTTTAAACAATAATTAATTAACCAAAGAAAAGTATTTATTTATAAAATATATGAAAATGTACATACAATATGTCCGAACAAAAAATGGAAAAAACTACAAGTAGTCTTCTAAGTGAAGTGGCTACTGGGTATTGGCAAGGTGAAATGGCTCGAAGGTCGAAGGTGTAGCAAGATCAGGTACTTGTAGCGAGATTTGGAGGTCGGACATCTGTATGGCTTGTACAAGGTTTCTCACGTGCCCGACATAGGCCTTCATCTCCTCGCCCTGGGCCCTCATTTGCTCGCCCTAGGCCCTCATCTACTCACCCTGGACCGCAAGCTGACCCCTTAGGGTTGTCAATTCCTCCTTCAAAGGAACAGGTATTATAATGACGCAAAACCAAATTGTATAATAGATTGAAATGAAACTGTGGCGGGAGCAACACCATTGTATGTTAGCAAATAGAAACATGAATAACAGCACACTTAAGTGTAAAAAAAACGAGAAAAGAATTGAGGATCAGATAAGTTTGAGCGGTTACTATACTTTGCATATTTTAACATGAATAAACCAGTATTGTTAATCAAGATAACCAAATTGTATAATAGACTGAAATGAAACTGCACTAAACCTTTAGGAACAACCTATCAGGAAAACTAAAAATTTGAACAAGCTTTAGAATCAGTTCTGCTTCAGGCTACACGATTATATCACATATTGTCCGGTGGTAGTACATTTAAGAAAGTCAACTAAGCAAATAACAACCTGTAGCTAAATGTTTCATATCTTTGATCAGTGACCCCTATGCAAGCTCATTGATAGCATTTAAAAATGATCCAGTCAAGAAAAGTACACAAATTAGCTAACGATTTTGTAGATAGAGCAACGTTGTTAAATTCAGGTAAAGGATTCCCATTATTATATGTTGCTTTGACAAGTTCATCGAAAGTGTAGCCATATAGTACGTCACTCTTCTCCAGCTGTTTGTTCAGACCTTCCACATAGTTTCGATGATGGCCTCCCCAGTGAACTTCCAATGTTCTCTAACTCATATACAGCTCCAAAGCACCGGTTTACCAGGCCATGCAATACTTTGACATCTGCAAGGAATATGAACATTTGTAGTTCAATTAATGGCTGCTAAACATAGTCCAGATTACTAAAGTAAAGCATTTTAAGCACACCAGGTTACACTACCAACAAGGAAAAAAGTACAGATGTAATAAATTTTGGTGCAAAGGTTCAAAATTTCGACTTGTGCAACATAACCTAACACAAATGGCAAACCTGGTGTTAGAGTTATCAAGCTACCCACGGAACAAGAAATAGAATTTTGACAGAACAATAGAGTTGATGTAGTTTTTCCATTTAAATCTTTTCACAGTTGCAGATTTTTCCTCAAAACAAATTATTGCAATACTTATTTCGAAGTTTATAGAAATTACAACCAACCTGTTCCATTACAAGCTTGACAGACTCACTTATGACATTCATCAGTCTGTCATCATCTACTCCACAGTCTCGAATTTCTTGGACAGGAACATCACCAACATCAGTTAGCACCCGCAGATCGTTTAGTTCTTTCCCTGCATTGCCAACAACATGTTATAATGATTTCACACACCATCAAATGATATATAGAGAAAAATTGAAAGGACAAGAAATCATGAACAACCACAAGCATTACATTTCAGATCTCTCCTATTCACAAAATTGCAGATGTTTCATGAATTATGATGCCATTATCGGACAATCTGAGTACATGCATATACAGATGATAGTTCTGAGATCAGTTGGTTTCACTAATAGCATAAACTGCTAAATGCAATTGTAAATATGAGAAACAACGGCCAATGTTATACTTTGAATTCTCAAGTGGCAACAGTTGACGGGTAGAGAGCTAAACATTGAATGTTTTGAGAAGCAAAAGTTTGCTACTAATTGAGATAATTAGATACCTTCTTCAGTTGTTGAGTTGGTGCTCCCACACCAGATAGCCTCTCTAATCCTTGGAGGAGCAAAGGCCGGCCTTGAACGCCTACAATGATTCCAGTCTCTTATACTGTAACGACAACTATTAACATACATAGAGAGAAATTCTTAAACCCTGAAATTCAGCCCATTTCCTGATGATTTATCCCAAATAAAAACCCCGATTCAATCCCCATTTCAAAATTAAAACCCTAATTCCCATTCACAAATTTTTAAACCCTGAAATCTATCCCATGCCCTAGTAATTTATCCCAAATTAAAACCCTAAATTCTAAAATTCATCTCAATTCACAATCAAAATCCTTAATTTCACAATTCCATAATTTGTAATTAGACTTACTTTCAAGGAGAGAGACGAGCACGACGAATGGGGTGGTGGCTGCCCGTCGTTTAGAACGAGAGGGAGAGAGACAACCGACAATGGGGTTCGAGATTGGGGCGATTTGGGGTTCAAGATTTGGGGTTCGAGTGTGATGAGCGTGATGAGCGAAGAGGAGGAAGCCTACGGGAGAGAGAGGGCGTGATGAGCGAAGAGGAAGAAGGCTACGGAAGAGAGAGACCGAGTGAGAGAGACAGAGAGAGAGAGAGAGAAGAGGTCTGGGAAGAGGATGGCGTGATGAGGGGTCTGGGAAGATTTTGTCCCAAATTATCAAAACTGGCGCTTATTGTTTAAACTTGCGCCAAAATTATCAAAACTAGCGCGACGTAGGTATACAATTCGACGTCGCGCAAAGTGTTTTTGCGCAACAATCGCATATAGGCGTTGCGCAAGGTATTTTTTATTTAAAAAAATTATTATAAAAATTACTGAAAATGTGACTTTACTCATTTCAAATTCTTTTTTTTTTATATAAAACCCACAATAATATATTTTTCTAACAAAAACCTGACTAATAAATTGGTAGCTACTTAATAAATATACATATCATTCAATTTCTTAAGTATTATAAGTAAAAAATAAATAAATTTAAATCTACTTAATAAATATATATATATATATATCATTGAACTTGATGCGATACGCATTGTACGAAACTAATTTCAACGATCCAACCGTCAAACTTGTTTGTATATGCTTCGAGATCGCATATGCAAAAAATCGCAAAAAAAAAAGTTCAGAGATCAAGTAACGGGACAAAACTTTTCGACGGTTATAAACAAAAAAATCACGATTTAATGGTTATTTTAACTCTGATTTTGATGATTTTTTACAGCTACTCTCCTGGATCCTCTATGAATACAACGAACTGATTCGATCGTCAATTTAAAACATTTACACAAGTGGATACCACAAAATCTTATGTTATACTTGATGAAAGTATAAATAAAATCGTGTTAGGGCATCTATCGCTTTAATGGGATACGAATTGTATGAAACTAGTTTCAACGATCCAACTGTCAAACTTGTTTGTATATGCTTCGAGATCGCATATGTCAAAAATGGCAAAAAAAAAACCTTCAGAGATCAAGTAACGGGACAAAACTTTTCGACGGTTATAAACAAAAAAGTCACGATTTAACGGTTATTTTAACTCCGATTTTGATGATTTTTTACAACTACACTCCTGGATCCTATATGAATACAAGGAACTGATTCGATCGTCAATTTAAAACATTTACACAAGTGGATACCACAAAATCTTATGTTATACGTGATGAAAGTATAAAAATAAAATCCAAGTGTTATGGAATCCATCATTTTAATGAGATACACATTGTACGAAACTAGTTTTAACGATCCAACCGTCAAACTTGTTTGTATATGCTTCGAGATCGCATACGCCAAAAATGGCAAAAAAAAAAACCTTCAAAGATCAAGTAACAGGACAAAACTTTTCGACGGTTATAAACGAAAAAATCACGAATTAACGGCTACTTTAACTCCGATTTTGATGATTTTTTACAGCTACACTCCTGGATCCTATATGAATACAAGGAACTTATTCGATCGTCAATTTAAAACATTTACACAAGTGGATACCACAAAATCTTATGTTATCCTTGATGAAAGTATATAAATAAAATCCAAGTGTTATGGAATCTGTCATTTTAATGGGATACGCATTATACGAAACTAGTTTTAATGATCCAACCGTCAAACTTGTTTGTATATGCTTCGAGATCACATATGCCAAAAATGGCAAAAAAAAAAACCTTCAGAGATCAAGTAACGGGACAAAACTTTTCAACGGTTATAAACAAAAAAATCACGAATTAAAGGCTACTTTAACTCTGATTTTGATGATTTTTTGTAGCTACACTCCTGGATCCTATATGAATACAAGGAACTTATTCGATCGTCAATTTAAAACATTTACACAAGTGGATACCACAAAATCTTATGTTATACTTGATGAAAGTATATAAATAAAATCTAAGTGTTAGGGAATCTATCATTTTAATGGGATACGCATTGTACGAAACTAGTTTCAACGATCCAACTGTCAAATTTGTTTGTATATGCTTCGAGATCGCATACGCCAAAAATGGCAAAAAACAAACCTTCAGAGATCAAGTAATGGGACAAAACTTTTCGACAGTTATAAACGAAAAAATCACGATTTAATGGTTATTTTAACTCCGATTTTGATGATTTTTTACAGCTACACTCTTGGATCCTATATGAATACAAGGAACTAATTCGATCGTCAATTTAAAACATTTACACAAGTGGATACCACAAAAGAAAAAGGCAATGCAAGAACCCCAAAAGGCAAAAAAAAAAAAAAACTTTGTGCGACGTAGATATTCATTACGCAAATCTATTTTGCGCGACGCATCTACGTCGCGCAAAGTTTTTTTTTTTTTTTTTTTTCTATGTTCCACAGTTTTAACTTCTTGTTTACCCCTTCCACTCCTGCCTTAAAATTATTGTTTAAGGACCTATATGATGAGACCACGTATTCTAAATTGTAAAGGGTAGAGACACCTAAAATGATCATTCCACGTAATAGAATAGTGGTTTGACAAAGCTGTAAACTGGCTTTTTCTCTAAATCTCTAACATTCTAGTTTCCTCCTCCAAATTTGGTGAGAAATGAAATCTAAGCATTTTTTAGCACACATCAATCTATCCCTAAATTAGATCAAGTTAACTGAGGAGTTTGCAGTTTCTTAGCTTTTGTTTCCCTAAACCTATCAAAATCCTTCATACTCCTAGTCATTCATTCTACTCATTCCATTGTTCAAAACCAAAACTCAATTTGTTAAAAATAAGCATCGACAAAGATAATTAAAGAAAAACATAAATACACAAAAATAAAAAATCCAAACATAAATGTAATCAATAAATAGTTAATTAATTAATCAAATAAATACAATACATGAAGGTGAAGATGGTGAGGGTTGAGAGACATGGAGAGTCTGAAAGAGAGAGGTTGAGTGTGAAGAAAAAGGCCTTTGTGTGTGGTTATTTTAGAAAAAAAAATTGTCGACTTTGCGCGACGCCATATATGTTGCGCAAAACAGCTTTGCGCGACGCAGGTTCAACTACGTCGCGCAAAGCTGTTTTGCGCGACGTAGGTGCACATGCGTTGCGCAAAGTTGGGATGGTTTGGCGCCAAAATCTTGCATGACGCACAAGACGTCGCGCAAAAGGCTTTTGCGCGACGTCACTTTGAGCGACGAAGTCATGCGTCGTGCAAAGTTGTTTTGCGCGATGTAGATGTACCTTTGTCGCTCAAAACGGCTTTGCACGACGCATTACTTCGTCGCGCAAAGGCCTTTTGCGTGACGTCTTGTGTTTAACGTCGCGCAAACATACTTTGCCCGACGAAATTTTCTACGTCGCGCAAGTTTCCGTCACGCAAACATTTTTTGTACTAGTGTGATCTTGCATAAGAGTTAGTGAAGACCGGGAGGTGTGAAAGCTATATGTTAGTGTATAAACTTCTTACATTGGCTTTGGTGTTACCGGTTGCAACCGTTTCGGTGGAGAGAGCTTTTTCTGCTATTAAGATTGTGAAAACACCATTGCGTAACAAAATGGGAGATCAATGGTTGAGTGATAGCATGCTTGTTTATATTGAGAAAGATGTATTTGCTTTTATTGATAATGAGCCTATTATGCGACGTTTTCATCACATGAAACCTCGCCGGCAACAATTGTAATTTGTTTGTATTGATTAATTATGAAAGACATTACTATATAAAAAGATTTAGTTGTTGCCATTTTTCTTTAACCTTGCATTCTTTTAAGTTCGCCTCTCCCCCCGAGAAATCCTGGCTTCGCCACTACTGATCGATATCGAAAATAGATATTCAGGTCCGATTCTTTTATGATGCATAACAACATTTCCTCCACTTGTTCTATTTGAATCAACAACCTAAATGTACGTCTTCCTCTCTTCCACCACAGTTGTACTTGTACTTAGGGTGCTTGGGTAAAAAATATTTTAGCTTGACATAGCGCTAATCTATTTTTATTTACTTAAAGTTGCGCGACACTTGTCTGGCAGCTTCAAAGCCCAATCCAGGACATTCTTCTAGGGCTGGGACAACTAGCTCTCGTTACATATATAACAACCATCCGAGGGCTTGGCCATGACCCTCTTTAAAGAATGGCTATCACGCAGACAACTAAACCCGAGAATCTCTCACTTCCTTAAATCATGAGGAATGCATCACTAGAGACATGTTGATGTCACCACAACAATCGTGTGATGCATCGTAAGTCTGGCAACCAACCACAAAATGCAGTTATTATTAACATCAATTAACCAATATACCCCAGCTTACAACGATATGATCAAGGTTGCTCTCCCCCAACTGCCTATAAATAGAGTCAGAGCCCTTCAAGCTTAGGACCTTTGTCAATTTCAATCCCTACGACTATACATACCTAAAGTGATTCTTCAATCAACCTAACTACTTTTCAGCACAAACCAATTGCTCGTTAGCAAAATCTCTCTGCTCTTCATTTACCAACCCGAGCTTTCTTTGAAGCATACACTGCCTACAATCTCCAAGATCTAAAACTTTTATAGCTTTGTAACCCCATGGTATGATTTTGTTGACATAATATTTGAACCACCTTTCTCACCTTTCTAAGGCAATGTTCCCTACTCAGTCTAGTCCAATACCAATGACCTCGATGGATTCTTCTAGCATTATCTTGTGCTGCATGGCCTGAATCATGCTAGAGTATATTGGTTTCTTTACATTAACCTTTCAATTCATGTTGATTGGATTATCAACCCATAATCACTTTTGTAAACATTTGTAGTCTTGATTGCCTTATGAAATGATGACATTCAGTTCTTGTTTCTATTTCTAACTTTACTTTCATTTTTCGTATAACTTAAGCAAACACTTATTTCGCATTGAATTCTAAGTCCTCGTTCGCACGAGGCATAAACAAGAACTAACCGAACAAACATTCCATTCGGTGCACAATTTTTTGGTTAAGAAGTAAGATCTACGCGCAAACACAACATAACTTTACACACACTACTGTCTGTTAGCAGCCTCCACTAGTGGCACACCTATTTTCTCTTTCTCTCAAGCCATCTCGTGACATTGAGACCAAAAAAGCAACTCTCGAGACACATACGTATTGAACCCAGTCAGACTTTGTTCGAGTTTTGACACCAACATAGGGCATCTCCATTGCATCCCATAAAAGCATTGAGTTGCCCACTCAATTTGCTCATCATTTTGTACGGAGCTCTCCTTGATTAGCCTTTGAGTTATCGCATGCAAATGTAAGTACCATATGTTTACCCAAGCCTTTACTGGGCCCCTTGGTAAGGTTGAACTAGAGATCAATCTATTTGCATAATCCCTAGATAATGCCACCACCAATTCTACCTTCTACACCGTCTCTCATAAACCCAAAACCCCATCAATCCCATAACCCCAAAAACCCTAAACCCCATCGTGATTTAGACTTGGACATTTGTGACTTCGACTCTATAGGTTGCGACTTCGACTCAAAGACTTGTACAATTTTAACTCTGCTTTGCAGTGGCACCCTCACAAAACTGAATACTGATGGATTCACATGGCATCTCCCTCATCATCATCTTGATGCAATGTTTCAGTTCTTAGACATCTCTATCGAGAAACCTTCATCCATGGCTGTAGTGAACCTTGAGGTTCCATGGAGTTTCTTGAAGGGAATCGACACCCTCTGCGTCTAAACCTTCTTTTGTTGGCGTACTTCGTGTTAACTACATTGCAATGGTTGGGAATTGAAGGGAAAAACAAGGAGAAATGATGAACAGAAATATGAACAGAGAGATATGAAACAGAGAGAGTTTAGAGAGAGAGAAATAGGATTTGTATTAACTAAAAGAATGAAGATTACACATACTGTTTATAAAGAAATCCTAACTACTTTAACCAAATACTAACTACCTAACTATATTACTAACTGTATTACATTTATACCAATACTCCCCCTCAATCTCAACTGGGGTAACCTAGTTTGAGATTGGAAAAACAACTGCAATCACTGTTATGAAACTAGAAAACAGAACACAAAGGACAGAAAGTTCAAAATACTTCTAATGAGCAACAGCAACTTGTAAAAACAGAGGACATAAGCTTTGGTAAGGGAAGTGTATCCCATGAACGCACAACAACAATATCTTCTCCCATTCTCTGTTTGGTACGTTCAGTTGGGTCAAGTTCTCCATTGAACTGAATTAACCATATGCAAGTTTGTGTGCCTTGGCATTGCATCAGCACTGAGTAATAAGGATGCCTCTATTGAAAAGAAAGATGTTTCCCTTGGCTGAACTGCCTAATGATTTGGAGTCTCATGAGCTTGTATACCAAGTTCGAACTACAAAAGAAATATTTCGGGACTACAATGAATATCTGAACCAGATAAACTTGTATCGCCAGAGAATTTGGATGTGCAAAGTCTCTGGAAAAAAAAAAAAAAAACTAATTTGACTTATGAAGAGGCTTTGCTATCAGAAGATCGTGCTACTGAGAAGGTTCAGCAATTTCCCAAGGAGTTCGTGGCACCTGCATTACAGATTACCCAATACAGTATGCTTTCGTTGAAAGACCTTGCTGACTTGTCCTGATTCACCAACCCATAGTTTTCTTTCAAAACCCTTTAAACAAACAGCGGAATGAACAACATATCTTCTCTGTAGTTTCTGGGAACACAAAACCATACTGCCTCTAACAGGAGCTTCACATAAGAATAGCCTTCCATAAAAGAGTCGTAGCACACCCTCATGTCGGTATAACAACTTCTTACGAGATTACCCTTCGTGGGATTTACCGTCAACAATCTCATTCAACATTGGCTTCGGCCTTTAACATTTACAAAACTGAAAATTAACAAACTATAGTGTGGCATCGGCCTTAACTATAGCACCACGGGATCGCCCTTTGTGGATTTTACCAAAAACAACTTCTTTGAACAATGGCATCGGCCTTCACAACTGAAAATCATCATCTATGTAAGATTACCCTTTGTGGGATTTAGCTACTCAAAACACGGGATTACCCTTCGTGGGATTTACCGTTAACAACTTCTTTTACCTTTCGTGGGATTTACCTATTCACATCACGGAATTACCCTTCGTGGGATTTACCGTTTACAACTTCTTCAAACTTCATCGTATAACTGGACTTACTGTATATTCATGCTAACAACTGAGTTGGTTAGACTCGACATTATAGGTCGTGATAAGGAACATACTGCACGAACTCCTCATTTATACACTTGAACCATAAAGAGCATGTGAAGTATACCTCAAAGCTTACAGCTGTGAACCCTCGCATTTTGCTCCCTAGTCCTTCAGGGCTTGAGATATATTTGGCAAAGGCTCTTGCGCAATATTTTAGGGCTAAGTTGCTCATATTTGATAGCCACTTTGCATCAAAGGAAGCTGAGCTGCTCAGGGATGGATTGAGTGCAGAAAAACTTTGCAGCTTGACCAAACAAAGTCTCACACTCCCAGACTTGGCTAAGAACACTGATATTTCAGTTTCTGAAACAGAGGCACCGGGATCTTCAAATGTATCGAATGACCTGGAATCCCAACCAAAGATGGAGAATGACACCCTCCCCTCTTCCTCGGGGGCATCGAGGAATTACTTGTTTAAAATATGTGACAGAGTAAGATTTATTGCTTCAGATGCCTTATATGCTATATCATCTTCTTCACGGGATAAAGTTTGATAAACCAATACCTGATGGTGTTGATCTTAGGAGTCTATGTAAAGGCAATGGATACTTCTGCAATATCTCTGATCTTCGATTGGAAACTGCGGGCGCAGAAGATTTGGACAAGTTACTTATCAACACATTGTTTGAGGCTGTAATAAGTGAGAGCAGAAGTTCCCCTTTCATTTTGTTCATGAAAGATGCTGAGAAGTCCCTGGTAGGAAATTTTGATTCATTTTCCACATTCAGAGCGAGACTTGATAAGCTTCTAGATAATGTGGTGGTAGTTGGTTTTCACACTCAAACTGACAGTCGTAAGGAGAAGTCACACCCTGGTGGTTTGCTTTTCACAAAGTTTGGCAGCAATCAAACTACTCTTCTTGACTTGGCTTTCCCGGATAGTTTTGGAAGAGTACATGAGAGAGGGAAAGAAGTTCTTAGACATTACACTTCTTTGTAGACATTGAAATTTCGGTGAAATAAATGTTGACCATTGCATTAAAATTACAACTGTAGACATTGAAATTTCGGTGAAATAAATGTTGACCATTGCATTAAAACTACAATCCACCCAAATTCACCTACAACAATCCACCCAAACTCACCTACAACAATCCACCCAACAATCCATCCAAATTCACCTACAACAATCCACCCAATTCACCTATAACATCCACCAAAATAAATAGATGGTGGTGATTCATTCTCAAAGCCTATAAATAGGCTTCTCCATCAAGAAGAAAAGGGAGAAAAAAAAAGGGAAACCAATAGACATCACACCAAAACCTTGAAGCTTTGAAACTCTAAAAGCTCTCAAGCAAATCCCAAAGGATCAAGAAAACTCTCTTTGTTCTTCGTGCATCGTTCTTCCAGGATCAAGTCCCAACGGCCTTTGGATCGACAGTCAACCGGATTCGAGATCAAGCCCCGACGACCCTTGAAGAAACTTCGTTCAACCTTCTAAGATCAAGCCCCGACGGCCCTTGGATCAACAACATCTGTTCTTCAAGAATCAAGCCCAAAAGCCCTTGAAGCTCGTTCATCGTTCGTCGTTCATCTGTTCTTCAAGAACAAGCCCGAAGGCCCTTGAAGATCATTCATCATTCATCGTCCATCCAATCTTCAAGATCAAGCCCAACGGCCCTTGAAGAAACGTTCATCCACCTTTAAGATGAAGCCACCAACGGCCCTTGAAGAAACTTCCCGTTCATCTAAGATCAAGCCTTCACGACCCTTGGTTCAACAACATCCACAAACCAACATCTTACGGAGATCGAATCAGAGGAACAAATTGTAAAAGAGATTGCAAAACCAAAAATCAATACAAAATATTATTTTGTATACGTGTTCTTGTCTCTTCCATCGCAGGAATTTCCGTGTTTACATTCTCAATTTTGGCACAAACCATAATCTGAACAACCACAAAATTGTATATGCCAGAATGCAAGAATTCACACCCATTTCTCCAAATATATCAAGAGTTGCAGAAAAATCAAACCCAATAGAATCGCAGCATATCAGTGAGAGAGAAAGAACTTGACACCATACAAATTGCACAATCTAGCAATGACCAATATTCTTGAATCCAAATATCCCAAATATCACACTAATATCCCAGAAAAATTCACAAGAAAGATGAACAAAATAGTGAACATTTTCTTATTGAAACATTTAATAAAAAAGATTATGTGAAAACCAGAAATCAAGAACTTCATAAGAACTTCAATCTTGACCCACTTCCATTCTTCAAGATTTCATCTTTGTTGTCTCCAATGGCGACTTACTTGTCTTCTTCACTCTCTCTCTTTCTCTCCTTTCTCTCCTTTCTCTATACAAAAAAGCTGAGAGCGAACTGTGAGAAAGCAATTGCAAAAGTGTTAGCCACTTTAGCAACCTAAAAGATTACTAAAGTTTCTAAGCTTTAACCTTGCAAGTGCACAAAATGTTAATAGTATAGTAAGCAAGCAAGGGTCAATCCCACTGAAGATTGTTTATTACTTTGCAACTCAACACACAAACACACATTTAAAAAGATTTGATTTGGTTTTGATTTAGTACTAAACAGAAAATTTAATAATAAAATCAACAAAATTAAGAATGGATTTTAAAATCAGATATGAGTCAAGTTAGAGCATGTAATCCACGACTAAACATTCATCAACCAACATTATAATACCA
The DNA here is from genome assembly GCA_024362995.1 of Heteromeles arbutifolia. NCBI lineage: Eukaryota > Viridiplantae > Streptophyta > Magnoliopsida > Rosales > Rosaceae > Heteromeles > Heteromeles arbutifolia. Next base: position 43,325,900 of record JANCRC010000001.1, on the reverse strand, counting down.
ACTTACAATTCCAAGCAATTGGAATGAAGACATTCATAACACATCCATGGCATGTAGATTATGTTATATTGATTCTCTCTAAGATATGTAAAGTGCATGTTGTTTACCTCATTACAAGTATTCTATCAAGCAACCTAGCATGACGTTTACTCAAGTTAACGAAATAGAACCCATTAAGTTCAAAGAGAATATGAATATCACAAGAACCTTAGAATATGTCGTATATTACAAAGAATTCAAGATGTTACTTCACTTGGTTACTTCTTATCATAATCAATTGCTGCCAAAGAAAATATGATAGATATGTCGATCATCATATAGTCACAACAATAATAACCCAAGACAAGATTTATAAGGTGATCAATCAAAGAAACAAGTCATGGGCATCCATTATAATAGTAAAGTAAGCATTCATAAAAAAAAAACTAGAATTATAAACTGGAATTATATTATAACGAAGCAAGAATCATGTCTAGGGCTTCATACTAAGCCCTAACTACAAAGAGTTTAGTTACTCATGTCCAACAATAAAATAGTAAACTGAAAAATCATAAAAAAAATACTTAAAAAGAAAAATGGAGAAAAAAAAAAAAACGAGAAATGAGCAAGCACTTTGATCCAAGCTTCCCGTGCGGCTGCTATCTCTGAAGTTTGTCAAACTAGCACATTATATACTTCAATTTTTGTTCAACCCTACTCTGGACCCTTCAGGTTCAACAACCCATCCAATTTCTGAACGGCTAACTTTAAAAGCTAACATATTCCAATTAAGAATAGGTTAATAGCATTTATCTGAGCCTTTTTTTTTAATCTTGTGCATCTTCCACCTTTTATAATCAGGTTAGAAGACCTAAAGACTCCTCCATTTAATGTGGTGTCCCCGCTTGTTCCTTGGATGCTACTAAATCTCCAAACTCTCGACAATATTCGAACTTCGCAGGGAATCTTCATTCTGCACTGTCTGCACCAAAATAGCAATAACGTCTTCTGTAAAACTGGGAATTGTGAACTGTAAAATTCTCCAGAAACTAGACATCCAGAGCTTTCCAAGCATGTAAGGCTCAACATTTGGTTCTCTCTGAGGAAATACAATTAATCTTCCAACTTGACTAATCTGCACAGCAAAACTCTGCTTCCAGGGTGGAAAATGTCTTTCATCCCAATAATACTCTTTTAGCTTTAGACTTCAATTTTCTTGCCTGAGAACACAAATGTAAACAAATTAATGAAAAGCAAAAGGAAAACATAGAATACGACACAAGAATTAAGTTTAAAAAGCAATAAAGATAGGTACGAAAACGAACCTATCAAATACCCCCAAACCTAACTTTTGCTAGTTCTCAAGCAAAACAAGAGAACACAACTAGGCACTAATCTTTCCATGACAACTCAGGAAGCTTACATATTTACATGACAAGAATGATACAGTACACTAATACATATTGTTCTCAAACCCTACTCCATAATAGCACCTTTCTAAAACATAGCATGTTCGACTGTTGTGTATGAAAATAGCCCAATGTCAATATCGCATACATACAAGTATTTCTAGCAAGCTTCAACTCGGTGTTGACCCTTAATCTCACAAGATATACCCTCAAATTTGCACTCAAAGTGTTTAAGGTTATGTGTCTACGCTCAACAGATCATTATATGAATGCTCAACCATAGGCTTACAGATCGATCTCATCTTCACAAATCAAAATCACACATCTTGGATCAAGTAGGTCTTTATTAAAGGTTGTAATGGGGCTCAGGTTTATGGTTAAAAGAAAGAATGGATAAGGATAGACAAAGATTCACAGGAATGAGTATAGTATATATATGAATTACAGAGATATGTTTGTATGAAAACATATATGCACGACAATCCTCAAACAGAACTTTCACAACAGGGCAAATTTCATCTTGTTGGCCCTACCTATTCATTTGAAGTCAAATTCTTCTCCAAACTTATGAACTAATTCCTTTTTGTTCCTCTTTATCAACGTCAAAAGAAATCTCTCTCGCTTTCTCTCGCTTTTTATTTTTGTTTTTTTTGTTTTTTTGTTTTTTTGTTTTTTTGTTTTTTTATTTTTTTTTGTTTTTTACACTCTCCAAGCTCCAATCAACTCATAATTTCTCCAAACTTGACTCATTATACCCCAAATTTACTCGTTCAAACTCAAAACCAAAAAAAATAGTAACACCAAGTCTCATTTAAAGAGTACTCTGCTCATTCCAATGAATAAGGTAAGACAATATGTTCACGCTTTCTGGGTATGTCAATATAGTTTCAGGAAAGAACATGCTTATTTAGGCTCAAAGGGATTTTCTAGGGGACAAATATATTGGACATAGGCTGTTTGGCAATGGTGGTGAAGTCCTAATGCCTACTGTCGTTTCCAAGTTGTAGCAATACATGACATTAAAGTCTTGATAGGTCTCAAAGCAAGTTCTAGATATGCAAAACACATAAGATCGCACACATGAAAGACTAAAAAGTGTATGAAAGATGCACACACTATATTGGGCACAAAAGCTCGCATGGGTGTGGGTTAATACTCAAGTTTAACATGCTATCAATATCAACAAAAGGTTATTGTACTCAAAGGTGAAAACATGTTATGCTAAGATCAGCAAGAGAGTAAAGTAAGAGCTCCATGTAATATCATACCTTTTCATTCCAGTATGCAAATGTTAGCTTAATCTCATCATAGAAGTTTGGAAAGCGACTCATTTTATTGAACCCCACCCCCAAACTTAAATTAAACATTGTCCTCAATGTTTAAAACAAAGAAAATTCATCAAATCAAGTTCACGTAACGAGAGAGGGTGTGAGTACTTCCCAGGTTATAACCGCTAGAATGAGCGAGATGTTGAATTACAGAAAAGATTTGCTAAATATCTTCGAAAGAACTCCCCCAAGCTTGCATCTTTGAGCCTCATAATTCCTAGCAAAATAAAATAAAATGATTAAGACAACACATCACGAAAATTCAAATGGACTAAAAACAAAATGAAAACAAAGAAAAGAAGCGCTAAATTTATTGTCTTCAGCCAGACGTGACCCTTTTTTGGCAATCACACAGATGGAGAGTCTCCTTCTATGAGTGGTTTATGGAGATTCACTCCTGTTTCATTTTGAGGCACAAAAGTTTCGTAGTACGGTTTCAATCGATGACCATTCACCTTGAACTCATTTCCATTCTTAGGATTTTGAATCTCAACTGCACCATGAGAGGAAACATTAGTAATAAGAAAAGGACCACTCCAATGAGAACGAAGCTTACCTGGAAAAAGTCTAAGGCGAGAATTGTAAATGAGTACTTTCTGTCAAATTTCGAAATTCTTCCTGTGAATGGCTCTATCATGATATTCCTTAGTCTTTTCCTTGTAGATTCGTGCACTCTCATATGCTTCATTCCTTATCTCATCCAATTCGTTCAATTGAAGTTTCCTTTGATCTCCGGCCTCCTTCATGTCAAAGTTGTACTTCTTGATCGCCCAATACGCCCTATGTTCCAACTCAACAGGAAGATGACATGGTTTACCATAAACAATTCGAAAAGGAGACATACCAATAAGGGTTTTGTAGGCAGTTCGATATGCCCACAGTGCATCGTTTAGGCGCAAAGTCCAACCTTTCTAGTAGGTCCAACAGTCTTCTTAAGGATTTTCTTCACCTCCAGATTACTAACCTCCACTTGGCCGCTTGTTTAAGGATGGTACGGTGTTGCCACCCTATGTGTAATGCCATACTTCTTCAACAATGCTTCAAATGATCTATTGCAAAAGTGGGTGCCTCCATCGCTAATGATAGCTCTAGGTGTTCCAAACCTCGCAAAGATGTTATCCTTGAGAAAACTTAATACAACTTTAGCATCATTAGTCCGGGTTGGAATTGCTTCCACCCATTTGGAGACATAATTGACACCTAGCAACATATACAAGTAGCCAAATGAAGATGGAAATGGCCCCATAAAATCAATGCCCCAAACATCAAAAAGCTCAACAATTAAAATAGGGTTTAAAGGCATTTGATTCTTAGAACTTATATTACCAATTCTCTAACATCTATCACATGTGGAACAATAGGCATATGCATATTTAAATAAACTGGGCCAATAAAAACCAGATTGCAATACTTTTAGAGCTGTCTTTTTAGCACCAAAATGGCCACCACATGCAAATGAATGACAAAAAGAAAGTATGGAATTAAATTCCGATTCAGGAACGCACCTTCTTATCAATTGATCTGGACAATATTTCCATAAGTATGGGTCATCCCAAACACAATACTTAGCTGTTTTGGCGAGCTTTTCCTTTTGGGCACGAGAGAGATCGCTAGGCATCTGTTGTGAGACTTTGAAATTGATGATATCGGCGTACCATGGATCAGCAACTTGTGCAGCAAAGAGTTGCTCATCAGGAAAGCTCTCACTCAGAGGAAGGTGATCCTCTTCTTGATTTGAACCATGAACAAACCGACTCAAGTGATCAGCCACTACATTCTCACTTCCCTTCTTATCTATGATTTCTAAATCAAACTCTTGCAGGATAAGTATCCATCTAATTAGCCTTGGCTTTGCATCTTTCTTTTGAAGGAGATACTTCAAAGCTGCATGGTCAGTAAAAATAATCACTTTAGTTCCAATTAAATAAGATCTAAATTTTTCTAAAGCGAAAATAACAGCAAGTAACTCCTTCTCAGTGGTTGAATAATTCAATTGTGTATCGTTCAAAGTTCTGGATGCATAGTAAATGACATGGGGAATCTTATTCACACGTTGTCCAAGAACCACTCCAACAGCATAATCTGAAGCATCACACATACGTTCAAAAGGAAGATCCTAATTCGGTGGTTGAATCACTGGTGCTGACGTTAATAGCTCCTTTAACTTATTGAAGGCAGCCAAACATTCTTCATTAAACACAAACTTCACATCCTTACCCAATAATCAACTTAGAGGCCTTACGACTTGTGAGAAGCGTTGAATGAAACGTCTATAGAAACCAGCATGTCCAAGAAATGATCTAATTTCTTTGACGGTTTTTGGAGATGGCAATCCCTTCACAATGTCCACTTTTGCTTTGTCCACTTCAATGCCCTTTGAAGAGATAATATGCCCGAGAACTATGCCTTGCTGTACCATAAAATGGCACTTCTCCCAATTAAGCACTAAGTTGTTTTCCTGACATCTTTTCAATACTAATGAAATGATGTGAAGGCATAAATCAAATGAATCACCAAAAATAGAAAAATCATCCATAAATACCTTAATAATTTTCTCCACCATATCTGAGAGAATGGACATCATACAACGTTGAAATGTAGCAGGTGCGTTGCACAGTCCGAAAGGCATGCGGCGATATGCAAAGGTACCGAATGGGCATGTAAACGTTGTTTTCTCTTGGTCCTCCGGTGCTACGACAATCTGATTGTAACCAGAATATCCATCCAACAAACAATAGTGGCTATGACCTGCAAGACGCTCAAGCATTAGATCAATAAGAGGGAAAGGAAAATGATCCTTACGTGTTGTCAAATTGATCTTCCTACAATCAGTGCACATTCTCCATCCAGTTTGAACTCTTTGAGGCACCAGCTCATTGTCCTCATTTTTTATACTCGTAATGCCAGTCCTCTTGGGAACAACTTGAATAGGGCTTACCCATTTGCTATTAGAAATAGCGTAAATGATGCCAACGTCAAGTAGCTTCAAAACCTCTTTCTTTACCACTTCCTTCATCACTAGATTTAGACGTCTTTGAGCTTCCCTTGTTGGTTTCGAATTATCCTCCAAGAGAATTCGATGCATACATTTTATAGGGCTTATTCCCTTAATATCTGCAATGGTCCATCCAATTGCGGTCTGATGCTTCCTTAACACTCTAACAAGCTTGCCTTCTTCGAGTTCACTTAATTGGAAAGCAACAATCACAGGCAATGTATCTCCCTCACCTAAGAATGCATACTTCAAGTGTTCTGGATGGGTTTTTAGCTCTACCTGAGGTGCTTTAACAATAGATGGCACAAGCCTATCGTTAGCCGAGGGAAGTGGTTCAAAAACAGAAACATACTTACCTTTTTGAGGTGGCATGGCCTCCAAAAAATTTATAACTTCTAGGGCAGCCACATCTTGGATCTCTTCCACAGTTTCAGAACTCTGTACCAATGCTCTCGCTAATGGGTCTTCAATGCTTCCTTTATGAAATGTTGTCTACACAAATGTATCGAGAACATCAATAGAAAAACAAGTATAATCTTCACTAGGATACCTCATTGCATCAAAAATTTTAAAACCAATGGTTTCTCCTTGTATGGTCATCGTTAAAGTGCCCTCATAAACATCGATCTTTGTACGAGCTGTAGCCATGAATGGACGTCCTAAAATCAATGGCAATGATGTAGGCATTGGTGTTTCTTCTATCTCAAGCACAAAGAAATCAGCAGGAAGAATGAGCTCATTTACTCGAACCAAAACGTCTTCTATCACACCCCTTGGATACTTAACCGATCGATCTACCAATTGAATGGTCACAGACGTCCTCTTCAGCTCACCTAAATTCAATGCTTCATAAACCGAAAAAGGCATTAAGTTAATAGAAGCACCTAAATTAAGTAAAGCTTTTTCAAACTCTTGATCACCAAGTATGCATGGAATAGTGAAACTCCCTAGATTTTTCATCTTTGGAGGCAACTTTCTTTGTAAAACTGCTGACACTTCCTCACTCACAGCGACGATTTCATTTTCCTTGAATTTTCTTTTGTTTGTACAAAGTTCCTTGAGAAACTTCGCATAGCTTGGAATTTGTTGAATTGCATCAAGGAGGAGAATGTTCACTTGCACCTTTCTGAATGTTTCCAATATGTTCTTATGATGCTGTTCCTTTTTTGAATTTATAAACCTGCGAGGAAAAGGTAGATGTGAAATAAAAGAACTCGAAACCTTGGTTTTCTCAACAGGGGTTGCAGGTTATGTTGATGGTGCCACAATTTCATTCATCCCTTGATCAATGTCAATCTCTTTCATCGTACTCCGTACGTCGTCATGTTGGCTGATTTCTTTTCCACTTCTCAATAAAATAGCTTGAACTTGTTCATGGCCTCCCTTCGGATTTGGAACAACTTGACTAGGAAGCATACCTTGTTCTCTTTGGCTCAATGTAGTAGCTATTTGGCCCATTTGTTGTTCCATGTTCTTGATAGATTGCTCCAATTGATTTGTTCTCTGCACATTATTTTGAGTAGTTAGAGCTAAAGAAGCAATTAAATCTTCCAATGACTTACCTTTTGGAATAGATGATGGAGGCGGTGACGACGCTGGATATAGTTTCTTAGAAGTAGACTCTTGTTGCACATTAGAATTGGTTTTCCACCTCAAATTTGGATGATTTCGCCAAGCTGGAGTATAGGTTTTTGAAAAGGGATTATTCCGTTGAGAATAATTTCCTTGCCCCACATAATTTGCTTGTTCCTGCTCACTCAAAGTAGAAAAGGGACAATTTTTAGTAGTATGGTTTGACAACAAATAACACATACCTCTTATTGAGAAATGTTTTGAGTATGTGGTGTTAAATAATTGACCAACAAGTCCAACTTCTTTTCCATTGCTGACATTCGGGTTGGACTACTCTCTCTAACATGCATCTCATAAACTCCCTTTGGTTTCAATATCTTTCCTCTTGTTGATTGAAATTGATGAGAATTCTCACTTAACGACTCAAAAAGTGTGAATGCATCGTCACTATTCTTTTCCATAAGCATGCCTTCGCAAGCTGCATCAACAACATTTTTGTTAAATTCATTCAGACCTTCATAAAAAGCTTGTACCTGATCATCCTTAAGTATGTTGTGGTGAGGGCATCGAATAAGTAAATCCTTGAAATTCTCCCACGCTTCACAGAAACGATCTCCATCTTTCTGTTGAAAAGTCTGAATTTCCCAACTCATTTGTCTTGACTTTGTCGCTGGAAAGAACCTCTTTAAGAACTTGGTGGCTAATTGCTCCCATGTATTGATTGAACCTGGTGCAAGAGAATTATACCACAATTTAGCCTTATCTTTAAGAGCAAAAGGAAATAAAAGCAATCTGATTCCTTCTTGATTAACGCCTCGAATGTTTTGAGTTCTGCACAACTCAAAGAAATCCTTGATAAACAAATTTGCATCTTCTGACGGTGTTCCATGGAAGCTGGGAATGCTCCCTATTAATTGTGGTGGAAGGTGGAAATTCCCTTCTGTAGTTGGCTCATAGGCGATGCATGATGGTTGAACTAAACCGCTAGGAATATAAGCATCTTTCATAGGTCTTCCCTGATTATTCCCAACAACTAGCTCCTCGTCAGCCATTAGACTTTGTGTTTTTGTTTAAGATTGATGTGATGATGTTGGAGATAATGGTGTTGATGGTGTTGAAGGTAAAGGAATGGTGACAGCAAGCTCCAACTTTTCTTGCCTTGCTCTTGCTTGAGACAACTTCTCTTGAAACTTGTGTCTATCAAACTCGCGATACTTCGTTGACATAAAGCATCATATACCTTGCAACAATTAAAACACACAAAACAAATTTAATCAGCACATAATCAAAATGAAGAAAAAGATCGAATTGCAAAATAGATAAAACAATCCCCGGCAACGGCGCCAAAAACTTGGTAGCCACTTTAGCAACCTAAAAGATTACTAAAGTTTCTAAGCTTTAACCTTGCAAGTGCACAAAGATGTTAATAGTATAGTAAGCAAGCAAGGGTCAATCCCACTAAAGATTGTTTATTACTTTGCAACTCAGCACACAAACACACATTTAAAAAGATTTGATTTGGTTTTGAATTAGTACTAAACAGAAAATTTAATAATAAAATCAACAAAATTAAGAATGGATTTTAAAATCAGATACATGTAATCCACGACTAAACATTCATCAACCAACATTATAATACCAACTTACAATTCCAAGCAATTGGAATGAAGACATCCATAACACATCCATGGCATGTAGATTATGTTATATTGATTCTCTCTAAGATATGTAAAGTGCATGTTGTTTACCTCATTACAAGTATTCTATCAAGCAACCTAGCATGACGTTTACTCAAGTTAACGAAATAGAATCCATTAAGTTCAAAGAGAATATGAATATCACAAGAACCTTAGAATATGTCGTATATTACTAAGAATTCAAGATGTTACTTCACTTGATTACTTCTTATCATAATCAATTGCTGCCAAAGAAAATATGATAGATATGTCGATCATCATGTAGTCACAACAATAATAACCCAAGACAAGATTTATAAGGTGATCAATCAAAGAAACAAGTCATGGGCATCCATTATAATAGTAAAGTAAGCATTCATCCAAAAAAACTAGAATTATAAACTGGAATATATTATAACAAAGCAAGAATCATGTCTAGGGCTTCATAATAAGCCCTAACTACAAAGAGTTTAGTTACTCATGTCCAACAATAAAATAGCAAACTGAAAACTCATAAAAAAAATACTTAAAAAGAAAAATGGAGAAAAAAAAACGAGGAATGAGCAAGCACTTTGATCCAAGCTTCCCGTGTGGCTGCTATCTCTGAAGTTTGTCAAACTAGCACATTATATACTTCAATTTTTGTTCAACCCTACTCTGGACCCTTCAGGTCAAAAACCCATCCAATTTCTGAACGGCTAACTTTAAAAGCTAACATATTCCAATTAAGAATAGGTTAATAGCATTTATCTGAGCCGTTTTTTTTTAATCTTGTGCATCTTCCACCTTTTATAATCAGGTTAGAAGACCTAAAGACTCCTCCATTTAATGTGGTGTCCCCGCTTGTTCCTTGGATGCTACTAAATCTCCAAACTCTCGACAATATTCGAACTTTGCGGGGAATCTTCATTATGCACTGTCTGCACCAAAATAGCAATAACGTCTTCTGTAAAACTCGAAATCGTGAACCGTAAAATTCTCCAGAAACTAGACATCCAGAGCTTGCCAAGCATATAAGGCCCAACATTTGGTTCTCTCTGAGGAAATACAATTTAATCTTCCAACTTGACTAATCTGCACAGCAAAACTCTGCTTCCAGGGTGGAAAATGTCTTTCATCCCAAGAATACTCTTTTAGCTTTAGACTTCAATTTTCTTGCCTGAGAACACAAATGTAAACAAATTAATGAAAAGCAAAAGGAAAACATAGAATACGACACAAGAATTAAGTTTAAAAAGCAATAAAGATAGGTACGAAAACGAACCTATCAAAAATCTGAGAGCTTTGACAACTTCCTACTGTGAAATGGCGAGTCTCTGATAGTTTGTGGAGATGAGCGCACCATTTGGAGGCCCGATCGGTTCTAACCCCAGTGCTAGCCGAACAGGGACCCAAACATGGCGTCGGCGGAGCAGTTGGTGCTCGAACTCATCAACCCCCAACATCGTGAAAACGCGCTCCTTGAACTTGTCCAAGAAGAGAGAATTATTTCAAGATTTGACAACAATCGCGATCCCAACAATCCTAGAAAAATCAAACTAAGAACAATCGCGGGAACACCGAAAATCTAATGGAAATTTGAAGAGAAACTAAACTAGGGGAAAGAAAAAAAAATGTAAACTACTACAAAGAGAAACCACCATAATCCATGGTGTGAGCCTGGTGGCTCTGATACCATGTTGGAATTTTGGATTGTTGGGCCCACCCCACTCTAACGATACCGATACTGTCCCCAACTTAACCACCTGCCTAATCCGTCAGGTGTGGGGTTTTACCACAAAAGGTCTCGGTATTAGTTAGAGTGGGGTAATCATATTTAAACCCCTTTGGTTTTCTTCACCCCACCGATGTGGGACAGTTTAACACTCCCCCTCATGTGTAACCTCATTTAGTGGTTCACACGTGGAGATCCACATCAGTAATTGAAACTCAGAGGTCGGCTCACGTTGGGCCCACTTGTTTTCAATTGGAACTTAGCGGTCTTCTCTATATTAAGAGCTCAGACTTGTTTCCTTCTTGGTGGTGACAAGCTCATTGGCTTACACACAAACTTGTTGGCTTGCACGGGCCCGCAACCGTGGGCTCTGATACCATGTTAACTACATTGCAATGGTTGGGAATTGAAGGGAAAAACAAGGAGAAAGGATGAACAGAAATATGAACAGAGAGATATGAGAGAGAGAGAGAGAGTTTGGAGAGACAAATAGGATTTGTATTAACTAAAAGAATGAAGATTACACATACTGTTTATAAAGAAATCATAACTACTTTAACCAAATACTAACTACGTAACTATATTACTAACTGTATTACATTTTTACCCTTAATACTTCGTCCATCTTTGCAAGCTCCACAGCAATTGAATTTTGATTTGCTCCCGCAACCTTCTTTGAAAGGGTGACATGTATCAATTCAGATGTCTGAGGATACTTATCAAATTGGTCTCCACAAATGTCGTTTTAATTTGGTGGGCAAACTACTTGCCTTTGTTGATTCTCCCCCATGGAAACCTAATGATCTCAAAATTCGTCTAAATTCCATCTGGTCAGTACAAAAAGATTGAGCTGCTATTCCGATGGGCAAATGATTCTTTGTTTTTCAGTTTCATCTTTTGAGGACATGAATCGTGCTTGGGCACTGGGTACTGTGTTTCTCAAAACAGGTGTGCTTCGTCTATCTCAGTAGACTCTGGATTTCTCCCCAGCCACATATAAGAACACGCATGCTAAATTATGGGTGCGATTTTGGGACTTAGGGCTTCAATTTTGGAAACCCAAAACGTTGTTTGAGATTGCCCAAGGAGTGGGGACTGCCCATCAAAGTTGACATTGTAACTCTAAACCATTCTATTGGATTATTTGCTCGAGTTCTCATTGATGTCGATCGTGCTGTTACTCTGCCAACTTAACTTAGGGTGAAGCGAGCTAATGTTGAGGCTATTATGATTGACTAAGAATTTGAGAAATTTCTTGACATATGTTCTAGGCGTGGTAATATTGGACATATTCTACAAACTGTAAAGTTTCTGAGTATTCTATTTCTAAGCATGAACAACCCCGCACTCGTGGCCGCTCCAAGTCAAGGACCACTCATCGTCACCGGCAACCAAATACCAAGGGAGTTTTATTTATTTTTATCAGTAAGAGCCCTTTGCTAGATAAGGTTGATCTAGGAAAAGACGTAGTAATAGCTCATTCTCTAGTATCTAACTCTCAGGATGTGGGTGAAGGTCCCTCTTTTGCCAAAGACCATCCGCCTCTTAAGACCAGTGCGGGTGTATCAGCTATCGAACAACTTCTTGTGGAAAAACCTATAGTGGTGCTTGCTATTCCTCTGGCTAAGAATTTGTCCGCTGATCAGGTAGTGGGTGAACTAGGTGAACTAAATGATTTAGTTTCTTCAGAAGCCCCTCCATGTTTTGATCCCAAGACAATTTTAAACGTTTGCAGAGACTTTCAAGATCCGGTTGATAAAGGTGATGCTGCCTTAGAGTTCCCTTCAAATCCCAGAGGTGTAGTTTCTATCTCTTCTGCTTCCACTCCAGTGGCTTCTTCATGTGTGGAAGATGATGGTTTCACCTTGATTTCCAATCTTAAAACTGCAAAGAAACTACAGTCTGAGACCACAAAAAAGAAACCAGTTAAACATGTTGCCTCTGCCACTAGGAAATCGGCGACCAACAAGAAAACTAAATGAAGTTTATTTATTGGAATGCTCGAGGTATGGGTAATGATGCCACAGGTCAGGTGTTGAAAAAATTGGTTCGGATTTCGAGTTTATTGGTGCAAGTTATTTCGGCCTCATCACAGCAGCTCACTATATCTTGTACCTTAGATTTTGTCTTGCATTTTTTTTCTTTTGTATACGCCAAGACAACATATATTGAGCGTCGAGTTCTACGGGTGGAGCTTAGTGCGCTTCTTCGCATGGACAGCACCCATGGTTCGCTATTGGCGAGTTCAACTGTGTCTTAGGTGTTCATGAGAAAAGAGTGGTTGTCATTCCCAACCGTCTTTCTTGCTCTGACTTTCAAGATATGTCTACGGTATGTGGTCTGATTCATTTTCCCACTATAGGGCTTCCTTCTACTTGGGTTCATCGTGGCCTACGACGAAATGTTGAAATGCAGTTGGATCGTTGTATTGGTTATTTTTATTGGATGGATTCTTGGGCTTCTTCCGAATGCAGTTGTTTGTCTCGGTTATCATTGGATCATTCTCCACTTCTTTTGTCTTTCAACCGGTTGTCTGTGGTGCCTAAAGTTCATTTTCGGCTCCAAAAGATATGGTTATAAAGCTCTAAGTTCTTACCTTTGGTTTCAGAATTTTGGCTAAGCCTTCATTTTCATGGTTACCCTTTGTCTGTTCTATCTGCCAAGTTGCGTGGTCTTAAAGGTAAACTTCGAACATGGAATTGGACTTCCTTTGATGCTGTCAACTCTTCTGTGGATAATTCATTGCAAAATTTGGATTTGGTCCAAGAAGAAATAGCCTCTCTTGGTCCATCGGATGAAAAGTTTGCTAGGGAATCTTTAGCCCAGGATGCATTCCATGAGGCTCTAAAGCTATAGGAAATTTTTCTAAAAGATAAGTCTCAGGTTCGCTAGTTGTCATTGGGGGATAGAAATACTACTTTCTTTCATTCTAGGGTGAAAATGAAAAAGCTTCACCAGTCTTTGGCTTCGATTCGCGATGGTTCAAATCTTTTGGATGACCCTGTGGCTATTCAAGATCACACCGTGTCCCATTACAAAAATTTGTTTTCTTTAACTGATGATACAATGAATTATGGGATTGTTGAAAGAGTAATTCCCTCCTTGGTGACGGCAGAGGTGAATATTTCTTTGCTTAGGGTGCTCACCCCTAAGGAGATTTTTTTTTTCTACAGTTAAAATCATGAATCCTTCTAGCTCTCCTGGGCTAGATGGATTTAGTGGATGTTTCTTTGTTGCTTGTTGGAGTATTGTTGGTCCAGATGTTCTTATTCCTAAAATTCCAGGTGCTGATTTAATTTCACAACTCCGTCCTATTACACTGGCCAACTTTGTTTAATCACTCGAATTCTCACCGATAGACCGGGGCCAATTGCATGGATTGTCTCCCCTCAGCAACATGATTTTCTTCATGGTCGTTCCATTCCAGATGCCATTATTCTTACCTCTGAATGCACGAATATTTTAGATAAGAAATGTGTTGGGGGAAATGTTGCCATAAAGTTAGATGTACGAAAAGATTTTGACACTTTGGACTGGTAATTTTTGTTAAGAGTTTTGACTGCTTTTGGTTTCTTACATGTTTTCATTAATTGGGTTGAGGAGTTGCTTCATTCTGCGCACCTTTCTGTTTTGATCAACGACCAAGTTTCAGGTTTCTTCCATTGCGCAAGAGGGGTTCACCAGGGAGATCCGTTTTCTCCTCTTTTATTTTGTCTAGCTGAGGAAGTTTTAAGTCGTGGTTTAACTTCTTTGGCCTCTTCTGGGCATTTGGTAGCTATGCATGCCCAGCGTGGTCTGTCTACTCCTTCGCATGTTTTTGTATATGATATTATGATTTTCTTACGTGGCACTCGTTGTAATCTTTGTCGTCTCATGCCCTTTGTTGTTGATTTTGGGCTCAACTTAGATCAACTCGTTAACAAGTCTAGATCTTTAGTGTGTGTCGGTAAGTACGCTTGTCCAAGACATAGGTCCATTACAAATCTACTGGGAATTGGTTTGGGTTCTTTTCCTTTTAATTATTTAGGGGTCCCAATCTTTCAGGGTCATCCCCTATGCAGTTACTTTCAAGACATTGCGGATAAGGTTAAGTGTAAGTTATCGGCCTAGAAGGGCATATGCTTTCTCAAGCACCGTGTCTTGAAGTTATCACTTCTATCATTCAAAGCATTCTCATATATAGCTTCCAGGTTTACGCTTGGCCACGTCTTCTCCTTAACCAAGTACAACGTTGGGTGAGAAATTTGTTCTCATTCTCGTGGTATTCCTCTTCTCCTGGCATGTATGTTGTCATCCAAAGAATTTTGGGATTGAAAGATTTGTCTGTTCTTAATTGTTCTTTTATTTTGAAACGTTGTTGGGATACGTTTAAATTGCCTTCTTTGATGGCGGTTTTATGCGTGCCCGTTTCATGCATCAAGGTTTGATTCCTTTCTCCACGTATAAAGTCTTCTGTTTGGCTTGGTTTTTTGAAGATGGTTCACAAATTTCTTTTTGGTTGGATAATTGGTTGGGTAGGCCTTTAGTATCGTATCTTGAGATTACTGATGCTCTTCCTCATTCTCTTAATGCTCCTGTGCACGATTTCATTACTGATTTTCATTGGGATTTTCCTTCCGTCTTTTGTAACTTATTTCCCGAGGTGGCGGTTTTAATTGACGCCACTCCTCTCCCTTTACAAGCATCTATCAATTCCTCGTGATGGTCGAGCTCTTTTCTTTTGGTATCCTTTCGGTGAAAGAGGCTTATTCTCATTTGCTTAGTTTTGATAATCAGGTACCTTTGGGGAAGATAATTTGGTCTCAGCAAATTCAGCCTCGTAAAAGTCTTCTTGTTTGGAAGGTTTTGCAAGGACGCCTTCTCATTGATTCGATTATTCCATGCATGGGAATTATGTTAGTTTCTTGTTGTTGTCTGTGTAATTATGCTTCAGAATCTATTTCACATCTTTTTTTGGAATGCCCTTGGACGGTAGCTTTATGGAAATGATTGTTGGCTCTCTTCCGGTATCCTTCGGATATGGTGGAGTCATTCTTACAGGTTTTTTTTGAGACTTTTATTGCTGGTTTTTCAAATTCGTCTAGAAAGCTTTGGGTTTTAGTGGTTTGCACGTTTATTTGGGGAATTTGGTCACTCCGTAATCAGATTCGGTTTGAAGGAAAAGCTGCCCCTCCAGATTTCACTAAGTGTTGGCTACTAACTCGATTTAGTGAAGCAACTCTTATGTGTTTCGTTCGTAGTAGTCCACCATCAACTGTGCCTCCTATTTACTCATCTTTGGGCATCTCCCTAATTTTAGCCGTTGCCTCCTCATTCATTCCTGTGATTTGATGCCTATCGCAATCTGGATGGGTTAAGGTGAATATAGACGGTTCTTTCGCAAATAGTCGTGCTGGTTTTTGGTGGGATTTTTCGTAATTCGGATAGACATGTTGATTCTTTATCCTCAAATACGGAGTTTGTTAGTTCAGTGGCTGCAGAAGTATTAGTTTTGATTAAGGTGGTTTGTGTTGCTTGGATTCGAGATTGGAAGCATATTTGGATTGAAACTAATTTCATAGTAGTTATTAATTCCCCTAAATCAGTTCCTTGGTTTCTCTTGGTTGATTGGAACAATTGTTTATGACGCCTTCGTCAGATGAGTATTTTTTGTACACACATTTATCGAGAGGATAGTTAAGTTGCTGATGCCCCAACTTCTTTTAGCGCGACTGGTAGTGCATATTATTGTTGGTCCACTGTTTTAGATTTTACAGTTGCCGCCCATGCTCGTGACCTTGAGTTCGCCCCTATTTTTCTTTTTCGTTGATGTTTCTTTATTTTTTTTCTTAGCGGGTTTTGGCGCTATCCCCTGCTTGTCTTCTTTTGTTTTCACTTTTCTTTATTTAATAAATTCGGAGATAGCGGAGGGAGGGGGGGTCGTTCTATTAGGGAGTTAGCCCCTTCTAATTGCTCTAAGAGGGAAGGAAGTAGCCTACATGTAGTTGATTGCTAATTCTAAGGTCTTGGTTCTTTCTTTCTGCATTGTGTGGGTTTAGAGAATAAGATTTCTACTTTTGTAGTCCGACGACCAAGCCTTGTACGTAGGTCAACTCGCCTAATCTATTAACATCCTTCAGGAAAAAAACAAGAAAAAAAAAAAAGGTTGAACTAGCTTCAGTGTAGTTGTTGGCTTATTCCGGCCTCCCGGTACGTCATAATTGATGTACTAACACTCCATTGAAGTTTCTATTATGCAATATGTGGATTTAGACTCTTTAATTTTGGTTTTGTTATAGTCAAATTAGTTATATCTCATATTGGAGTGTAGTATGATAATTAGTCTCATCTAACATTAGTTTACAAATAAAATGACTTGAAATTGTGTTTGATAAATTGATCAAGATTTTGAGTTTTAATATTTATGCTTTTTGATTCTGGCGTTCGTTATTTTAGGATTTTACAATGTTAGTTTGAGGTTGATTATTTTTGGGGTTTAGAATTTGAAATTGAAGTTTAGAATTTCTGGAGTACTAGGTCTTCAGGGTGGTTTGGTTTTACGGTTGTAGAATGTTTTTCCAAATAGAAAATGAGAACTAAAAAAAAAAGTAAAAACGAGTATTCAACCAATAATCATACTAAAATTAAATATCAGAAGTAACTAATTTGATCATAATAAAACAGTGCATTGTCCGAATCTATTAAACTGCAAAATAAATAATCTAACGTAGTGTCACTAGTAGGAAAAACTATTTATGCGACAACGCAAAATCTATCGCACAAGTGTGTTTTGCGCAACGAAACAATAGATTTGCCGCGCAAGATTGGTGCTACTTTGTGCGACGGATAACTTTGTTGCGCAATACAGTTTGCACGACGAAAAAAAGATGCTCATCGCGCAAAGTCAATAAGAAAACCACGGGTAATTTTTGTTTTTGCGCAAAAAAAAATGCGCGACGAAGTTTTTCCCGCGGCAACCTTGGGCGACAAAGGTGCCGTCGCGCAAAGTTCGTTCAGTTTTTGGGTCAGAGCATTCAGTGCATGGTAATCAACGGCTCACTTGCATGACAAAGGTTTCGTCGCGCAAAGTGTAGTCAACTTTTGAGTCAAAGCATTCAATGCATGTGAATCAGAGAAATCAATACTATAAATATACGCTTCTGCTCTCCTTATTCTTCACAATTTTCTTCGTGCTCGAATGGAGGATAAAAACCGGGAGCAGAGCTTGCCCTCCAGACCCTATGATACGAGGCAATATGTGGAGTTTGCGCATGTGATTGGTGCAGTAATGGAAAATAATTGTCCTACTGTTAAGTGGCGTTCTTGGAAATATGTGCCCGAGAATGTGAAGAAGGCGGTGATGGATCAATTATTAGTAAGTGTGAAAAACAAATTTTTTTGTTATATGTTAGAAATAATTATTTGCATATATGTGTAACAGTGTAACTATACTCTTGATGATACGAACAAAGAGTTGATGAAGTTGATGGAGGAGGCGTTGAAGGGGGGTTACACGCGGTGGCATTATGACGTGGAGCAGAAAAGAGGACCAGTGAAACAGTAGTTTTAAATTTATGTTTTTGAGGACAATATTTAAATTTAAGGTTTTTTTTTTATAGGTTATGCATTTGGACTTAATTAGGCTTTAATTCATGTTTTGTTGTTTAAATAATTGCATGGATTAATTCAATTTATTTAAGTTTTTAATTATTTTTAGAATAAATATTATAACTAAATATTTGTTTGTAATTATGAAGTTTATGTAAATATAGATACTAAATATCTATGTTTAGATTACGTAACCTTCATAATTACAATCAATTACATTCATCGTGCAAACATTTAGCGACGAAAGCTTCGTAGCTCAAAGGGCTCAAAAAACGCGGTTAACTTTACCGCCATATTTCGAATCTATATGTTTTGCGCGACGAAGCATTCGTTGCTTTAGGTGATGAAACCTTGCGTAACAAAGGCTTCGTCGTGCAAAGGTAATTCAGTTTCTGGGTTAGAGCATTCAATGCATGTGAATAAGAGGAATCAGGACCATATTTAGTGCAGATGTTTTACACGACAAAGGCTTCATCGCGCAAAGTTCCTAACCTTCCTATAAATATGCGCTTCTGCTCTCCTTATTTTTCACAATTCGTTTCGGAAACACTTTACAATTTTGAAGATTATAATCAATTTGTTCTTTGATTGGTTGTATGATGGCCGACAGTGGTGCGCGTTCGTTAAAGACAATGGATGGCAAAGGTTCCAGAAAAGGTTTGTGTTGAAAATTTTGCATTTTGTATAATGTTTTTATTTAGCTTCAGTAGTATGAATATATATTTTGTTGATAGACAAGAAGAAAAGAGCTACGGTACGGGTCTAACGCACTTAAGGTGGAACCCGTTACCGAATCACTGTCGACGAATTAATGGGGGTTGTGAAGTTAGATATGTGCGCCAGCTTTTGGTCTAACGTTGGAGCATTGGTGCATGACAAATGTGATGCGGATTGGGAGTCTTGGAGAGCCATCCCCGAGGAGCTGAAGATGCACATGATTGATGAGTTAGCTGTATGTGTTAAGTTATTAGTTAAATAATAATTATGTTTGTTAAATTTAATATAATAGTGAGATTTTAATTTATTAATTTTCGCATAACAGCCTAATTGGGACATTGACAAAAGTAACCCAAATCTAATGAAGGCAATCGATAAAATGTTAAACTCTCGCTTCCGGGAGTGGAAGTTTGATAATCAATGTGCGGCAGAACTATAGCGAGAACCAAAACTACTGTCGGAGGAGTAGAATAGTGTTTTTTATTTTAATTTTAGTGCTTATTTAATAATGAGATCTGAATTAGAAGTTTTTTATTATGAACGGTTTACTTAAATATGTACTTAATGTTTATTTTTCCTAAAATTAAGGGAACTTTAACGAAAAGCTCATGGTACTGTTCACTTTAACGAAAAACCACATTTTTACACTAAAAAGTCAATCCTGGTACTATTCACTTTACCCTTTATTTTGTCCTTATCGTTAAAACTCAAAGTTTTCAAGCCCTTTTCATTAGTTTTCCTAAAATTAATGCATTTTAATAAATATTTATATTAATTAATTATGCACAAATGGTTTAATGAAATAAGTTTTTGATTTATTAAGTATTTATGTGGTTTGAAAAAAAGCTGAAGGCTGAATGGAAACATTAAATGTTTTTTTATTTAAAAAAAAAGGTATTATTCGTCACGCAAAGTGTTATGAAAAACGCGGCAAAGCGTAGTTGGATGGAGCCAAAAGTGGAAGCAGCATGTTTTGCACGCGGTGCTTTCGTCATGCAAAGTCCTTTCACTTTACTGAATTTAACCATAATGTAAGAAGGCAGAAGCTACAAAACAATTGCAGTAACTACCTTCCTACTGGAATTTCTGGCCGTTGAATCTGTGTTGCCGTTAATCTCAGAGGTATATTTTCTTAACTAACTTATTTAATTTCCATTCATTTAAATTGTGTTGTATGTAGTTTATAATTGTTGTGAGTTTATGTATTTGTATGCAAACATTTTTGTATGGATGTACAAAAAAATGGTTTGCAATGTTCATATGAGCTTAGTTCTCGTTTAAGAATTAATTGGATTTCGTGAATAGATGCAAAAGCATGACTGCGATCCAATTAATTCTTGAATTGTCCCAAAATTTTGGATACTTTGAGAATGCACAGTTACATGTTGTATTTTGTGGTTCACGAATTAAAGTTTGAACGTGGGAAATTTAGTAGCATCTCTTTGCGTTCTTTGGTAGGAGTATATTTATGCGACTAGTTAGTGTGTTTTCTTGCAATTATTTAGTTAGTTATTGCTTATTTAAGTGTTTTAAGTCATTTTTGTGTGTTTGTAGGTCTAAGAAGCAAAGTTGACAAGAAAGTGCAAAATTGAGTATTTTGGAGCAGTTTTGAGCTTGGAATGGATAGCACATGCATGGAGTAAGATGGATGGACGTTTTTGAAGTTCAAGAGAGGCTAGGAATGTGCAAAAGATATGGAGAAATTAATTCAAGACAAAGAAGATAAGGAATCAGCTAAAAGGAAGGAACATTATCTGAAATATTATCCAAACAACCTTATCTTATCCAAACCTTATCTTACCTTATCTTACCTTATCTTATCATAATCTTATCCTACCTTAATTCCAGCTACAAGGGGGACTGCTTCTTATATTAGGACACCTAAAACCTGTTTTTAGAAGGCCTTTTCCTTCTAGAAACATGCCACAACACTCATTTCTAAAAGCCCTAAAAATCTGGCACCTGGACCCTTTCTAGAATGTCTAGAAGCCTGCTGCACCTCTCTCTCCTTTTCCTCTTTGGTTTCTGCCATATAGCTGACCTTTTCCTTATGGATTTGAAGTGCTAAAATCCGTTTCCAAAACTACTTTTGTGCCGCACCTAAGCCTATATATATATGTATATTTTCTGCTGCAAAAACCACCACCCTCTACCATCAGATCACCACACCCATCCACCCCATCTCAAATCCATCTCTCACGACAATTATCATCCACACATAAGTGCCAAAAACTCAGAAAATCCCCATTGTGCCGCAACTGTGCAAGGAAGGAGAAGAAGAAGCCATTTGGAGTCGTGCTTGCCATTCAAGACGTTGGATTGTTGGAGCATTTCTAGGTGTATTCTATCCTTTGTTTTCAATGTTTAAATTTATTTATCTTTGCTTACTTGCGAACATGAGGAACTAAACTCGTTTTAGCTAGGGGAGAATTCAAAGCCATGAACATATATGTGATATGAGTTGATTACATCCAGTTATTAGTTCATAAATCGTGAATACAATTTGCTTAACTGTTTGATTGAAAACTTATTCTTGTATGTTGATTAGGGATGCATACTTAGTTTGCATGCATGAATTTGATGCTAAAATATAAGGGAGTTTCACCTAATAGTTACAAAATTATATTTACAAGTAGTGGAGGTTGTTAGTCACGATCGCGTTAAGTAAATTTTTTGCAGGAGTATCATGTTGTTCATAGTTATGAATGTCTTGTCAATGCTTATGATTTTCACAGAGCTTAATGATCTTTGATTGTATTTCTATTATGCTTTTCATGTAGAGAACTATTGGAGAATAATTTGGGTTGACGATTCGTATCCCATCCAATTCAATGAATTTAGGAAAATATGAGAGTTAAAGCAGTGCTGTCAGAGTTAACTTAGGGCATTGAGGTTCATGGTTTATAGGAAGAATAACTGGAAATTGATTTGTGTTGCATATGTGTCATATGTGGAAAAGGACCCTCTAGCTAGCCTTTCACCCATCCAAAACACCCAATTTTGTATCCCTTTAGTTTAGAGTCTTTAAGTTTCTTTGTTTTACTTTAAATTCATCAAAAACCAATTCCCCATTTATATTTCGTGTCTTTCGTTAGAATCTGTCCAAACTGGTTTCTTTTTAGTGTTTTGAGTCAAGTTAAGTCAAAATTCGTCCAAATAACTCCCTAGTGTCTGTTTTGAGTCTATTTGCTTGTTTTGTGCTGTTTTGAGTCATTCTAGTTTGTTTTAAGTTATTAGAGTCTAGTTTTGCGTTTTTGAGTCAATTTTCTGTCTGTGTCTTTTATTTTGATTTTTGATATTTGATTTAGTTTTATTTCTTTGATTTCAGGTACTAGAGAAGTAAGACATGGCAATTGCTAATATTCAAGCTCAAATAGAGAATCTTACTTCTCAAGTGTCGCAGTATATCGAAAGGACCACAATGCAAAGTGTCCCTAAATTTAGGATGCCCTATGGGCAAGGATATCAAACTCATCAACGTCCTCAATTCACTGCGCACGGAGGTGCTTAGGGTTATCAAGGCCATAACCAGTCAAGGGATAACATGTTTTCCAACACTTACAATTCCGATTGGAGAGATTCTTCAGATTATATGTGGGGGGGAACCTCAACGATTTCAACAAGGTGGATATTGGCAACAAGATGAGGAGTTTTATTCAAGACCTATACAGCCACCACAACCTCCCCCACAACAATTCCAATTGAATTCAAGCATGTCCATGAATTATGATGAAATTCTTGATGTACTAACTTCTTTGACGCAAGGGTCATGACAAGAAGAATATTTGCAGCCATCTGAGAAGTTCTATCAATGGCTATATGCATCATCACAGCCTCCACCACATTCTTCCCAACCACATTCAGGTTCGTCCATGGATAATGACCAAATTGTTCAATTATTAACCACTATGGCGCAGGATATGCAAGACCAAACCAAGACAATGGGTGAATTGAACAATCAACTTGGAGAGATGGTAGAGTTCATGGCAAAAATTCAAGAACAAAGTGAACTCTCCAACTCAAACATTGTAAATTCAATGGGAGATTTTGAAATCGCTGAAGCCATCACCTTGGGAAGTAATATGGAGGTTGAAGCTGACCCAGAACCGTCCAAACACAGCCCGAACGTGGATAAATTGTTGTTGCTAAAAGAAGAGGAGGAGGCCGCACCTACGGCAAGGGTAGAACAACCCTTGCCGCAGCCCCCTAGAGTCCCTAGGCCGTCCAACTCTGGTAATATCGTTCCAAACTCAATTCATTCTAACCCCATTCCACCAAATGTCCCTTTTCCTCGCAGGTTCATGATTTCCAAGAACGAAGAAAGTGAAAAAGACATCATGGAAGCCTTCCCAAAGGTGCAAAGTAGTACCCAAATTCTTGATACACCACAACAAGTCCCATATTGTGTTGAACTGTTCGAAGAGAATTGTACATCAAGAAGAATGATTCAAAAGAAAGAAGTGGCTGGAGAATATGTAGAATGCATCAAAGAGGATGTTCATGAGACAACAAAGCCCAACGAAGTTGGATTTTATGACACAAGACAAGTCACAACCCTCCCACTAAATCTGGCTAAGTCCAACATTCCTGGAACTTTCAAAGAAGTGATGTTTGTCATTGAGTTCTTGTTGGAGCACACAGGTAAGCCACCTCCCCGAATTTCAATTTCGTTTTATACTTACATGATGTTAATGATTCAGGCACCCACTCTAGAATTTAAACTATTGCCGGATCATTTCAAGTATCATCTTCCATTCAAAGATCACCTTCATGTCGTGGGCTCCAATGATGCTTAATTGGAGGTATCGTCCGGCTAGAAGACGTTAAAGCAAGCGCTTCTTGGGAGGCAACCCATGAGTTCAAATAAAGAAGACCTAGGACTCTCCGGCTCCACAACCAGATTTGCGTTTCTTAACCCTACTCTTTATTGCTTTTACTTTGCCATATTTGTCATGATTGTTAGTTGTTTGTTTGTTTGCTTGAGTGTGAGTCTATGTTTGAAACATTGAGGATAATGTTTGGTTTAAGTGTTGGGGGGGGGGGTAAACAAAGTGTTTTTCATTGCTTTTCGTGGGATTTTATCACCTATCACTTCTAGAGTTGTTTCTCACTGTTTTTAAGTGTTTTTAGTGTGTTTTGAAGTGTTTTTATGTGTCTTGAAAGAAAAATACGAAAATTTACAAAAAAAATTCGAAAAAGTTTTGAAAAAAACCCAAAAAGAGTCGTTTTTGTGTGTTTGTGTCTTAGGGTACCTTCCAACACAATGATGAGGATTTGGTTTTTAATTGCATGACTATTAAAGAAAGTTACAGACATGGATGGAAGTTTGATATGCTCTTTGGTTTATGCTTAGTTGTAGTTGTCGTTTACGAATTCACATGTAATCACAAAAGGAAAAAAATCAATTTTTTAACATGCTTGAAGGAAGAAACTCAAACTAACGCTACAACCCTGAGAGACTTGAGCCTATATTTTATTTGGAGAGTTATTAATCTGTGAATTCTTGTTTTCTAAAGTCGTTGCATGATCTCATTATTTCTTTGCTTGGTTGCTACTTAGAATGTGTTTTCATCATTATAGTTCCAAATACTAGAACTCATGCCCGTTTCATTTAAAGCATAAAATTGATTGCATAACAAATAACAAGATGAAGTTGTTAGTTAAACCAGAGCCAAAAAGCCTTATCCCTTGCATATGTATTGTAGGTTTAACCCCTTTGAGCCTTAGTTAGCCTATTTTCTTTGTTAGCCCACATTATCCTCACCTAGCCTAGTATAGGACTATCCATACCCTTGTTCTTAAAGGATAGTGAAGCATGACTTAGAGGGAATTCCTTTTGATCTACAATTTGCAGAAAAACATGTGTGGGGGAAGGATTTGTTCTTTTGGGGTAGAGTTTGTTTCAAAACAAAGAAGAAAAAGAAAAAAAAACGTGGAAAAAGAAAAAGAAAAAAAAAGAAAAAAGAAAGAAAAAACGAGTTGAAAAGAAGTAAGATTGAGTTCGAGTTCAAAAGTATTGGTTGTTGTAGAAAGGGTCCAAAAGTTTGAATCTGGCCCTAAAAGTTGTGTGAATCTTCCCTTTGTGTTTAAAGTTGGTATTCTGCAATCAAAAGTGAATTCTAAGTGTTGATTTCATTGCTTTGCTTGCTATTTCTTTAAGAACTTTTGTTTATCTTTTACCTCTCTTTGTTAGCCAATACCCCTAGCCCCGTTACAACCCTTAGAATTCTATCTTGATTGTTATGTGTTCAATATATAGAGTTTGGAATTGGTATGAGCATATGGTGTCTCTGGTTCTTGCATCTAAGTACTAGCATTCCGTTCATGACATCATATTCATATGTGCATTAATAATTCCAGAAAGTGCCTTCTTTGTTATAACATATGTGAATGTTTAGTCTACATGTTTACATCAATCTTCTCACATATACCTAGTGTAGGGAGTGTAGTCAAAAAATCTGTGTGAAAATAGAGTGTATATCTTGTAAGGAATTAAGGGATTCTCTAAGGCATGTTACTACATTCAAAACGTTGTTTTAATTGATTAAATGCGAGCTAGTGAGTGGCTACTGCGATTAAGTATGAGTTCGAGGGTAGGGATAAGGTGGCATGTCATAATTGAAGTTGTTGTAACCCTTGTAATTTTTTTATGTTTGCTGGTGATATGGACAAACAGTGGATACATAATCCTAACAAATGTGCTGATGATTATTTAGATGGAATAAATCAGTTCATTGATTTTGCAATTGTAAACAACCGGGGCTCAACTCTAATTCGGTGTTCTTGTAAAAAGTGTAACAACTGAATGATTAAATATTTTGAAACTGTTCAATAGCATTTAGTCAGAAATGGGATGATGGAGACTTATACTAAGTGGAATCATGATGGAGAACAAATATAACATGCTTCATCCTCACACATTACCCGAGCAGTGGATACAGTTGAATCTATTGTGGACCTAAATGAATAAATTATGGACATTATCAATGATGCTTTTCCAAACGCTAGTTCGAATACGAATGAGGAAGTAGAAGATGACGTCCCTCCCACCATGGAAAGTGAAGCATTTGAAAAATATGAAAAACTATTAAAAGTGCCAAGTAAGAATTATACCCCCATTGCGAAGGATTTTCGGTGCTCACGACCATTGTTGAGTTGATGATTGGCAAAATAAAGTTTCGTATGTCGAACTAGTGTTTTGATTATTTTTTGGGGGTTTTCAAGAGGATGCTTCCAAAAGACAATTGCCTGCTTAAAGATCATAAAAGTGCAAATAAGGTGCTGAGTGGTCTTGAATTGGGATATGAAAAAATTCACGCATGTAAAAATAATTGCATTTTGTTCTACAAATAGAATAAAGCATTGGATAAATGCCCTGTATGTAATGAGTCGTGGTTTAAAATGACCTCTCAGAATAGAACAACGAAGATTCCACAAAAAGTTATGCGTTATGTCCCATTAAAGCCCAAGTTGCAGCGATTGCGTATGTCAACGCACACTGCAAACGACATGAGGTGGCATAAGGACAGACGAGTGGATGACGATGTTATGAGACATCCTGTAGATGGAAAGGCCTGGAAAGAGTTTGATCGGTTGTACCCCGATTTGGCACGTGAGCCCCAGAATATTAGATTAGGACTTGCAACAGACGGGTTTAATCCGTTCGGGGTTCTAAACCAAAATTATAGCACTTGGCCAATCTTTGCAATTTCGAATAATTTGCCGCCTAGGAAGTGCATGAAAAAAGAATATATGATGATGACATTGTTGATAACGGAAGATCTGAGCACGTCTATTAATGTTTATTTACAACCGTTGGTCACTGAACTAAAAGAATTATGGAACAACGGTGTTTCCACGTACGATAAATCTACCAAGAAGATGTTCACTTTAAGAGCAGCAGTGATGTGGACTATAAACAATTTTCCTGCATACACTATGATGTCTGGGTGAAGCACTAAGGGTTATTACGCATGCCCAGTTTGCAAAAAGAACACAATATCTGGTTGGCACACGGGAAATGTTTGTTACTAAAGCATCGTAGATGGTTGCCGTGGGACCACAAGTGGTGTCAAAACGAGACAGCCTTTTTCAACGGCATAGAGCTTTGGCCAAGACCCAGAGAATGGTTTGGAGATGAAATTTTGGCTCAAGTGAATCGTTTGGATTTTGCTCCGTTGGGCAAATTCGTAAATAGGACAAGACCAAACACACATCTGAACTAGACACACAAGATGAGGTTGTTCGAGCTCCCGTACTAGTCCAAATTAAATTTGAGACACAACATCGATGTAATGCATGCTGAGAAAAATGTGTTTGATACACTGGTCGGGACTATATTAGACATCAAGGGAAAAACAAAGGACACAATAAAAGCTCGGATTGATCTGGAAAAAAGGGGCATGAGGCCAGGTTTACGGTTGACAAGGGATGGAGACATAGCCAGAAAGAAGCTTGCATCGTTTTCGGTGAAACTGGATAAGAGGAAAAAGTTTTTCAAATCTCTATCTTCTGTACAGTTTCCGGATAGGTATGCTCCAAACATCGGTCGTTGCGTAAACGTGGATAGAGGCAAATTTTCAGGCCTCAAGAGTCATGATTGTCATGTGATACTTCAACGCTTTCTCCTAGTGGGAATTCGACACCTTTTGCCTGAAGATGTGGTGAAACTGAATATGTTGTTAGCGAGATATTTTTCTCAATTAATTGCAAGATCTTTGCGCAAGTCCGATGTTAAACAATTACGCGGCGATATTATTGAAGTGCGATGCAAGTTTGAACAAATATTTCCTCCAGCTTTCTTCACAAGCATGATCGACGTCATGATTCACTTTCCGGAGGGAGCACTTCTAGCCGGACCCGTCAACTATCGATGGATGTATCCGATAGAAAGGTATTTAATCGCCATAAATACGTTAGTTCGTGATGTATGTATAATTTGACTAATTTTACAGATTATTTTGTTTATTGATGCAAACTATTGGATGAATTAAAAAAAAGTGTATGGAACAAGGCAAAGCTCGAAGGAACAATCGTGGAGGCATGGGTCGCATTTGAGTTGCTTACATTTTGTGCAATGTACCTACAAGACGTTAAGACTACGTTCAATCGACAACAACACAATAATGACGGTGATGTGAGAAGTGAAAAACTTTATGCTTTTGCCCAAATTGCACGACTCTTTGGCGAACTAATCAGAGGGGAGTCGTTTAACAAATGGACATGAAGCTAGCACATTGGTTTGTACTTAACAATTGTGACGAGACAATCACCTACCTAGATGAGCATGAAGAGTTGATGAAGCAGGAACACCCTGCGCATTTATATGCCAAGAAGCACCGTGAATTGCTTCCTCGTTGGTTTCGTGAAAATGTAAGTTGTTCGTGTTTTGGGTTATTTGCATAATTGTAAATGGTAAACTAACATGTCAACTTTTTACCATTAATTTAGGTGAAGAAATTGAAGGACATGAATTCGCCTGCTTACACTAAAGAATTGTACACCTTGGCTATTGGGCCCCTAAGCGCAGAATTGTACTCTGGTTGTCATGTAAATGGGATCAAGTTTTTGGCAACTGATCGCGATGACAAGTTGTGTACGCAAAATAGTGGGGTACATGTCCTGAGTGCGGGCGACATTGCAGACATTGATTTCTATGGAAAACTAACAAGTGTTGTGCAATTGCTTTACAAAGACCGCTGTCAAGTTATCCTGTTTAAGTGTCACTGTTTTGATACAAACCCACATAAGGTTGGAGGTGTTAAGCAAGAAGATGGTTTGTTATCAGTCAACACTAACAGATGTTGGTATAACGACGACCCCTACATTTGGGCAACGATGGCCAAACAAATTTTCTATATAGATAACCCTAAAGGCAAAAGGGGATGGAAAGTAGTTCAAAAGATTAAGCACAGAAGGCTGTATGATATTCCAGACCGAGATCATGCTGACAATGACGATTATGGTAACGTTGTTGACCAACAACTGGAGACTTCAACGGAACTTGGTGCAAATACATTGTGGGATATGACTATTGTATAAGAACCGTATTAGGTAGCCAGAGGTCCTGAAATCGAAATACCGATCTACTCCATTATGATTGACCTTGGTGATCTATTGTGATACAATGCACCTGAGTGCGCGAACGACGATGTTGACGTGCCTACAGACAAGGAGGAATAAGAGTCTGAATCTGATGAAAGTGATGATATTTATTCTAGTTCAGATGAGGATTAATGAAAACTTGTGATGTAAATGTAATGATATTTGTTGAATGGTATTTATTTTGTATACAAACAAAAGTTTCCTTTAAAATTTGTAAAAAATTAATTAAACAAAAAAATTATTTATTTATTTAAACAAAAAAATAAATTAAATTTACAAATATGCACGAAGCACAAATATTTAAAAATTCTTTTTTAAAAAAAAAACTGGTCGCGCGACGAAAATTTGAACACCCTCGTCGCGCAAACATGTAAAAATTTGATTTTTTTTTTTGCCAAAATTAGGCGCGTTTTTTTTTCGGCGCCTTCACTCTATCTCTCTTTATCTCAGACTCACTCTATCTATCTCTCTTTATCTCTGCATGTGATTCTGTCCGAACTCACTCTTATCTCTCTCGATTCTGTCCGAACTCATTCTCCTCTCTCTCTCTATTTACTCTAGCTTTTGCTCTCATCACTCATTATCTTAGTCTCTCCCTCTCTCCCTCTCTCCCTCTCTCGCTCTCTTTGTGTTTCTCTGTCTCTCTGTCACTCTCCCTCTCGCATCCGCCGCACTCCGACGCCACACCATCTCCCCGCCGCCGCAACAATACTAGGTAAGCACCCAGTATTCCTTACTTCACTCTCCTTTAATTCAATTATTTATTAATGCAATTTTTCAATTTTTCTGTTGAATTGTTTTAAATAGAACATTTAGGGATTTAGGGTTCGAATTGGGATTCTTGGGTTAGGGTTTTCGAATTGAGAATATTGGGTTATGGTTTTCAAATTGAGAATATTGGGTGATGGTTTTCGAATTGGGCAGGATGCAGGGTAAATTTAGTTGCTTTATATGGAAGTAGGTTAAAGGCTGGCCCTTCTGTATATTAGGTGGTTGGTTGAGACCCAAGGGACAATTAGTCAAAAACAAGAGGTTAAAGGCTTGAAAATCACAGTTGTAGTTGGTAAATAATGAGGAACATCTCGCTTCCCTAAGATACCCACCCTCCCCTCCCCTCCGTTTTGTCGAAGATTCGCGTGCAACGCATGTAATAGGCAAGATAAGTGTGACATGACAAATGTGTTTTTAGCTTTTGCATATTATTGAATATTGACCTTGAAAATAAAATAAGGGGATGATATAACCTCCTGTTTATATGCATAATAGTACTAATCCAATTATCTTAAGCATGCTTTTCCTCTCAAGGCTTCCTTCCACATAAAAAGATCTACATCATCATGCATGGCATCTTTTCTTTCCTGTTTGCTGGCTGACTTGAAATTCACACTCGAGGTTTGCATTTTTGTTGAATAGATTTAAATGTCTTCATTTTATCAAAGATAGAATTAATGTCTTCTCATTTGACCAATGATTTCTTTTGTTGTATATAGACTACATAGATTTATTAGGAGTTCAAAAAATTTAGGAATTATTTTTGACGTGTCTTTACCAACTGAACATTGGTCAGGGTTTTTTACGCATATTTACTAACTAGCGCTTAGTATATTTCTTTTTCTTTCGAATGTTGGAAGATATCATAAATTTGATTTTCTTTTTCAATTAAACAATGATAAAACTAAATAAATAATAACGGACTACTCAAAGTGAGGAACCGAATCATATAATAATAGAGCCAAGGCTTTGCAATTGATCAGTGATTATGAACTAAACAAAAACTTAATTAGAAAAATCACAATGGTGCTTTCTCCATTCCTTGATTAAGACTACAAAATTGACAATAAGAACGTACGTATTTTCAAAGCTTGGCTGCCCTCTCCATTCCTTTATCTTCTTTATAGTTTATGTAGATTTGTCGTACTCCCAAGGGGAATCCTTTATCGTGATGCCGTTCTAAGAGTTGTAGCTTTCCTTTTTCAGACATAGTCAAATGTTGATCACTTTTGTTTCTATAAACTCTTTTTGCCTTGTAGGTGCATTATCATTGCTCTAATCTTCGATCATACCTCAATCAACTTTTTCATTGTTTCGCCTAACATTAATCAGTCTACCTCAGGTCTATCGTAAGCAGGGCGTTTATAGAAAAAATATTATACGCCCCGCGCCCGCGCGCGCACACACACACACATATTCATCCTTTCCTTCAGTCAAAATAAGTACATGATTGTCCTCTTCCATCATTAATCGATTCCTTGCAAGTTGCATTGTCTTGCAAACTGTTTTTCAATACAGGGTTTATTGACTGCATGCTTCCTTGTTTTGGAAGCGCTCATCAGTTCAACTGACCGACAAGGCGAACCTTTTCTGAGGTTGAATGTAATGTTTCCCTGCATCTGCATGTTTTGTCCTTTTAACTTTTCTTTTTCATGTTTATCATATAGGTTTGCATAAGGCATGTAAATAGGTTATACATATAGGCATGTGGGATACTATAGATGTTCCTATTGTGTATGAATATATATTTTGCATAAGGCATGTGGGATACTGATGCTTGTGCCCGTGGTAAGTTTTGCATAAGGCATGTAAATAGGTTATATGTCACAGCCTGTCCCGAAATATTTGTATCGTTGACGTGAAATTTCTTATTTACCCTTGGACGTTGAGATATAATTGAGTTATGTGGTGGTGTGGTTCAAGTTTAAAATTATTTGGACAAATTCTAAATTTTTTCCTAAGTTTTGGAACACTTAGGACCCAAAGTGTTTTCTTTGGTTTTGGTTGGTGACCCACGTGTACCACACACACACACACACACACATAAACTCTCCCTCTCTCCCATGCCTTCTCTCTCTCCTCCCTCTCGGATTTTTCTGAAAATCCTTACAATTGTACGGACGAGCTTCAAACTCGAGCTTTCACGGACTGATCGACGTCAAAAAGGTGATATTCGAACTCCTTGCAAGTTTTTGAGTTCATCCATACCCTTTTTAGATCGTGAAACCCTTCGAAACCATAACCCCCGATTTGAGTACTGTTCATGCACACGTGATTGTGAGGTTTTTGGAAGATTCTAAGCTTATAGGAAGCTTTAGATCATCCTCATGAAGCTCGAAGAAGAAGAACGAGGTGTTTTAAACGTTGAGAAGTCGAGATCAAAGAGTTTGAATTTTGGCCGAAATTATCAAGGCTTCTCTGGTGAGATCCCGTGGATTTCAAGGCTTGAAATTGGTAAGGATTGGTTCTACTCTTCATAAGCTTCATTTTGGTTCAAGTTTCATGAGATTTGGTTGAGAAATGAAGAAGATATGAAAATTTGAAATTTTTTCCAGAATCCGGCGAGTTGCAGACGGCGGCGGACGGCGGTCGCCAGCGAGGTCCATCGGAGAAGAAGACGGAATATTCTGTCAGAGTTGACGAAATATTCTAACGGCGTCAGGTTAGTTTTAACGGAATCTGTTAGCTTTTAACGGAATATTCCCTAACGCCGTTACTGTTACCGTCAGTGTGCAGGCACTTGCCTGCGCATGTGGCTATGCCTTGGCCAGCGCGTGGGACGTCGGAAAATAATTCTAAAAATATGGGGATGTTCCTGAGGTTGAGTAGGTCTCAGTGGTATATTCATATACCCAAATTGAGCAATATATGAGAAGTTATTACCTAGTTTCGTTTATGTGCTTTAAATTGATGCCTTTATAGTTGTTTCTCATATAGGCAAGACTTATCCGGAGGACGAGCATAGCCAGGCTAGGCACGGGGGTTACGACCCTTCTACATATCAGTGAGTGGGCTTTTGTTTTCAGTATATATATATATATATATATATATATATATATATATATATATATATATATATATATATATATATATATATACACTTGACGTTTTTCCCAGACAACATATTTTAAAGGAAATGTCATTTAAATGCCATGTCATACTTGCATCATATTTTAGTATATGCATTATCATGATTATGCATATTGTTGCATGGTGTTGCGGAGGCCCAGGTAAGCTACAAGTGAGTATATTATGTTGGTAATGGTTATGAGATATGATGATGATGGGATATATTAGAGCTCATAATCTGCACCCTGGTGTTAGTGCTCCCGCCCAGAGTTAGGGGCATAGTCCTTCACGTGATGTTCACCTCCCGCACCACACGCTCATCTTGGATCCAAGTTAGGTGCACAGTCTTGTCGTATAGACCACTTTAAGTAGGTTCGACTCGTAGGTGACCCACGATTAGCGCACAGTCTTCACATGATCGTAGCATTAGAGCGTATTTATTTACACCCAGTCCTATCGGTCAGACCACATGAGGTGGTTCCGACTCGTGTGCAGATATGTATATACATGATGAGATATAAGATTGAGATATGTATATACTTGATGAGATATATGATTGAGATGTGATTGAGATGAGCTCTAGATTTCGCCGCATAGATCACGTGAGGTGACTTCGGCTAGCAGATTATTTATAATACATTGCATCACCTGGCTTACAGTAGTTATATTGTGATATTAGACATGGCATACGCATGGCATACATATATGTGGTTTTGGATATATTGAGCATGGTTTTGAGATATATACGTATGTATACTATTTTCTGGGAAATTATACAGGTTTTACAGCGAGGGGTTAGAATATTTGAGAAATGAAATGATTTGAAAAGCTTTGTTTTTGCCCACTCACGTTTTCTGTTTTTCGCCCTTCGAGGTATTAAGTAAGAATTGTTCGTTGGTGGCTTATGAGGGCTAGACGAAGGTTCTGATAGTTCACCTTCCATGTAGGATCATCTTCGGATGCTGTATTATTAATAATTGTCCTGCTAGACTGCACTAGGTTACTTTTGCTTTGAATTATTGGGATTCACGCTTATGCGCACTAGCACATTATCTTAATTAGTACTGCTAGTGGTTTGGTTTTAATTTATTCCTATTTCTCTATATCTTTCCGCTTCCGCAATGCGCACATGGCTACGTCACCCTCACGTGACGGCCAACACGTCCTGATTTAGGTCGGGGTGTGTCATTATACATAGAGGTTTGCACATTTAATATTTAGGCATGTGGGATACTATAGATGTTCATATTGTGCATGAATATATATTTTGCACGTGTATGGGTAATTTAATAATTCGATTCCTTCTTTAATTGTATTAATGAATTTAAAGATATATCTTATTTTGCTTCAAGGTTAGGATATTTTTTAGTATATCCAAACCAGATTGAAGTAGTGGATTGCAACTTTTTTTATTAATTATTATTGTAGATGTCGAACTTAATTTCAAACCGCCAGGCAACTAGTAGGGTAATTATTTTTGTAGATGTCGAACTTAATTTCAAACCGCCGGGCAACTAGTAGGGTCAGTCAGACACCTTATCCAGCAGGTAGTGCTGCTGCCACCTCCCCACCTGATATGGGCACGACGGGTGTCCCTCCGGTCACACCTTTGGGTCCAACAGTAACTACGGCTCCTACGTCATCAACTTCTTCAATGACGTATCCTGTACTAAGCGCCCGGCGGACTCATCGATAGCCCTGGAGTTCTGAGGTGGCTGAGCAGTCTGGTGAGGCTTCCTTTGTCCATGGAGAGAGGTCCCAGACAGGTAATGCATCTTTCTCATAGTATAATTGAAATTTTGAAAGTTTTTTTGGGTTGTTGTGAAAATTGAACTTTTAAATTATTTGGTTTTTTGGGTAGGTTCATAAAAAGTTATTAGTTACAAAATACTGTTAAGGAGGATACTGAAATTTGTTGGTGGATGAAAAAAGAAGATCCCCAATCTTTTTTCAAAAAAGTTGGTTGATAAATTCTTTGGTTACACTCTTAAAAAGTTATCTTTCTTATTCTTTTATTTTCTCATTAGTGAAAATCTTTAGTATATTTTTCAATTTACGAATATGGTGTGTTAAAATTTCAAAGAGACGAGACTACTCATATCGATATTGTTCTCAACTTACATAATTACATGTGCAATCCAATATGTGTGTAGTTTCTTCACAGATTCACGGCCACTGATGCAATTAAAAGTGAAAACACTTGATACAAGTTGTAAATTTTGTTTTAAAGTCCCCAATTGGTATAAACTGTTTGAATTGTTGGGTGGATGTGTTGTTTTTGTTGTTATATTGTCTACAGGTTTTAGGAAATTATATAGTTTTAAGGGAGGTTCTGCCAAATTTTCGGTACAAAATAGAATTCGTCTAATGTTTACTTTTTTGTTCAAAAAAAAAAAAAAAAACCAGGGGCCCATCCAAACTTCTGAAGACGTCACAGACCACTCGCACCACGACCGAGAAGATCACCATTACGTGGGATCCTCGAAATCGTGCGGCTGCAACAAAGGAGCAGCACGGTACGTTGGCCAACGACATTGGCTCGGTTATCAGGAATCATTGCCCCCTCTTATGGGAGTCATGGAAAGCTTTCATACCTGAAGTCAAGGAAGCCGGTCTTCATGAATTATCAATAAGTATTTTCAACCTAAAATACTACATTTTTATTAAAGTATACAAATTATTATAAATTTTAACTACTATTTATGTTTTGAGTTTTGGAGCATCATTATGAGCTCACGAACCTCGATGCCAATCAAAACCAGTACATCAACGACTTTTGCGCTGGTAGGTTCACTCAATGGAAGAGCGACCTCCACAAGCATTATGAGAAATATGATGGTCCAAAGGTTGCTCTAGCAGTTGGGTGCCCTATAGAGTTGCTGGACCGCTGGGATAAATGGGAGTGGCTCTGCGGCCATTTTCAAGACAAAAAATACCTCGTAAGTATAATATATATTTCAATAATATTTAATCAAAATTTTTATATTTTTAAATAATATGTTAATTTTTTCATTAATTTGTAATAAATATCTAAACTAATATGTTTTTTTTTAATTCAACAGAAAAAAGTGAAGGCAAACTCGATTAATCGGTCGAAGAAGAAACTTCTTCACCACTTCAGCTCACGACGCTTCTCTTATAGGTTGGAGGAGCAACGTAAGGTAACCGTATATTTATTTTAAGTTTTCATTATTTTTACTCTCTATTACACAATTAGTAATCTATGTGTTAATATTTTTTTTTTATTCAGGGGGTCAAAGTTTCCTAAGATTGACATGTTCAATGAGGTGTACATTTGGCCCGGGGATGAGTTGATGGAGCAACTTCATGTAACTTATTCCAATTTTTTAATATTCACTTAGTATTAATATTAATTACATGTATATTAAAATTAATTTGTTTAATTCATTTTTCTAGTCCACCATGGTGGAGAAGGGCCAGACCGTTCTCGAGGAGGTGGCTTCCTAGCTTCCCCAAGAGACCCTGATCGAGGAGGTGTTTCCCCTTTATTATGCCGGTTTTCAGATCATGACGGACACACTCGATCAGACCCTCGGTCATAGGCATGGGAATGTTCACTGAGGGTTTGGGAAAGCCCGCATTCGGGACCCGTTTGCCTTATCCTCCAGGCAAAGAATAGAAGAGGTTGAATCGTTGACATCTGAAGTGGCGGACCTAACGGAGCAGATTGCTGCCCAACAGTCTCAGCTTGCAGCCCAAAGCAATTTGATGAACCAAATTCGTCTCGCCCTTTAAATCTCTGGCATTCGGTTCCTCAACATTGAACCACCTCTAGCAACGACCCCCTAGCCCCCCGCCGTAACAACTACGGCCTCCCAGCCTCCCAACGCAACAGCAACACCACCAGCAGGCTATTGTGACGTGGACGACTACATATTCTATTTTTTTTTAAAGTGTTTTCAAATTTTAAAATATTTCTTTCCGTCGTATGTACATTTTCAATAATTTTTATATTCAATATTCTTCTTTACATTTTCTGTTTTTAATTTCATTAAATTAATTTATACATAAAACAATATTATCAACATTTTAAAAGGAAAAAAAAATAAAAATTATTTAAAAAATTAAATTTTAAATCTTACTGCGACGGCTTTATGTTCGTCGCGCGAGGGTCTGGGGGTTGAACCCCAATTTCGTTGCTCAAAGTATGACGCCCAACGAACACTCATTCGTTGGTCTTCGTTTCGCGCAACAACCAACAAATTTGTCATGCAACATTCATTTCGCACAACAAATCACTTTTCTCCGTCACACAATGTCTAACGTCACGAGCTTTGAGTGATAGAGTTTGCGCAACGTCTTCTTCATCGCCCAATGTTTCCAGCGACCGTATTGGCCTTTGCACGACAGCTATCCCTTCGTCGCCCAACCAGTTATGCTTAGTAGTGTGTCTCAATTTAGGTTGACTTATTTTAAATTATCTAAAAATGTGAGAAACTGGCTCCCAATTGTACATGTAATGATGCTAATATGTAATTTTTGTTAGTGTACTTAAAAATTCAGATTGACCTCTTATTGATGAGGCTTTTTGGGATAAAATTCACATCTATCAAATTGCAAATTGTGAATAATATTAGTGTGTGGGACATTGGTCCCCACTCTTTAATATTGATACATCTAATAATATGTGAAATCATATTCTGATGTATGAGCACCAATGGAGAAGTGCCGCGTGACATTTTAGAATACGGATAACTTTTTATTTTTTGGTGTGTTTGATATGTTTTCCAATTAAATTTAGGGGCTTTTAGATCCAGGTCCAAAAACATAGTGTTTTTAGGAGTGAGTCCAGTTATCTAATTATATGTTTTTATTTCTTTTATACTCATTTAATAGTTTCTAAAATATTAAAAATCAATTAAAATCTTTTAATATTATGCATTTTCCAACTCCAAAATATCTAATTAACATCTTATAACAAAAAAACTAATATACTAACATAAATCTATCTGCAAAACATTCTACCCTAACTCAAGTAGCAAATATATGAATGTATATTGTACCTATAAGTGAGATATGAAACCTAACTAAAAGGTAGAAAAAAACATAATATACCTACAAGCAAGACACATTAATTTGTGACAGGTTGACTATGAAAAAAAAAATGTCATATAGGTAGATAAATACAATTAATGTGATAGCCTGTCCCGAACGTGTGTATTTTGTTTTATCCTTGAGTATGAAATGACAGTTTTACCCTTGGACGTCAAGACGTGTAGTGTGTGGCATATACTTAAGTTGGACCTATCCATTGGTTTCCTAAGTTTCTGGGCCCAACTAGAAGTAAATTGGGTGTTACTTTTGGTTGGTTGGATCACACACACACGGACCATACATACACACCCTCACACTCCCATACTCTCATCTCTCTCGAACTCGCACACACTCTCTCTCTCTCTCTTCTCTCTTGTATGGACGAGACCCAAAATCCTTTGAATCGTGACGGATCGAGGATTCTAAGGTCACCACTATGTTTGTGAGGACCATACGAGTTCAAAGGTACCATTTCCAAGTAAGAACTCCCTCGAAAACCCGTGAAAACCCTAACCTCCGATTTTGTCACTATTCATGCTTACGTAAAATGTTGATTTTTAGGGAATTTCAAGCTCATAGGGAGCTTAAGGAGGTCCTAAGGAAGCTCGGAGTGCTTCGTTGGAAGAAATAGGACGTCGGGATTGTGAGTTCCTAAGTTGGCCGGTTTTCTTGAATTTCTCCGGTGAGATCCCGTGATTTTTGGAGCTTCAAAGAGGTATGAATGTGTTCTCCTTGTTGTGGGCTTCATTTTGATATAAATTTCATGAAATTTGGTTGAAAAATGAGTGAGTTGTGACGATTAGAAGGTTTTCCAGAAACCGACGAACAATCGTCGTCGAGAGAATATTCCGTCAGTTTTGACGGAATATGCTAACGGCGTTAGCTGACGCCGTTAAGAATATAACAAAATCTGTTAGGTTTTAACGGAATATTCCCTAACGGAGGTTAGGGAATCCGTCAGGTTTGGCCGCGCATGGGGGCGCGTCTGGCCGTGCCTTGGCCAGCGCGTGAGGGAGCGTGGGTGGTCGGAAAAAGATTCTAAAAATTTGGGGATGTTCGTGAGGTTGTGTAGATCATTGTGGTATATTCATATGCCCAAATTGAGCATTGTATGAGAAGTTATTACCTAGTTTCGTCTATGTGCTTTAAAATAATGCCTTTATAGTTATTTCTCATATAGCCGAGACTTATCCGGAGGACGAGCATAGCCAGGCTAGACATGGGGGTTACGACCCGTCCATATATCAGTGAGTGGGCTTTTGTTTTCAGTATATATATATACTTGACGTTTTTCCCAGAAAACGTACTTTAAAGGAAATATGATTTAAATGTCATGTCATACTTGCATCGTATTTTAGTATATGCATTATCATGATTATGCATATTGTTGCATGGTGCTGCGGAGGCCTAGGTAAGCCCAGGTAAGTATATCATGCTGTGAATGGTTATGAGATAGATGATGATTTTGAGATGTATATTGAGCTCATCAACTTGCACCCCGGTGTTAGTGTTCCCGCCAAGGGCCAGGGCATAGTCCTTCACTTGATGTTCACCTCCCGCACCATACGCTCACCTTGGATCCAAGTTAGGTGCATAGTCATGTTCTTGATTCCCATCCAGATAATAAGTTTCATAAACGGGTCTTTTTTTATACCATGTTTCTTTAAAGTGGAATTGATCCTTTGTTTTTTCCTTTCCATTCACTCGGATCTCTTTCGTTTCATCGACTTTGTCCGTATCCTCCTTTTCTTCCAAAAAAAGGGAAGGGGAAGGATCTTCTTCGGTGGATCCCTTTTGTTCCTGTTTAGTCCCTTTCGTTTCGGAAGTTGTTTCTATTTCTACATCTGTTTCTTCCTCACTTTCCCCCCTTTCTTCCGTTTCTGAGGTTTCTTTCAGTTTCTTAGTAACAATGGGTGACGGTAGTCGTACAGACCACTAT
The DNA here is from genome assembly GCA_024362995.1 of Heteromeles arbutifolia. NCBI lineage: Eukaryota > Viridiplantae > Streptophyta > Magnoliopsida > Rosales > Rosaceae > Heteromeles > Heteromeles arbutifolia. The sequence continues at coordinate 43,285,985 of JANCRC010000001.1, read as the reverse complement.
AGATGGTTCCGACTCGTAGGTGACCCGCGATTTATCGTACAGTCTTCACGTGATCGTAGCACTAGAGCGTATTTATTTACACCCAGTCATGTCGTACAGACCATTACAAGTGGTTCCGACTTGTGTGCAGATATATTGCTGTACAGGTCACGTTAGGTAACTCCTGCTAGATGGATAGATGAGCTATAAATTTAACCATACAGGCCACTGCAGGGGCTCCGGTTAATATGTTATTCTTATGAGATTACTTTACCCAGCTTACATTGTGTTATATTGTGATAATGGACATGGCATATGCATGGCATACACATGCGGTTTTGGATATACTGAGCATGATTTTGAGATATATACGTATGTATACTATTTTCTGGGAAATTATACAGGTTTTCCAACAAAGGATTAGAGCTTTTGAGATATGAAATGATTTTAGAAAACCTTGTTTTTGCCCACTCACGTTTTTGTTTTGCGCCCCTCCAGGTATTAGGTGAAAGTTTTGTTAGTGGCTTACGAGGATACAGCGGAGGTTCTGACAGACCATCATTCATGTAGGACCACCTTCGGGTGTTGTTTAATTAGTACTTTTATGCGTGACGGAACTTAGGCTAGTTAAGCTCTGGTTATGCATTTTGCACTTATTCTCGCACTAGCATGTTATCTTAACTAGGATTGCTAGTTGCTTGGTTTTAATTTGTTCATATTTCCCTTATTAATCTTGCTTCCGCACTGTGCTTATGGTTACGTCACGTTCACGTGACGGCCAACACGCTTCGATCTCGGTTGGGGTGTGTCAATTAACCTATGATATAGGTTGATTATAAAAATTAAAATAAAATCTATAAATGGGTTAAAGCAGGAGGAAGAACAAGAAATAACAAAAAATAAATAAATAAAAAGCAATAATCAAAGAGATAATTAGGAAGAAATTTGATTTTTACAATAATTTTTTTCATTGAGGAGATAATTATTGATAATTAAATAATTAAATTTAAGGAATTGGACTTATTTTAATAAACTGGACTATTCCTACTATTAACTCAAAAGATTGGACTTATATCAAGTTTCCCTTAAATTTATAGAAAACTTAACTTTCTTTTAAACTCAATTTTCTCTTGTTTTTGGTGAGTAAAATCATTCATGGTCTCCAACTAAAAACATGCAAGAGGATATTTTGGAGTGTCATATAGGATGACTTTTAAGTTTGGTGCTGAAGAAATTTTATAATATGAGTTATGATTATGATACGAGGGGTGAAAATTTGCTTTAATGTGCGAATAAGCTTTGCGGATACAATAAATCACATCCAAACAGTGTATGTTTTTCAAAGTTTTGCACTCCTAAGACAAACCCTAACACTCAAAATATTAGACATGAGCTTTCAAATTTTAATTTCTTTTGTATAAGAAATTAATGTATAAGTGGAATGATTGCCTTAGTGAATAGTAACTGCTCGGTACACCCCACTAAGACAATTATTGTCTAGCAAATTTGGGTAAAGGGAATGACTGCCTTAGTGAATAGTAATTGCTCGGTCCACTCCATAAATGAATTGTCCAGACAATTGGTATTAAAAATTATTTTTTAAAAAATTAATAAAAGATAATTTTATGTTTAGTTTCATATAGGATTTTTAACCAATTTGGTCACTCCACATGTCACTATTCAGAATAACAATTTTTGTGGATAGATTTTCGACTAGTTTTTAACCAATTCCGTAGCGTCACATGTCATGATCCCGTAAGAATTTTGTGGATTGATTTTCGATAAGATTTTTAATCAATCCCATTGCACCACATGTCACTATGTGTTTATAATCCTAGTGGATATATTTTCGATAAGATTTTCAACCAATCACGGGGCTCCACATGGCATTATCTACAATTTCATTCTCTCCTTTTTCTCCATATAAACCCTACATCTAACCTAAACTCATGCATCAAATTCAAAATCTCTCTGAATTCTTCTTCATAGTGTATAAATCTTGAGTTCTTACAATGTCTTCTTCAAGGATATTGTTAGAAATCGAAGAGTAAGAGAATGAATTTTTTCAATCTCTAGAATCGAGAAAATGAGTTGTTCAAAATGGAAGAGCGAGAGGATAAAAAACGTAGAAGGAGACATGATGAAGCAAGAAGGGAAAGAGCTGCACATACCTGTCGGTTCATGCAAGGTATGGCAATAATCTCTAGACCCAATCGATCCCCAAACCTTAATAGGAGGGAACAACGAGGTCAAGATCTCTTAGAGATTACTTTGTCCCAAATAGTGTCAACAATGACGCGTGTTTTATACATTCTTTTAGAATGCAACCACATTTGTTTAACAAAATCATGATTGCTATTTGCAACCACGATTCATACTTTGTGCAAAAGAACGATGCCTTTAGAATTATAGGTCTCCTTCATGAGAAAAAAATTATTGCTGCCTTGCAGATGCTCCCATTTGGGACATCTACAGACCAAGTGTATGAGATAAGGAGGTTGGGGAAATCAATCATTCTAGAGTCCCTGATGAGGTTTTGCTCTGCAATTAAAGCTATCTACACTAATGAGTACCTTCGGCGACTTATGACAATGAACCTACAAAGGCTTCTAAAGAACGGTGAGATGCGAGGTTTTTCTAGCATGATTGGAAGATTCCACTATATGCACTAGCAGTGGAAAAGCTCCCCAAGTTTGTGGCAAGGAGATTATGAAAATAGAAAAGGAACCAAAAGTATCATTTTGGAGGTAGTGGCATTATTTGATTCATGGTTTTGACATGGTTTTTTTCGGTGTTTCAAGAGCTTAAAATGACCTCAATGTCCTTGGTCAATCCCCAATGTTCAACAATCTGTTGCGAGAATGACCTTCTCAAGTTGGCACAAGCATACTTCAAGTGAGCTGCATTCCTGAACAAGCGAGATTTCTTTTGGTGCAGAGTGCAGATGAGTGTCATTCATGACAGCTGCTGGACCATTTGGCACAAGTTTGTATCTATGGCAACCTTTGAAAACATTCCAATATACAAGCGGTTGAATGACTTGTTTTTTCTAGCCGCATTGTAACTTATGCTTGAATTGCCTACAAAAAATATGGGGAGCAAAAAAATAAAAAAAATACTCTGTTCAAATTAATTAATGTTAATTTAGGGCTAAAACAAATAAGTAATGAAAATATTTTTACCTTACTAAATAAATTTTTGCCACTTTGAAGATTATCATGAGCTTATTTGACAGCGCTCTCCAAGTAGTAAAAGATCTGTTCAGTATTTTCCACTGACTTGCTAGAGCTTAATTCGTTCTTGTATTGCCGCAAAAATAGGTAAGAACTTTCTTCCAAAGTTGTTGCAACTCGTGCCCAAGCGATGAGTTCGACTCCCCAATAGCCCAGCTGATTGGGCTAGGGTGGAGTAATTTTTTGGATGTTGGGGATTGGATTGCCCATTTATCCAAGCAATTTTCATGAGGTGAACTTGTTCTTATACAGTAGAGGCTGGTGTATCTGTTAAATGGCATTCATTCGGAAAAACTAGTTATGTTGAGGCATAACTCTTCATGAAGAGTTGTTAGATTTTTTGAGAAAAGACACGAATATAAAACACAACAAATTCTAGATATTATCTAAAGTGTAATGCTAGGAAGATTATATATCTAAATTATATTTTGTAAACCGTATAACGTGGTTGTTGATGGTTGAATTATTACTGTGTTTGATTAAAATGCTTATTTTTTATTGGTGACACATTATATGGTTTATAAATATGGTCCAAAAAGATACTCTACATTTTCTTTATCAAAATAGTGAGAATTTACTACCATCTATGCACAAACAATATGGAGTATTTAAAGCTAACTGAAGACTTCATGCAAAACCGAGTGCAGTGGGGCTTTAGAATTCATACAACCCTACGCGCCCCCATTTAGTGCGATAAGGCTTGGTTGTTGTTCTTGCTGTATGCACAAATTGCATGATCAATTAAAATTGTGTATAATACTCTTAAGAAATGCTTTGGCATGGAATGTTGGACGGTCAAATATCAACACGTGAAAAAAAAAATGTAACGGATATGAGAATGCTTCATTGGATCTGTGGGTACATGGGAAAGGACATTATTAAGAATGAAGATATTCGAGGTAAACTTGGAGTGGTCGTAATTGAAGATAAGATAAGAGAAATTCGATTAAGGTGATTTGGACATGTGAATCAAAAACCTATAAATGCTCCTATTAAAGTAGTTCATGTGTAGTAAGGCCCCTCGCAATAGGCAATCCATTCCCCTTAAATGAACAGTAATTGCCTGAAGTGAACATTAACTGCTCAAATGCATCTTCACTTCTAAACTAAATAGCCCAGGCAATTTGTATTAAAATATTAGTAATTTTTATTTATAAAATAATAAAAGAAAACTTTGTTTTTAATTTCAAATAATAATAAAAGATTGGTTGAAAGTATTTGAAAATATTGAAATCTAGTGTAAAGTGGAAGAACATGATTATGTATTTATAGAAAAATTTATATTTTTTTATATTTATAATTAGTTTTTATAATTTTTAACAATTTAAATTGTGACGTCAATCTTGCGTCACATAGCCTAGATGTTAGGCTAGTGGATTATTCCTTGACTTTTCCATCGGGCTCTCCTTAAGCACAATTCCCGTGTGGGCTGGAGTGTTTTGGGAGAAGAGGAGTGGATTGGGTTGCCTATTTCCAAGGCAATTAGCAATGGTAGAGTTACTATTAGAAAATGCGATTATGAGATAAATGATCATGACAAAAAGAGTAGAGGAAGACCTATAAAGATTTGGAAAGAGATTTCAAAAAAAGACACAGAGTACTTAGAGATACAAAAGAATCGACACAAAATGGAGCTCATTAGTGTTTTAAGATTCATACAACCACTAACCTCATTTAATGAAATAAGGTTGTACAGGAAAAAATTTTGGTTGTGACGGGAACACAAGTAGTATACCACGTGTTTTTATATAAGTGGTGAGAAATTTTATTTTTTTAAGTTATTAACTTTTTAACACACATATCCCACAATTTATATAATAACATGTTATGTATCACCCTGTGTGCCAATCACACTAAAAAATCTCCCGTTGTATATAGAAAAAGTTGCCACTCATTAACCCACCGATTTTCTCCTCCATTTCTTCAACAACTTTGTATTCTTTAAAGGGTAAATTGCCAATTTAGTCCCTGAATTATCACCTTAGTGAAAATTAGGTCCCTAAACTATTTTTTCAGAAAAATTAGTCCCTGAATTATAAAAATCTGCCAATTACATCCCTAATGTTATATTCAAAGCTACTATATTCAATTTTCCGCCAATTTAAGTCACATTACTTGCATGTGATACACATTGGAGGGTAGATTGATACTTTTCATAAAGAAATAATGTATGGAGTTAACTTTGGAGGATACATTGGTAGTTTTTCATAAAGAAATAGTGAAAGTTAACTTTTGAGGGTAAATTAGACATTAAATTAGCAACCTATATGAAATGTTAAGGGTTTATAAACAAGAAAATGATGGTATTACACTCTAAAGTGTGTCAAGTGACTTAAGTTGACGAAAAATTGGATAAAATAGCTTTGAATATAATAGTAGGGATGAAATTAGCAATTTCTAATGAATTTAGGGACTTATTTTACCGAAAAAATAATTCAGGGACCTAATCTTCAATGAGGTAATAGTTCAGGGACTAAATCAGCACTTCACCCTTCTTTAAATGCTCTCCACCAACCGCCTCAACAACTTCTATTTTACAAACATTCCATACTGTTACGTCACCACAAGGCAAACTCTCTCTCTCTCTCAACCAATATAGGAAGTCAGCAAACACGAGTACTGTTTCTTATTTCTCTAATGGGAAACAGAAACAGTGACCAAGATGGTGATCTTACTCTATCTCTATTACCAGAGGTAGCCGAGGACAAAGATCAGAAAACTGACCTTTCACTAAGGGTCTGGTTAGAGACCAAGAAGCTATGGAAAATAGTGGGTCCTGCAATCTTCAGCATGGTGGCTACTTTCTCTATGAACGTCATTACCCAAGCCTTTGCTGGACACCTTGGGGAGGTTGAACTAGCTTCAGTTTCCATTGGAATCACTCTGGTCATCGGCTTCAATTTCGGCCTCTTGGTACGTAATAATTAATGTACTACTACTAAGTAAACACTCTTTGTTTCACTGAAACTTTTCATGGTATGTTATATTGTCGAATTATTAATTATAATAACATTTTATTTCAACATATAAATGTTTGATATTTAGAGCACATTAATTAACTACAATTTTATATTAAAAAATTTGACTTTGTAATCTCTTAGGCTCGTTTGGAATGTATGATTGAATTGGGATGGAAAACACTATAATATCAAGGCATTTTGTGGGGAGAAATAAAAAAATTATGACCCACTAGCGAAGGTAGAAAATGATTTACTCATGAAGAAAAATTATGCATTTCAATACTCTCAAAATAGTAGGATTAGAAGGTATGTCTAATCCTCATTTAATATCCTCCAAATAAAAAATCATCCACCTTTACTCTGAATTTGTCGTGAAATTGAACCATTATCAATTCAAATCCAATCATACTTACCAAATGAGGCCTAATTGTTTTATAGTTAATTTTCTTAAAATTGGCCATCAGTTAGGAATGGCAAGTGCACTGGAAACACTTTGTGGGCAGGCATTTGGAGCAAAAAGGTACCATATGCTTGGAATATACTTGCAAAGGTCATGGACGGTGTTATTTCTCTGCTGCATTGCACTTTTGCCGGTTTACATTTTCGTCACTCCAATTCTGAAACTGTTGGGACAAAGTGATGATGTGGCGGCACTGTCAGGAGTGGTGGCTCTGTGGCTCATACCCCTGCACTTCAGCTTTTCGTTTTACTTCCCATTGACAAGGTTCTTGCAAAGCCAGCTTCAGAACATTGTTATTGCTTGGGTCAGTTTAGTGGCTTTATTGATCAATATATTGACGAGTTGGCTTTTCGTCTACGTGTTGGATTTTGGGGTTTTTGGTGCTGTTATTGCTTTGGATATTTCTTGGTGGGTTTTGGCTTTGGGGCTCTATGTGTATGCTACTTGTGGTTGGTGTTCACAGACTTGGACTGGTTTCTCTAAGCAGGCCTTTTCTGGGCTTTGGGAATTCATCAAACCTTCGGTTGCTTCTGGCGTTATGCTTTGGTACACATTTAATTCGTTCCCACATGAATATGATTTTTTGGTTTTTTATTTATTTTTCGGTTTTATGTTGATTTTCTGTAGGTTGATTGTGTTAACAATGATTTATGCAGCCTGGAGAACTGGTATTACAGGATACTGATATTGATAACTGGTTATTTGAAAAATGCCACCATTACTGTGGATGCTTTGTCAGTCTGGTATGCGATTCCATGTTTTATATAATTCCAATTCTCCTTAATTTGCACAGATCAAATTTAATTAATAATTACACTTGCTTCATGAACTTTGGGGTTGTAATTCCTTTGGGGTTGTAATTCCAATTTGGTACTTAACCCTAATAACTTTAATTTAAAAAATTGATAGAGATGGATACATGTTTGGCAGGTGACCTCGTTTTAAAGATATTACTGTGAAAGTGGTTGGAAAGTGCGATGTTCTAAATTGTTGTTCAAAATTTCAGAAATTTCAGAAATTGGATCGGGAAGTGCTAAACCATCAGCTTTCTTCCGAATGTGGTTATTTGACATCGCTAAGCACTTAAAAAAATAGAATTTGTTAGGATCATGTAGCTTAAGTGATTAAGAGCTTTTACGCGCTTAAGGTTATATAGAAAAAATAAAATTTTAGACCATCTCCAAAACACAGTTTAAAGATCAATGTTGAAAACCTCGAAAACTTTAGGATGAAAAATTAATCATATTTAAACTTTTATTTTAACATTACTATTTTAGCTGCATGTGGTCCATCCTAGTAGATAGGACGTTGACTTAAATTCCACCCTTGTGTCAAAGGTTCAAACCTTCTCCTCCGTTAAATTGATGTAACAATTTGGAATCCCGTGCATAATAATATTAAAAAAAAAAAAACTACTTTAGCTAATCATTTTTATGATTGGGTGAAAATTCTGCAGCATGACTATTAATGGGTGGGAGATCATGATTCCTCTAGCCTTCTTTGCTGGAACGGGGTATCATTTCTATTCTCTTTCCAAATTACTCTCACTTTAATAATGGAACTAAAAATATAGAGGCAAGAAATACTGAAATCAACAGTTTTTTGTACTTAGTAGAGTTATTTGACACAGTACAAACACTAGCATTCATTTGAATTTTATATTATGAATTTACAGATTAAGAGTTGCAAATGAACTAGGAGCTGGAAACTGGAAGGCAGCAAAGTTTGCAACGAAGGTTTCTGTAATTGAATCGACCATGGTTGGTGTCATTTTTTGTGTACTTATAATCTCACTCCATGGCAAGATCGCATACATATTCACCACCAGCAGTGATGTCGCTGAAGCAGTTAATCACATGTCTTACCTCTTGGCCATCACAATTCTACTTAATAGCGTCCAACCTGTTTTATCAGGTTTGTTCTACGACCAATTTTGAACCATATGGTTAACCACTTTAACCGTAAAAGTGAGTCATGAAGAAAATTGAGATTTCATTATAGAACCAATTAGTAATATGGAAAGTTGCTCAACTTCTTTTAAGTCATTGCAAGGTTTCTCCTTTCCTCGATGTAGAACTTTTTTACCTTCACATACTCATAATCTTGACCTAGAATGGTGGTTATACACATTTTATCATATGTTACTGACCATGACCAAATTTTTATGGGGTTTACAATGAACAGGAGTAGCAGTGGGATCGGGATGGCAAGCAAGCATGGGTGGCATATATAAATCTTTTCTGCTACTACATTGTTGGATTCCCACTTGGAATTTTAATGGGATGGGCCTTCAACTTGGGTATTAGGGTAAGCTCGTTATCGCTCCATATACTTCTTTCTTTTTCTGTATCTCTCTCTTAACATGCTCTTAAACACATAAAAATCTTAGTCCTCGCAGCCAGTGTAAGACCAAATTTTGCTAATTGTACCATTTATGCCATCATAAATTTTGCAAGGATTAATCGCATTATCTTGGCATTTTTTGTTTAATGTATAATGTAAAACAGGGTATTTGGGGTGGGATGATCATTGGTGGAACCGGTATGCAAACATTGATATTGGCCGCCATCACAATTCGACGTGATTGGGAAAAGGAGGTATGTTAATTAGACATAATGATTTTGATTATGTTATCTTTTTGTTTTCTTATATATTTATTTGTCCCCCTTTCAAACCCTAAATTTGAAATGGGTTGTCATATTCACACACCTCATTTTACTTCTCACACATCTTTTTAATTTTCGGCCGTCGGATCGAATGAATTGAAGAAGATCAATTGACAAATTATCAAGGGATGTGTGAGAAGTAAAATGGAATGTGTGGATAGCACACCCCTTTGAAATACTCGTTCTTGTAAAAATTTGTTGCTTGGACTTTGCAGGCTGAGAAAGCCACCCTGCGTGTATCGAAATGGTCAACCCATAAACCAGACAACCAATCAGAGGAGGAAGCACATTAGCTACATGCTTGTGAATTTCGCATTCATTTCGTGCACCATTTCTGAGACCTAATTTCAATCATTGATTAAGAAATTAACATAAAGAAATAGAGGTGATGCCCACCTTGCCCGATTTACTCTTAAAATTGGTGATGTTTGTACCTAGTTCGAAGAACTTGTACTATTATAAGGAGGTGATGATCACACGTGCTTGTTGGCCACATGTGAGAAACATATGACTCGTGCTTGTTAATTATGGGTATAAGACCTTTTTAGTACCGCCATCTTGTTCCATGAATATATGTGGCCATTTATGTTTTTGCTTATTCAAAATTTTTCTAGGGCCATAAAGGTCGGGTTTTCAACGGTCGTTCTTCTCAAATTCCATATGCTAGAATGTTTGCTCACAAATATGTCCCTTGAAGCACATATAAGAAATACAGAAGAAGTTTATTTAGAAAAACAAATAAAACTGGTGAGCATTGTTCAATGATGAGATATAATTATAAAGGACTCGACAAATAACAATTACTCAAAGAACATACATAACATAGCACACTTTGCCTAATTAGTACAGGAATAGTGCTCAGATAAAAATATAAAGGACTCAAAAAATAACAATCACTCAAAGAACATACATAACATAGCACACTTAGCCTAATTAGTACATTATATTAATATAACTCAGCAGGAAGGCGTGGAGTGAGAAGGACTTCAAACAAGGCACTCATATGGTTGGTTAATCCTGCTGTCTCACGCAAGTCAATCGGTTCATCCGTTGGGGTTTCGATTTCAAACCCATGAAGCAAAGAAGCGAGTGTAAATTCTGTAACCTTTAGGGCAAGTGAGATTGCAGGGCACATCCTTCTACCACTGCCAAACGGTAACAACTCAAAATCCCTACCCTTAACATCCAAACCTTTATGAGTTGTGAGGAATCGTTCTGGCTTGAATTCGTTTGGCTCTAACCACACCTTTGGGTCTCTATGAATCTTTGAAATGTTAACCAATAGGCGTGTGCCAGCTGGGACGTGGTAGTCACCTACCATGCAATCGTCAGTGGATAGGTGTGGTATTGCAAGTGGTGCAGCAGGGTGCAATCGCATTGATTCTTTGATAACAGCTTGGAGATAGACCAATTTGTCTCTGTCTGATTCCTTCACTTGTCTGTCTTTACCAACATTTTCGTCTAGTTCTTCTTGGACCTTCTTTAGTGTTTCAGGGTGGTTCACAAGTAAAGCTAGAGCCCATGACATTGTTGCAGTCGTAGTTTCTGCACCTCCTAGTAGAAAAGTCTGCAAAACAAGTAACATAAACACAAGTATATATATAGAATTAACAAGCTTCTAAGCCCACATAGTTTACAATTTAAGACTCAATTTTTTTCCTACCCGAACTTTCTCTCTCTCTCTTTTACTCTTTCATTCTCCTTCTACACTCACTTTCTCCCATCTAACGTGATTACCATGTATGTATACACGTCTAACAATTCAGTGAACTTGAAAGTGGTTTTACCATCAACACTAAAAAAATTGTCAGAATACTCAGCCACCATCATGGTAGAAGAAAGTTGAGGTTCCACCATAAAACCAATTGACAATATAAGGAGTACTTATAAGCACATGTAAGATCCTTCAATTTCCCGATGTGGGTTTAATACTCTAAATACACACCCCTCATGTGTGATAAATTTTCAAGCCTATCACGTGGACAACACAAGTCAGGTGACGTGGAGCACATGTGACCATTGGGCTTCACACGCAAGACAACTTGCTTTGATAGCATAAAGAAAGTTGACGTTTCACCGAAAAATCAATTGGCAATATGAAGAGGAGTAACCCAATTACTTCAAAACACATGCATGATCCCTCATTTCCCATATGTGAGATCAATACTTTCAATACAATGGCCCGTGTTTACAGTTTTATATAGAATACGTATACTCAAGAAAACAAATAAGTAAAAAAGTTAAAATTAAGGAAATCATGTACGTTCATCTGAAGAAAAGAAAACAGAATACAAAGAGAGAGTTAATTGAATAAATTTTGCTAGATTGACTACAAAAAATAATAATATAAGATGCATGTTCAATTACAACCAAAATAATGCGTATGTGAAAAATTACCAGGGAAGTAGCTATGTTGATAGTATCAGCGTCATAGGATGTAGTAACTTCATTGCTACCAAGGATTGAAAGCATGACATCCATGAAATCAAGCTCATCACCCATCAGTCTGCTCGAAATCTTCCTCTTGTGCTTATGCTCTTCTAGCCATCCCTTGAACACAACTTCTAGCTCCTTTGCAATCTTCTTCATAGCTCTCTCATGTCCACCCAAATCCAACCACCTCAGGAACGGAATTGAATCCGAAATCACAAAAGTCCCACTTAATCGAAGAAATTCCAAAAACGTCTTCCTACCCAAATAATATCCTTGAGAGTACTTCGAGTCAGTAGCTTCCAGAAAACTTTTCCCAACAATCATCCTAAATATAACGTTTTCATTTGTAAACGCAAGCCATTCTTTCATCTCCACCAACACCTTAGTCGAACCACTACTCTTGTTGTTCACTGTCCATCGTCGGTACATTTCTTTCATGGACGCCTTCACTTCAAATTCCCGAATGTGTTTGAGCTTCTCAATGCGGCTCTGGGATAGCACCTCGAGTGTGGCTATCTTGCGTATTTGGCGAAAGTAGTCACCATAAGGACTGAAGGGGAAAAAGGCATAGTTGTAGCCCAGAACTTCTCCGGCTATAGATTTTGGACGGCTTGCAAACACTTTGTCGTTGGTTTTGAAGCACTCCTTAGCTATTTCGGAACTACTGACGACGATAGCTCTCTTCACTCCGAACTTTATAGTGAAAATGGGTCCATACTTGTCGGCCAAGTTACCGAATAGCAAATGGGCTGGTTCAGTTGAGCTTGATAGTAAGTGGAGGTGGCCAATTATTGGCCATGCTCTACCAGCTTCCGGTGGTGCTTTTCGGATTACCCCTCCTTGTTTCCATAACAGGGAGTAGAGAAATAGTGACAAGGCCAATGTGACTGCCATGAGAGGTACCACTAGATCATATGAGAGGGGAAAATAATCCATCTCCATGAATAGATAGATGTCTTTCAATTGGATTCGATATTGAAGATTTGATATGATCGAAATATGTGCTTGACTAAATAAAGGGTGTGATGAAAGTCGATAATTATTTGCAGGATAACACGGTTAAAATATGAACAATTATTTCCAATATAAAACATATATTATCTGACTGACGCACCATGGTGGGGTCAAAAGTTTTCTATTAAAGTCGATAATTATTTGCTGGAAGATACGGTTAAAGGATATGAACCATTATTTCCAATATAAAACATGCATGTGAGTATCATTGGCGCACTATGAGTGTATCCCATTGTTTGGCCTTTTGTTCAATCTTCTGGCATTTGAAACGTGCAATCAATGTGGAGGTAAACAGAGAACATAACGTTCTCGAAACCGTCATGGCACTTCAAACGTGCAAAATATTCAATAATTATGCATGATTAATATGTTATAAACTTGTGGTATAATAAAAATAAGTAAATATACGTGATACAATTTGGGTGGATTTATAACACTAAGTGGCTTTGTGACTATCAAATTCAAAAGCTACTCGCTTATAGAAGGGTAATGATAGCGAAACTAAACTTTACAAACCAAATGACATTAAATTATTACTTAAGTGTTAATTAACTCTTAACTAAATTGAAGAACTCTCAACAAATGAAGAATTATAATAACTCAAAGTATGAACACGATGAAGATTGCAGAAGAAGAAAGCTAGAGAGAGAGCTAGAGATAGGGGAAATAAGATTTGAATAGATTCTCATTAAAACATATTGTATCAAACACCAGTACATATATGGACATGAAATAACTACCTTGCACATGTGGCAAGTTTATCCAATGCACTTCATTACACTATGGCAATCTTATCTAATTACAACTAAATATGCTAATGACACATGGGCCTATTAAGCTATTGACACATGGACATCTCTTATTACTCCCTCTTAATAACCTTAGCTGAGAAATCCAAGTCTAAGATTGCTACAATGTTTGATGAAAACAGGGGTGTGTAATCCCTTAGTGAGAATATCAGCAACCTGTGATTCTGTAGGAACATAATGAACTGTAATATCCTTCTTTTGCACCTTCTCTCTTACAAAATGCAATATGTATCCAAGTGCTTTATTTGAGAATGAAACACTGGATTTGAACTAAGGGTCAATGCTGAAATATTATCATAATGCAGAGAAGAAGGATAGGGCAAGAACTTGTGCAAATCCTTTAAAATTGATCTAATCCAACATACATTTGTAGTACAGTGAGCCAATGCCTTGTATTCAACTTCAGTGGGGCTTCTTAAAACAGAGGCTTGTTTCTTTGATTGCCAAGACACTGGATTATTACCAATATACACAATATAACCTGTATTAGATCTTTTATATTGATATATGCTGCCCATCTAGCATAAGAGAATGCTGAAATATGAATATCCGATGAGGGTCTATAAGTAAGACCACAGTCAAGAGTATCCTAAAAATACCTCAAAATCCTTTTCATAAGAAAGAAGTGTGTTTCAGTAGGTTGAGTCATGTATTGATAGACAACATTGGCAGAATAAGAAATATATGGACTAGTGAATGTTAAGTACTGAAGTGCTCCTACTAAGCTTCTGTATAAAGTAAGATCAACCATTAGAGTTCCTTCTTAAATGAGCAACTGAGTATGGGGTTTTGAAGGAATTTGAGTAGGTTTACAAGTACTCATCCTACTTTCTTGAGAAGTTCCCTTGCATACTTGGATTGATTAACAAATATATTCCTATCATCTTTGTATTGGATATGTAACCCAAGAAAATATGTCAACTTGCCCATATCTTTCAAATCAAATTACTCACCAAGCTAAGTAACAACCATTGAAACTTTGGAAATGTAGGAACCAGTCAAAATTATATCTATGTATAATAGTAGAACAATAATATCTTCACCATCATGTTTGACAAACAAACTTGTATCAAATTGAGAAACTGTAAACCCAAGGGATGGTAACACTTAGACCTAGCATTCGTGTCGTGTAACGCCCATTAAAGTAAACGGATAATATGACCCAACCCGAAATCGACTCGTTAATATTATCAGGTAATATGACCCGACCCGTTATCCGTTAAAGAAAATATATTTTAAATCAATAAATAATGAAAATGAAAAACATAATTTGACCCAAAAAAATGAAAAACATGATACTAAATTAGTATATGCATACTATATTGTCACATAAATATTACTTCAAAAAATAAAATAAAAAACATTTGTCTTTCAAGTATTACATACCCTAAAATAAGCATAAAGGATGCAATCACTAGCGTTTATATGTGATTTCACATGTTTCAGACTTGTACATTAATGATTATGAATTGTATTCATGAGCGTTTGTATGGTTTTAAAAATTCAAACGATGATGCACCCATCCTCAAAGTGTAGAGGACGCACGAGCATTTGCATATTTTTCACATTTTTCGTACTTGTAAATTAATTATTATAATTTTTTTTAATGTGTTTGGTATTTTTAAATTACTTTATATTTATATTTTTAATGTGTTTTATAATTTTTTTTAATCTCACTTTTTGCCTATAGTATACCTTAAAAATAAATAAATAAATAAAGCTTACATTTTTTAAATTTTATAGAAAAATAATACAAGAATACATATTTAATATACAATATAAATACACACACACACACACACACACACACTACGGCTATTGTATTTTATAGTAAGTTTTTATAGTAGTTTAAAAAATTAAAATTAAAATCATCGAAATAACTTTTTTCTTGACGTGTCAAAACTGGTTACCTGCGTGTCACTCTCGTGTAAACCTGTCAATGACGCATTATTAACAGGTACTTATCATGTGACCCGATAACGACCCGATTAGTTATCGTCTCGACCCGAAACCCGTTATTTCCGTTTCGTGTTAACGAGTCGTGTAAGAAATTGTCAGGTCTAGTAACACTCTAGTGAACTTAACATTCCAAGCCTTTGGAGCTTGGTTAAGCCTATATAAGGACTTAACCAGTTTACACACATGACTAGGACACTCTGAATCATAAACCCCTGTGGTCGTTTCATATAGATATCTTATTGTAACTCTCCGTGCAAAAAGGCATTTTTGATACTAACGTCTAAGTTCCCATTTGTGATAGGTAGCAAGAGTCAAAATTAACCTTACTGTAGTGTGTCTCACCACAGGACAAAGGTTTCTGAATAATCCAAAACATGCTCTTGAGTGAACCCCTGTGCAACCAACCTTGCCTTCATATCTAGCAATATTCCCATAAGGATATTTCTTGATCATGAAGAACAATTTATTGCCAATAACAGACCTATTAGCAAGTGGAGGAACTATATTCCATAAGCTTAATTTCAATGCGTCAAACTCATATTGCATTGCTTGCTGCCAATGAAAATTAGAAGCTGCAATTCTAAAAGTTTTTGGCTCATCACAATCATTAATATCAACTATAAATGAATACCCAGCAAAACAAGAGTCTTCATGCTCATCAATCTTTAAGGACTTAAGCTCAGGAAGCAAAGCCAAATATGCAACATAATTCTTATTTTCAATGACCTCTGATTGTAACTTTGTTTGCATATGATGAGTACTACTAGATATTAGATTTGGTATAACTGCAGAATTAGAATCATCTAGAGAGGGGATAAAAGGGAGTACCTAAAGCTGTGCAAGATCAAGGATAGGTAACAAAGGTTGGAACTGAACTTGACTTTTAGGAGAAACTTGAGAATGTGATGTTCCAGATCCCTGTGAAGACCCTGCCTTAGACTGATATATTGCAGTATCAAAACTATTCCTAGAATAACCATTTACTGCAGTAGAGTTGAAACTAGATGCATTATGAATTTCATGTACAAAAGAAATGGAATCCATAGCTTGAACCCCATTAGACAAGTTATGTTGTATACCAAGAGAAACTACATTCACAACTATTGCAGAATTGATAAAGGGGGTACAACTTTCACAACCTCTGGAGACACTTGTTTAACATATTTGGCTGGAAAATGGACTTATCATGAAGCACATGCCTTGACAGAAATAACTTCTTGGATTGCAAATAATAACATATCATACACTTATAACCTTAGGCATATCCCAAAAATAAACCCACAGAAGTTATAGGCTGAAGCTTATTATCATTGTAATGCGTTAGATAAAGATAGACAGTTGATCCAAATATATTTAAATCTTGAAAGGGTGGAGGCTTATGAAAAAGAGAACAGTAAGAAGAAAGTTCAGTTGTAAAGCTTTACTTGGCATCCAATTTATTAAAACTACTGCATGAGCACAAGCATGATACCAAAAATCTTGACATAATCCTCCGGCATCCATCAATATGATGGCAGTTTCAACAATGTGAGATTTTTTTTTACTTATCTATTTTGTTGAGGTGTATAAGGACATGAAACTCACCACCTTTTAAAGCAATGAATTCCCTTGAAAGCTTTACTAGTAAACTCACCACCTCCATCATATTGTAAACATTTAATGCTGATAGCAAACTGAACTTCAACAAACTTGTAAAATTGGACAAATGTAGAAAACACTTCAGACTTATTGAATAATGGGAATATCCACATATGTCTTGTACAATCATCTAACACAATATCTATGCTCCTCAATGGACTTTACATGTGTTGGTCCCCATACATTATTATGAACTTGATCAAAGGGAAGAACACATAGTAAAATCAACAGAAAAAAGTTTCTTAGCTATTTTTCATAAATACAAGCAGTACACATTTTATGCACATCATTTATAGCATGAGAAAATTGAGACTTAGTTAACATAACAGACATGACTTCATTTGTTAGATATCCCAATTTATGATGCCACACTGAAGATTTCATCAGCTGTCCAAGAAAAGTTGATGCAAAAGAAAAATTTGAAGCATGAATCTGAACCAATTATCCATGTTTAATCCTTCCTTTGTACAAGATTGCTGTTGTTACCTTGTCCTGCACAAAGAACAAAGTATCATCACATATAAACCAACACTAACTATTTTTGCAAAGTTGAGTAACTGACATAATATTGACAATATAGAAGGGACATGTAACACTTATTTCAAAATAAGAGAACTTGATGGAGTGTTTATCAAAGTAGAACCAATATTGTGAACTGGAAAACCTTGACCATTGCCAACTTTTATTGTCAGCACCTTTAAATGGAATGACATTATTCAAGCTATCAAACCAAAAGTCATATGATGAGATGAGATCCCCATCTATCTAAAATCTATGTAGGAGAATTTGAAAATGATGAAGAATTATGTGCAGTTATAGCATTAACAGAATAAGAAGCTTGATCATTATTAGATGAATTTGGATGTGTTGCATAGACTATAGATCCAGGAACTTGATAGGAATAGAGTCCGCAAAAGAAACTGAAGTATTAGATGTGCCTTGTTGATAAAGAAAATGAGTTGGAGAAATTGGAGGCATTGGTTGAGTTGCAATGAAGGTTGAAGCTAGAGAAGCTAGTGGTCCACTGGGTTGATAAGAATAATTTCCTCTGTGATAACATTCAAATGTACTATATCCATTTTTACAACAAATATGACACTCAGTAGCGAACCTAGTAGAAGGCTTTTTAGCATTCCTAAAGAATCAATTTGATGCAAGTCACTGTGACCCATTCTTTGACAGATTTGACACTAAGGTTGCATTGTTGTTCTAGATTATGGATTTCCATACCATCCATTATTATGCATATAACCATTGGAACTTTTTACCTCTGTAGTTAGACTTATAACCACCATTATACCTATGTTGACCTCCATTATTAGATCTTTGTTGTTGTTGTCCTCCATTATAATGTAAAGCTCCAAACATTGAAAATTGTCCAGAAGCAAAACTTCCACTGCCAACAAAACCAATTCCAAATCCAAAATTTGGTGCAGGAAAAAAAGGCAACTGATCCTGTGATGATTAAGGAAAATATAGAGGAAATCCAAGTGGCTGAGCACCATAAGGAACCATTAGAACTGCAGTAATCCTACCTCCAGTGCTAGAAGATTCAACATCAGAAGACTGTGAAATAAATGCACCATTTTTAAACTGTGAACTCCTTAAAGAACTAGAACCACCATGCATGTATAAAGCTGACATACTATAAGATAAAGAGTTAATGACAATGTTATTCTCTCTTCAGCACCAAGAAGCTAAGCTCTAAATTCTTTCATAGAAATAGAGGTATCTTTAGCATATTCCTTTGGCAATCTAGCTAAAGCAGTAATGATAACATAATTGTCTGAAATGAATTCTCTAACTGCAGTGAGTGATCCCTAGTAGACTTAAGTCTGAGAAGATATTTTATCCCCTGAATTACTCTTCTTTTGAATTGTATGTAACTCAGTCTTTAAGTGATTGACATCAGTTTGAGACACAGAAGCATATCTTTCTTCAAGATTAGATCAAGCATCTCCAATTGTTCTACACCCAATTACATCCTCTATAGCATCATCAGAAAAAGTAGCAATTAAAAGACTCAACAAAGCTAAATCAGTGGACTCTTATTCTTAATATGCCTCAGATACTTCATTTCTAACCTCAGTTTTAGTATTCAGAACAAACTTTAGAAGATGGTAGAAGAAGCCATGATAATACCCAAATATAACAACAGCAAACACTCAACCTTCAATTCTTCAAGAACCACAAAATCAAAAGCAAGAAACACTGGCTTCGGCCTTTGGGTTCCATAAAAAAGCAACTAGATTAATAGCACCGGGTTTTCATAATCCAAAACTATTTCACAATCAAGAATGATAAAACTAGCATCAGCTTTGAGATATCTATCAAAATACACGCAAGAAACTAAACTGAATTTACAACATAACCAAGAACAATCAATATCAATATCTCTAATTGAGATCAAGAATCAACAACCTTCAAGAAAGAATAAAATGCTGTAAAACTTCAAACATTGAACATGATATTTCATCTAAATCCACATTTTCACCATAAACCACCATAACCATCATAGTAGCAGAGACAAAAGAGATTGCAAGAAAGATTGCCGGAATCATAATGAAGCATACCCAACACCACCTTCAATTTTTTTCTTCGATTTACAACTGCAGCAGCTGGCTTCACAACCCACATTAGATCGTTGGCTCGACACCATCTTAATTAAATTGAAAAACTCTCTACAAATTAAAATTCTAAAGAACTTAGAGTATGAACACGATGAAAATTGCAGAAGAAGAAAGCTAGAGAGAGGGAAAATAAGGCTTGAATAAATTAACATAGTGTGTCAAACGCCAATACATATATGGACATGAAATAACTACCTTGCACATATGGCAAGTCTATCCAATACACTTCATTACACCATGCAATCTTATCTAATTACACTCAATATGCTAATGATACATGGACCTATTAAGCTAGTGACACATGGACGTGTTATTATTAATGTACTTATTTCCTGTGGGTGACACATTATCTAGTTTACAAATTCAACCTACAAATTTAGTGTACCAAGCATTGCCCTTATAGAAATGTAATCTTCAATCATGTATTATAAATACTTTACAAATTTATTTCCATAACACCTTAGAGTTGAATTTACCCTCCAAAAAATAAAGGGTTTTTATCACAAATGGTTCCTGAAATTGACCCACCCCATCAAAATGGTCTCTGAAATTGAAATTCAATCAATGTAGTCCCTGAAATTGGGTTTCGCAAATCAATGTAGTCCTTCCGTCATAACTCCGTTAAAAATTCTGTTATATGCTAATTTTATTACGTAGAATTTCGAAAAGGCCATTTGAAGCATATGCCTTGATTTGTGTTGATCGCTTGTCAACACGTGTGAAATGGGTCCATACCCACTGACAGCGCACTCTGATAGTTAGGCACCTTTAGGTTTAAATCTATTCGCATTCTTCCATATCATCACTTTTTGGCTTCGTCACCTTCCAGGTGTCGGCCAGCACAGCTCGATTCGGAGTCCTAGTGGACATTCCGGGTCGGGGTGTGTCATGCATAAAATTGATATGAAATGGATATATGATGCATATGTGTGAAATGGTGTCGGCCAGCACAGCTCGATTCGGAGTCCTAGTGGACATTCCGGGTCGGGATGTGTCAATCAATGATAGAAGACCAAATTGTTTTTTCACCTTTTTTCATTGATAAAGAGAATTTTGAAGAGCTAGAACCTTACTTTGGGGTAAAAAAGCTTTCCCAAAATTGTTAGGACATAAAAGCCCCTGAAAAAAACATTCAAAACTAGCTCGAAATTGATGATAAATAGTTCAAAAGGGTATTTTCGTAAACAAAAACAAAAAGTAAAATAGAAGAAAAATGGAGAAAGAGAAATCAATTAGAACGTGGAAACTGGAGAAAACTCCCCACTACCATGTTCGACACAAAAGAATTCTCTCAAACTAAACTGTCTTACGATTTCTACAAAATCCTATTTCAGTACAAATGTCATTCAATCTGAGAATCAAACTTTCCTTCTCAACCCCCTCCAAGCAAAAAGGTAATTCCTGTTTTCTTAATGAAATTCTTTAGTTTCTTCAACGAGTTTTGTGCGTTTCTTTTGAAATTATATGGTTTATATTCAATTGCTTATGAATATCAGTCTTGCATACAATTGATGATTTTTTTACCATCTTACTCTGATCTATTTTTCTGAGTAAAATTCTTCACTTAGTTGCTTGAATTTGACTGCGGTTTAAATATTTATTTCGCGTCTTCGTTTTCTTTTTTACCTCCGTTTTATTGTCAATTGCATTGCTCAAATTTCATGCAGGGTTATGGTTAGAGTCCCTATCATGCGAAACTCCACGGATATGATCTTCCGAAGAAGCAGAGTTGGTCATAATGCAATCAAGGAAGCATTTTTGGTTCTTAGTTATCTGTTAGTTGCTATTGCATTTTAAGTTGATATCGTTGTTTTTATTTCAAATTTGATAATGTTCGTTTTGTAATTTCTTATGTATAAACCAATTTTTTCCTTTCAGTGACATATAGTGATTAGGTTTTGATTAGCTCCATTTTCATCATGACCAAAGGCAGTGTTCAATCAACATAAGCATCAAAGATGATGTTTGTCAATTAGTAATCTCAACCAGATATATTCTCATTGTGTTCTCTCTTTATTGAGTTTCTCATAACCATAAAATAAGGTGATTAATTGCTTTGAAGGCGATAAGCTTTTTTCTCTTCTTTGATTCTACTCATCAAGCAATTTGTCTTGCATGTTTGTAAACTTAGCACAGACTTGCCAACCCTTAAATTTGTTGCAAACTCAAGATACTACCACAATTCATTTCTGTTTCACTTTTTGTTTCTTTTTTTCCCCTCTATTTGTGTTCAATTAGTCATCATATTGTAGAAAGTAGGAGGCATTGATAGATTGTGAGAAAAAAAAAAAGGTGATATTGAAACATCAAATTGTTTTATGGTGTTTTTGTTGATTTCAAATGGGTTTAA
The DNA here is from genome assembly GCA_024362995.1 of Heteromeles arbutifolia. NCBI lineage: Eukaryota > Viridiplantae > Streptophyta > Magnoliopsida > Rosales > Rosaceae > Heteromeles > Heteromeles arbutifolia. The sequence continues at coordinate 43,263,854 of JANCRC010000001.1, read as the reverse complement.
GGCAATTTGGTCTATAAGATTTTTTATTTTGAAAAAACCAACACAAATCATTTTTCTTTTTTCGGCTACTAAACAAGCAGTTTTTGTGGTTCCGCTTCTATAATCTCGAAAGCAGCAAGATTCAAAAATCAGTACAAGATGTTGGCTGCCAGTGCGCGCTGAATGTGAGAGTGTTAAAAGGATGAGGCTTCTATAATTGTCTAGGCAAGAGGTGCGTGCTAAAAGTAAGATTGGCCAATGTATTTGAGTGTGATTTTGTTATGCAATGTATTGCACATGCATCTTTCAAGACTGAGAGGGAAAAGAAGAAGGAACTGCAGTATAGGTTTGATTACGTTAAGTCGTCTTGGTACCTGAGATTTTGGTGTTTAATCGCAATCAAGAAAAAATGGTGCTTTGTTGAATTGGGAAGAGCCAAAGCAAACTATTGTAGTTAGAGAGTAAAATGTTATATATTTTTATTCACATTATATTTTTTTCAACATGGAGACTAGTTATTCCTATAACAGAAACCATAATCTCTTCTACAAACACTATCAATTTTCAGACAAATAAAATAAATTGTTGAAGTAGTTAAAAAATTAATCACATTAGTGCATCAGATAAAACTAATTATTAAATCACAATATGCAGGTACGGAATGAACATACCTTTCAACGTTTTTACAAACACTTCACATAAATATAACAAAAATCAATAAATTGCATAGTGTGCATGAATGCTATAAAAATCTAAGTCGCGCATAGCGCGCCCTAATAGAAAAGAAAAAGACTTACACGCACGGAAGCGGGTGTAGGAAGGCTAGTTGTTGATGATGTGAATATCAAAAAAAAAATTGATAGTATGCACATATCATTACATATTGGAGTGAAAGAATTCTATTTGTATATTTGAGATTGGATTATCGGAATTGGAAATATCTTTTGTGTGATAGAGTTTAACTCTTGATGGGTACCAGGTCTTGCTTGAAATTAGTGACACGAGCATATTTAGTTAAGAACAAATCACACTTACAAACGAAATTTAAATGATACAAGAGTAAATTATACAATTTGCATAAACTTAAAAATATACGAAAACCGACTTGATGAACGTGATAGAGGCTTGTCGTTTCGCAGTTACCTTATAGACGAATTTAGCCTATACTTTCGTTCTTTGTAGTTTTTTTAGGTGTCGTCTGCCAAGATACAACTATCAATATTCAAAGTCCTAGCAAAGGCTTTTAATTTGGCGAACTCAAGTGTATCCTTATTTCCAAAAATATTACAGTAGAATAAGTTCTTTATCAGAGCAAAATTCAATGATTTGCAAAGATCACGTTGAGGGAGTTTTAAGTGTTTATTTTAAGTGCCCATTCAGATGAGGCATACCTTCCTAGCAAAGTTGCAACCACTAAATTTCAAATTTCGTAAGTCGTTATAATCCAAAAATTAATCCAAATTTAAAAATAAAAACCCGACATTAATAACGAAAATAAAAAATTTCCAAAGGAGCCCAGGAGCCCCAAGGCTGAAGGCCCAAATTCTCATAACTCCAAGTCCACAATCCACTCAACAAGTACAAGCACGCATACATAAACTAGCTTGGTTTTGTAAATTGACACTTAAAACTGTGGTAAGACTTGCGTTAACTGTGATTTCGCTCCACCTTATCAATTTTAGATCCTTTAGATTTGGAAAGAGAATGACAATATTATAGAAGATAAACTTATCAAACAATTCCACCTAATCGAGTAGTACATATATGCTGATTGCAGGCCTACTTAGTTAGGAATGTTGACGGATTAAGTTCGTTCTATATGTAACCTGACAAATGTTCGAGCCTCTTCCGAACGGGTCATTCCCTTTGGGTATGTTATTTAAGAAACGGGTCAAGAAAAATAACGTTGAATGTTAGATGGGTTTTTGTCAACAATCCTATATATGTTAGGTTTGTTGGATAAATATCAACAATTAAAGATAAATTTATATATGCTAATAAGTAATAAATACGATTAGATAAATTAAAAGAGTACGAGCAAAACAAAAATACTAAACATACAACTTGAAAATCGAGGCTTGCGTGTCGCAACGTCCTTGAAATAGAAATTTCATTATGCAACAGGTATATATAGTAGGTTTATACATATTCGCAACAGGTATGAGAATGAGGTGAGTCTGTTGGAAGACATCTTTCTCAAAGGGGTGCTTTGCTCCGCGTTCTTTCATCACTTCAGACTTTATCTGAAAAGATGAGTCTGTCGATAAAAAATAATTAATTAATTAAATTCAAAATTAATTAAAAAGGTAAATCTTAGTTTATTACCTTCAAGTTTTGTGGTTTTCAACATTTGGTACATAAAATTTTTTTCGTCCCAGAGTCCTATCTAAAGTGTTAATTTTCAGACAGTCTCATACATCCATTAGTCTGGCTGTTAAGTCTCCCGTTAACTGATGCTGTGGCGCCTATGTGGATAATGACTGGACGCCACGCATCATTAAGGACCACGTGGAAATTAAAAGAAAAACTAAAAAATAAATAAATTAAAAAAACATTAAAAAATTTAAAAAAATAGAAAAAGGTGGGGATAATTGCTTCTTCTTCCCCGTCCCCACTCCTCCGCAATTAGTTCTTCTGCGGATCTGGTTGGGATCTGGGCTGGTGAGTCTGGCGTCCCTTTTTCTCTCTGCTGCTATCTTTCTTTCTCTTCTCTCCCTCAAATCTCAGATCCCCAGCAACCGTTGCCCTCGCGACCTCCTAACCCTCAGCAGAGGTTTCCAGACCTCATAACCGTCGCCCTTCGTCTCGCTGCCACTGGCAATGGGTGGGCGGAGATCGATTCGGCCCTCGCGACCTCGTAACCCTCACCAGGACCCGCACCTGTGACTTCAATGATGGCTTGCTCGGCGTGTTCGAGCAGCCAACGGACGGTTTCTCCGTCGGACTTAAGGCCGAGTTCCCGCTTCAGCTGGAAGATCCTGGCAGCGCAGGTAGCGGGTATTCAGATCCGTTGGCCGCGGCCCTCAACTTTCGTATGGCGGTCCTTGGTGGAAGTTCGCCGGGTCGGGGCAGAGACGGATACCTGTACGAACATGGGCATTTGCATCGTGACCGGGAGCATTCCGATGGGGTGAGCCTGCGGCTGTTGTTGTGGGTCGAAGTCATAGGCTCCTCCTTCAACGAATGGAACTCCCAGGTATGGTCGTTGTCTCCCGGGTCTTTGGTGCTGGTGCTGAGATCAGAGGCACCTTCGTCGTCGTCCTGATCCTCCAAATACGACGTCATTCTTGCAAACTAAAACAAAAGAAACGGAAAATATTATTGTCGAAGGAAACTTTGAGAGAGAATTGGAGTGTTTGGTTGCCGAGAAACTGCGGGAAAATGATAAGGGTTTTGATCAGTTTCTTTTTTTTTAAGTTTTTTGTAATTTTTTTAGTTTTTTTTTTAATTCCACGTGGATCCTGAATGACATGTGACGCTGAATCATTGTCTAAATAGACGTCATGTCATCAGTTAATGAAAAACTTAACAGCCAGACTAACGGATGTATAAGATTGTCCCAAAATTAACATTTTAGATATGATTTTGGAACGAAAAAAATTTTATATACAAATCACAAAACTTAAAAATAATAAACTTATATTTACCCTAATTAAAAATTTTAATTTTTAGAGCGCAACGGCCCCAAGGCCCAAATTACATTCTTGTATTCTTCTGTAATTGTTGTTGGAGCAAATGATTAATGGACAAATAGCATGCATTTATCCCAAACTATTTCAATGAGGAGTGATCCCCGTAAATGTGAATCAAACTTGGACCAGACATTTTTATCGATTTCCTCAAGTTTCTTCTGCAAAAGAAGGATTCGAAATTCCACCCAAATAGTTTCGAAATTCTGTAGAAATTAAACCGATATTTCCATCATAATCTCTAAAATTTTGAAGATATTCCGCCGAAGCATCAATAGCAAACCGCTGAGGTTTGGCCGAAATGTTGTGAAAAAGTCGGTTCAAATAATCAAATATACATTGACACCCCCCTTTCGATTGTCCATTACATTATTTTTTCGAAATATCGAAAAAATCAGCAGCATTTTAATCCTGCTGTACACTCATATTCTCATTTCCAAGTCATTGGATTGAAAAGTTAAAGTAGAATCAAGCAACTGTTGAAAAATATTACTATTTTATTATTTGAGTTTTACTTGTTAATTTAGGATTTGGACTTAACTCATTCAAATTAAGGTTTTTAGGTCTTGCTCTCTGTAAATATAGTTTATGGTGTTGTATGAATAACAAGTTAGTCACGATGTAGCCTTTTGGGATTCTGTAGCCGTTTCGGCATTATTTATTTAATAATATAATTATTATTTTGTAGTCTTTTCCGTCATACATTCTGATATTCAACTTGGTATTAAAGCAGGTTTGATCCTTCGAAATTTAATCTGCTTCTGCTTTGTTCATGTCAGTTTGTTGGTCTCCGTTTGTACATCTCGGTTCCTCGTTAGTTTATAGTTAGGAAAAAACAAAAAAAAAAACAAAAAATGAGAACTTTAACGAAATGCTCCCGGTACTATTTACTTTAACAAAAAACTATATTTTTTCACTAAAAAATAATCCTGGTACTATTCACTTTACCTTTTATTTTGTCCTTATCGTTAAAATTCAAAGTTTTCAAGCCATTTTCATTAGTTTTCCTTATAAAAAAAAAACCTCTGAAACCGCAACCGGTTCACGCTGAACCGCTACGAGATCCACAACCGTACCCACACCAGTTTCTGATTGCCGTTGCCATTCCCAACTCCAGATGCTTCGTTCCCTGACATGTTGCTGCACATTTGCCGCTATGCCCACCAGGCCCGCCTGACTAGAGTTGCTGAACCCACCACCCCGTATTGCACCTGCATCAAACCCGCGCCACTCACAGCTGGTTGCATCAGGTCACCACTACATCATGCCGCATTCGTTTTGTCTCCCCACTGTTGCTGCCTAACCACGCCAATAACAGAACCACAACTGCGATCTGATGAACCTGCGATTTCACTCGTTATCTGACGATCGATTGCTGCATTCTTGCAATCTGGAGAGGACCCAAGGAAGAAGGAGGAGAACGAAAAAAAAATAAAAGAAAAGAAAAGGAGAAAAAGAAGGAAAAGAAAAAGGGAAATTGGGCCACTGTTTTTTAGGCCCTTGTTTTTATTTGGTTCCGGTTTGTTTTTTGTACTTGTGAATGAAGTTTGCCGCCCACCACATGAACGACCACTTTGAGTACTTGGATTGGTAACTACTCGAGTCTCGTTCTATACATAATGATTAAATTGTTTGTTGCTCCAGTTGAGATATAGGAATCTCGTTTGTTTAGTGATAAGTTCCATATTCAAACGAAATTTGTCTGCCTGAATCTATATGTCATCCGCCATCTAAATCTATATTCATCTGCCATCTGCCTGCCTGTATGTCCGCCTAACGGAGCAAGTCCGCATTTTCTTGTTTACAAACTCATATTGTTTACCACCATGAGTTTGACGGGGGTGTTGGAAAATATTAGTATTTTATTATTTGGGTTTTACTTGTTAGTTTAGGATTTGGGTCTAGCCCATCGAAATTAAGGTTTCTAGGTCTTACTCTCTATAAATATAGTTTATGGTGTTTTCTATCCTTTTTCTATTTCAATAAAATTCCTTTTGTTTAAAAAAAAATAAAAAATCACCAAAGCCAAGCTAAGTTCTCCAAATTGATGCCTCTTTTCTAATGGCTAAAAAGCCTTATTTATACTACTACAAAATAAAATCCTACCTAGAAAATATCTTCTAAAAACTAGGAAACATAATAGAATAAGATAACTAGGAAATAAAAGGTTTCCTATTTAAACTGAAATTCGGGTTTCTTAGAAAATCAGACTTTTGACAGACCAAATCAACTCCGATTTGGTCCCCAAATTGCCACAGTCAAACGACTTAGTAGAAAAATCTGGAATTTTGATAAAATCATCTTAAAAGGCACATGAACATCCTCCAATTAGAATCACTCCAAAAGCCATCCGTTTGGTCACGTTTGGCTCTAGAGGAATTCGAATGTCCTACATTGAAAATATATAACAAAGTATCAAATTCTACCAAAATAATCAATAAACTATAACTAAGAATAGGGTAAAATATATGGTATAATATGGACTCATCATTAGCCACGATGTAGCCTCTTGGGATTCTGTAGCCATTTCGGCATTCTGTTTAATAATATTCTTATTGTAACAACCCGTCCCTAATTTTACGAAATTATTAATTTTAAAAGAATGAATTGACGAAAATGCCCCAAAAGGCAACTATTTTGACTTCCATTGACCATCATATAGAGAGACGTTATGACCTATTCCTTTAGCGTATTTGTATAGTACTCGATGATATGAACGCGTGGGCACAAGCGGAATCGAATTTGGAGCTACCATGAAGATTTTATGGATTTACAAACACGTCTCGAAAGATATTTTTATGTTTCGTCCTTTTGTGTCTTTGGGATGTGTGCCACGTGGGGCCCACACCCTATTTCTCCCTCTCTTCCGTGTCTCCCCACCTTCCCGGCCCTTCTCTCATTTGTCACTCTCTTTCTCTTTCCCACTTTGGCTCTCAAACTTGGCACTTTCTCTTTCCCTTCATCTCTCCCAGCCCTCCAACCCACCAACCCATCTTATTTGCAAACGCAGGAATGATCAACGGTGAAGCCACTATTCCCATTGAAGTTAACCACACCAGAGCACCACCACCCATTTTTTTCTGGTTTTCTAAACCCCCTCATTCTCACTCTCTCAACTCTGTGCCTACTGTACAAAAACATGAATGGTGATCACCTGCCATCACCAACTCTGACGAGGTTGACATACCAACAGGCCACCATCACTTCTTCTCTGTGAAAACCCAAGAATCGGAGGCCACACCCTAGACCCTCTGTCTCAACTCTTTGTCTTCCCCACTACACAGAACGGCTAAGCCGAGACTAGCATCGCCATTTTCTCCAGCGAGTTAACATAGAACCCAACAAAACCAAGGTTAGCTTGACTGAATAGGATTTACCTCAGCTTTTGGTGGCATTTTGTAGTTATATGGGTGTATTTTAGGTTAAAGATCGAGGGTTTTAACCCTGTTCGTGTTTGTCCTTTGTTTTCCACTCTTTCAGCTCACATGCGCACTCTTCCATTTAGGCACTTTTAGGTTTAAATTTACTCACATGTTTCACACCACTACACTTTATGGTTTTATCACCCTCTGGGTGTTGACCAGCACAACTCGATTCGGAGTCCAGACGGACATTCCGGGTCGGGGTTTGTCACTTACTATTTTTTAGTCTTGTCCGTTGTGCACTCTGATATTCAATTGGAACATAATCAAGAGAGGATGCACATAGGTAAACACAGGCATTTAGAAAACACTAACGAAAGTGCCCCCGCTCAATGCTGCAGGTTTTAGAACCGTATAAAATATGTAGAAAGTTATAAATATATATACACCCAACTCCTAATTGAAATATGCACGCAACATTAAGAAAGTTTGAAATGAGTATTATTTGTATTCTTGTCAATCTTCTCATAGTAAACCTTCATTTTGAACACATAAATTATTGTGAAGCACAACCCAAGAATGGCAAATGGATTTAAGTTTATTTGTATTCTTGTCAATCTTCTCATAGTAAACCTTTAGGCCAAAATCAGCTCTAATTATATAAGTTAGAGTTTCTATGTGAGTTAGGAATATGCTGGTGTGTAGAAGATGAAGGCAAAGCACAATCCAATTAACATCAAAACAAAGGGAATTAATATTTAAAAAGTAGAACCAACATATGAGTGAAAAATTGTGAATTTACAATGGTATGGTAGGTGAGTGAAAACTTGTGCAGCAAGTCTACATGGTTGGAGGGCAGTGAAAACTTGATCTAAAATGCAGCTAAGGATGATGACTCTTCGAAACTGGAAGATGCACAGAACGCAGATAATTGGAGTGACTCGGTGAGTTTGGAAACTTCACTTCTTAAATGAAGTGACTATTCTGCAAAATTTAATTAATCAAACAATGATTGCCAAAAGAATCAGCAAAAAACACTGGAGAATAAGCAAAGATCTATTGATTAAGAACAGAAGTTGTCTCTACAAAAACCAACAATTTGGTGAGCAAAACACATTCTTTAACCCTATCTCTTCTTTTGACAGTAGTGTTCACAAACCACAATCAGTGTCACTATCTCCACGTGATGTTACATTTAATGGGATAATCAAACACTCACGTAAACCCATTTCTTTGACTCACACAGTGTATCGTTTTAACAATCGACATACATAATTTGACCTCACTGCAAACTGTACAAACTTCTGCAATATTCTTTTCCCCTTTGTCCTGGAAAATATGGGTGCAAAATATATGCATCTTTTAAACAAAAACTTTAAATCGCACACTAATTAGAGACTTGAAGGCTAATCTGCCATTGCAGGTGGAATTGTGATTAAGGAGAAAAGCTGCACCAAAATGCATGGACTGTTCTTGGGATTGTGCCCAACGTACTGGATCAAACCAAAAGTTGATAATACTAACAATTATTTTTTTTGAGAGAAAGACGATATTAGATATTCAATTCAAACAACGCAGAACAAGTACAAACTGACAACAAACTGAGGATAACGTGCATACTGGGCCTCAATAAAACTTTGCCGAAGCTTTCAACCCGGTCGAAGGAAAGATCGTCCTGCACAAACAATGACCTATCATCAAATGTCACTACAAAACAAATTACAAGGTATCCCTAAGCAAATCAAGGGAATTTTCCACCCACCAAACATGTAGCGTATATCCATTGTTGTGCTATGAGCGTCAACCGTGCGGCAAAACAAGCGACCATGGCTTCCATACTCCTTTCCACACGCTGCAAAACCAACATGAACCACCAGCTGAAAGCCTTCAGACAGGTGCACTCCACATAGAATCAAAATGACAAAACAAAGGCAAAATATGAAGTGAAATCTAACAAAAAAAGCCACCACATGACTGGTTGCCTGAAACCGGGAAAGTAGTGGCTCATGAAAAGGAGAGATTGCTCGTGGAGCAAACATCTCTACAAAGCGCAATACATTATTCAAATCTGGTACAACTAGAAAGCATGCACCCATAATATTTTAATTATCTTGCTCCAACCCCCGACCCTCGTCGATCGACCCAACCATCCCTGACTCCTCCGTTGCAGTAGCCACCGCCCACGGTGTACAAACACCAAGCACACCATGGAACCCTGAATAGGAATAATAGGCTGCCACCCTTAGCTCCTCTGCAATAAGTGCCAACCGTGTGGCTAATACTACGAGCAACGAAACCAGATAACCATGGGGATATACGCCGTAAGCAACTTCCTGCTGCAGCTCTCCTAGAGAAGCCTAGTAACTAGGGAACCCTAGAGAGCAATTAGGACCCTTTTAGCATAAAAAAAAAAAATAAAGAATTGAAAGAGGAGAAAGGCTCGGTGCAACACTCATTGTTGCAGCCATGGTGGATGTCTCCACCTCCAACAACATTCCTTTGCAGGGTCTGCGTGAACGCGCTAGGGAAGGGAAGTGAGCAGGGGGGATGGATATGGCACCATTTTCTTTGGTGCACACAGATCGGAGCCCAGGATGGGGTGCGGGTGGAATATGAGGGGGTGAGGTTGATAGGACCCATTCCGTAGGAATGGAGAAGAAAAGGAAAATGCAAGGAAAGTAAGAAATAAAATAACAGTTCTTTTCATTCATGCCTTTCCCAAATGGTGAAAGGAGGCTTATATACAACCCTAGCAGAGGAATGCCCAGATGGGAACACATCTCTATCCTCAGAACCGTTGGATGAAGCCAACTGTTACGAAGATAAGACAAAATACCAAAAAGATATAAACTCAATAACTAGGATCCTAACATTCCCTCCCTCTTAAAATAAGCCATGTCCTCATGCCGTCAAGTTGGCATGTAGAGGCTTGTGCTGCTTGTTCTCCCAAGCCTTGGGGTTCCAAAAAAGTATCATGATAGATGCCTCCAAAACCAGTGCAGTGTGAATATCCAAACAGACCACAAGAAAATTGGCTTACAAACAGATTTTGAACCAAGCCTGCCAAGTTGTGCTTCTACCATGCATGATCTATGTAGAACTGCAGGAGCTATGAAGCACACATCTCGTAAAATGGTATTCAACCTCTCATTTGGTTTGATGAAAGCTGAAAGCCCAAAAAACCATGGCTGGCAAAGGATAGAGAAGATAACAGAGGAGTACCAATTCAATCCTAGCAAACTTGACCTCAGTTGCTGGATATGTAGCCGCATATACCCTTGGTGAAAATGCTAAATTCCCAAATCTTCTAGCATTCCACAAGCACACTAGCTTCCAAAAATCCAGAAAAATGATATAACCGAAGAACTTTGGCCTTAATGCTACTGAACAAAGACCCAAAATGATCTTCAATTTATACCGTGATACATTATGCAAGTAGGTATGATCAAATTTGGTGTTGATCGAATAATAATCTTGCATCCTCGGAGTAAGTAGCGATGCATCAGACAAATTGGCATCATCCACACAATATTGTATCAACTCTGCCAAATATAACAGCTCTTTGACCATGAACGAATGATTTGCAACCAAAATGGCCCAAGTCTTGATATCATGAACATTTCCAAAATCAAAACACCAGACATCACAGTACAGGTTTGTTCAAGACTCTTGGCAGTCCAAAGTCCCAAATTGGCGTGGTTATATATAGTGTGGTCCAGCTGGACCCCAACACTTCTCACCAGCTTGATAATTAGCTCAAAACACCATATTCCTGTGTAAGACATAGCAGCCTTAAACATCCCAAGCAGATATAGTTTATAACTTGCTGATAGGCTCCATAAAAGTATGTATCATCGATGAACATAAGGGAAATAACAGCTTAGAAAAGATATTGCCAGATTGAATTGGAGAAGAGCAGTAATCCCATTGTCATGAAAATTGAAGTAAGCAAGGCAGCCTAAACTAGCCTTACTTGCACCAAATTGCTCCAGGAGAATCTTGTGCTTGCTTTTTTGTGACTGGTCAAGGTCATTGATAGCAAATGAATGTACAACTGTTGACTCGGCACTCAAGAACTGAGGCAAAGTTAGAGAAAAATGTAATATCATTGATAGCAAATGAGCGTAGGATGCTTAGTCGTATGCGGAGACTGCAACTTGGGAAGAATGATCATCCAATAGAATTTCTCAATCTCAACAAGATTAGAAGAAAAAAAAGAGCAACCAATCTGTTCAGTACCCATTGCTAGAGAAAGAACCATAGATATCAACTTTTGAAAATTAAGAGAAAGTGACTCTGCCATGATTTGGAGAGGATCGGGTATGTGTCCATGGATAAGAACTGCAAACACTTCCTCGTCTTGTCTAAAATGTCCATCTGTAGGCCATTTCAAGTTGGCAGATTTTTCCAAAAGCCTGATAATGGTTCTAGTAACACATGTGTTGCAATGGGAGACCAGTAGGCAAACTGATGTCATAGTATCAATCATATGTCTAGATAAAGTAAAAGTGGAAATTACTTTAGTCAAGCCACTCATGAAAGGGTAGAAAATACCATTGGCCATCATGGTTAAATTATTGTGCCAAATTGTAGAACAAATCATGGAACCACTACCAATAAACTCACACTTCAGTGCTTTCACAATCATCCTTAAAAAGGTATCCATAGAACACAAACTCACCCATCCAAAAGTGCCAGTCAACAAGGCAGTGGAAGAAACCAAAATGGTCTCAGTATCACTCTGAACATTTCTAGTTAGGAAAGAATTCGTTAGGAACCACCAATCAGGACAATGAAGTGAGAATTCAGGGTACAACTTGTTCCCAATACCAAAGGATTTGAATGCATAAAGAAACACATCCATGGTACAACGTTCCCTAATTTCCACAAGCAGAAAGTCAGGAACCGATTTAGTAATCTCCATCCAATGGTGCGGATCAGGTAAAAGGTCAGGCATATATGTTTGGGCCATTTCTCTCTTCAGCATTTTGTCAAACATAGCAAATATGTTTCTTCGGCTCCCACAGGAATGAAACACAATCATTTCAACGGGCATATGGTGTGTAGGAAATTCCAAATGCAACCGTGCATTTTTCAGTGGAGAACGCAATATGGGTACCTGACAAAAGAGGGCTTTGTCGGGGGACCCGGTGAGCAATCTGAATAAAATCATCCTTAGGAGAGAGATCTTCAGTCGTAGGACTAGGGTTACCCAATAGTGGCACAACTCGATTGCCATTGCAATTAGTCTGAAAGCCACCCTTCAAGCGAGATGCGGTAACATCATTAATTAGCACGGTATGGACGAGACCATCAGTGCGACAGTAGGAGCGCAAAGTTGATCATACAGGAGGAGGAAAACTTTGAAGAGTTCTTTGACTGTCGGTAGCCAAGGACCTCTGACTTAGGCTTCTTCTTCATATCCACGGAATAAATAGGTTGCAAGAAAGACTTGATTTGGGTACAAGCATGGCCAGAACGAGTCGTTGTGCGGGAGCCCTCAACCGTCCTGTGTTCTAGATGGAGTCGCCATTGCTGTCAACAACGGAGATGTCGAAAGCAACGGTGGAACATGATGGTGTCTTAGCTGCGGTGGTGCAGATGATGGAATCCGCAATCGAAGATGTGCTATGGTTTAAAGATAGCCCATGGGCACTGTGCGTGAAGACCCAATTTCTGACAAAATTGAGGGAATCAAAATGGTTGACAAGGAGCAAGGAGCCTTCATAACTGACTCCAAATGTGCAATGGAGGTTAGTGGAGGCGAGTATATGAGCGGCCTCGGGTAAAGTGCACGGGAAGGGTTCAATCCAAGCGTTGAATCCAAACCCTCCAATTGAGACTCTATCCCATCTTCACCTTTCGTAGGCTGAGTTTGCAACCTGTCTTGGCAAACACGCAGAAAAGACACGAATTTCATAACACGCTGAACCTGCTTTTCCAGACTCGCATGATGAAGAACCGGCTCGAGCGATGCCATTGTGAACTCTAGGACAGTGAGTGTGGACGTTGTCGGCCCCTGTAAGTCTGGAGCTGGAATGGTCATGGGCGAATTGGGAGGAGTCGAGTAGGTGTGGGTGAAATAGGGGTCGTGGGTTGGTGGAGGGGGCAGGTAATGGTGGGAGGAATGTGGGTCAGGTCAAATGGATGGAAAACCAAGCCGCTGAAGGACTGGGGTAAATATCTGGAGGTGGGGAAATGACAAACGGGATGGGAAGAGGAGCGGAATGGCTACGTGGTAGGAAAGGGGGACGAATGACCAGCAGCGAAAGGGGTCATCGACGGGTGGAAGGTAGCGATAAGCTGTGGCAGAGAAGTACTCCATGTGGGTTGAGGGAGGGTGGTGGGTTGGGTTTTTAGAGAACGGAGCTCCTCAAGACAAGTCTGTTAGAGTTGCTCTTGCTGAGCGCAGTGGATAGCCAGATCTACGAGGTGGTGCTGCAGAGCATCCTGCCATAGGTTCATCAGCGTGACCTTGGCACGCAAGTTTTGGATTTGAGTGATGATGTGCTGTTGTGGACACTGCCGGTCGAGTACCGCCTTTGAAACGTCGGTCACGGGCACGGATGCTGTGCGTTTGCCCATGGAAGCACACATGGGCTTTGGATACCAGATGATATGACCCATTCTGTAGGAATGGATGCAAGGAAAGTAAGAAGTAAAATAACAGTTCTTTTCATTCATGCATTTCCCAAATTGTGAAATGAGGCTTATATACAACCCTAGCATATGAATGCCCAGATGGGAACACATATGTATCCTTAGAACCATTGGATGAAGCCAACTACTACAAAGACAAAATACCAGAAAGATATAAACTCAATAACTAGGATCCTAACAGAGGTAGAGAGGAAATGTGGGGGACAAGCACAGGGAAGGAAGGAGACTAAGCTCACAAAATCGAAGACAGAACTGAAAAGGAAAAAACTGAAATTAGAGCAAGAGGGAAGAATAGAGGGAGGGAAAAGGGGAAAAGAGATGGGGGAGAGGCTGCCACAGGCCCCCTAGCCATAGTCAGAGGTCGGCAGCTATGGGGTGACGGCTAGGGTTTTTTCTTTTTAATACTAACAATTATTATGATTTATCTTGCGATAGTACAGTTAGGTATGAATTTTAATTAGTAATATTAATTTCATATTTATTACAGCAGATGTAAACTCCTGTAAAACCACTCTTCTCTTAAACCCCTCAGAGACTAACTCTACATCATTTATAGAGCACAATTCGATGAATCAAATAAAGATTGTCAAAAGCTTAGAATTTTAACATCAATTACAACATGCAGACCCAAAAATGATCCAAATCTACGTTAAAGAATCTATTATCCCCAAATTTTCACATCAATCACAATATCACCTATAAGACTCAGACGGTCAAAGAAAGCCCAAGAGTTGTAGAATCGCAATATAGTTATGATTTGGTGATTGAATGACTGTGAGGGCTTCAAAAAGACAGAAGCTAGGGAATTCGCCGGAAAATCTTGCTGGAATCTGGGTTACAGATTGAGCTTCAGTCTTCTTCAAACCTTCACCAAATGGTACATGCAAGCCATGAAATCTTGACCTAGACAGTAAGATTGGGCTCAAACTCGAAAGGTTGAGAATGGTCATTGTTTTAGGTGTATCTGGGTTCATGGGTATCGCAGTGTTAGATAAAAAATGATGTTCAGCAGAGAATGGAGAAGAAGATAATGGACGGACTGAATTCTTACAAAAGTGCCCAAAAAAAATGAACGGTCCAGATTCAATCAGATTTAAATTGGACTAACATTGAAATTACACAATTAAGGCAGGAGCATTTTCGGAAGTACACAGTGCATTTTCAGCTTTGGTATAGATTAAACTAGAAAGTTATGCACGCTCGTTGCTGCGGGATTAAAAATTGTAAGAAATATTATGTTTGAAAGATGTAATGACTGTGAGATCAAAGATTAATACTATTTACATTGAAATAGAAAGGAAGATTTTTACATATGAAAGATTTTATCTATGTAGTAGACACACCAATTGTTGCAGAAGTTGTAATGTTTTATCTAGAATGACAAAATTTGAGAAAAGTTGTTTACTGCAACGCTAAAAGGTTTTCTCCAGCACTGTTGATTGTTGAGGAAGCAGCCTAGGTAAGGACAGAAAAATATTGAAACACATGAAATAAATTTATATGACAATAGAATTATACTATAAAGAAAATAAGGACTTTGTATTGTTACCTTTTTCAACAATTTTACAGCACCTCATCAAACTATTGTGTTTGCCTTTGTGATTTGTTTTGGCTCACTATCTTAAATGTATAACAAAGATTGAAAATGATAAATGTATATTAGATAAAAGATGGTTGAAAAATAGGAGAAAATATTGTTTGGTAGGGTGTAAACAGAAAGTTATATACCTGTCGATCAATTACGGTAGCAAAAGTTGTGTAGTTGAAGTTGCAATGTAAACGTTCTATATCACTCTGCATCATTCATTTCTTAGTTTCTTTTAGTTCAAACCTAAACAAATGAAATATTAAATACGGTTCATCCATCTATCTTTGCAATTTAAACTATATGGTGTAATACTTAATTGAATGAAAAAATGATGTGAAAACATTGAACTTATGAATGAAATTCAATTGACAGTGTGAAGCCAGTGACAGTATGAATTTATAAATTAGATGTACTCATAGATATGTAATGATCTTGGTAAAAAGTGTGAAATTTTTTGTTTCAAAGGTATAAAAGATTGTATGACAGAAGATTAATGCTATTTACATTCCTGCTTAGAGCTTGGGGCAATCCTTATTTCTATTTCTTTAGTGAGCTTGTGTTCATCTTTTTTAGTCAAATATTTCCTATGTAACTTGGGAAGCCAGACATGGCGACTAAGCTTGTATAGCGATTAAAACAAAGAAGACATTTACATGCTTCTTAGGTATGTTCAGATCCTTTGGAGTCTTGTTGCTAGTGCTTTTGCTCAGCTATCAAAATTTTAAAAATAACAGAAGCAAACCATTATTATTATCCTTCTTACTTTATTTAGGTTCCATGCTTAATAAATCAATCACAAATGATATAATAGTTATAAAAAAAAATCGTGGTCAAATTTTATAAATAGAACCATAAATTGTTCAAGTAAGAAGAACATGAAAAAAAAGGTTATTACTCAAACTCCAATTCTATTAAAACTATCATTGGAAACGTCAATTTTATTAAAACACATCAACTTATATCACATCTAATGAAATTACTGCAACAATATATTGATGTACTTTACATTGAAATTCATAAACTATTTAACAATGTGAAATTCTAAAGATGAGAAATGGATTGTGACATCCCACATTGCCCAGGGGAGTGATCCTTAAATGTATATTCTCATCCCTACCTAGCACGAGGCCTTTTGGGAGCTCACTGGCTTCGGGTTCCGTAGGAACTCCGAGGTTAAGCGAGAAGGGGGCTAGAGCACTCCCATGATGGGTGACCCACTGGGAAGTTGCTCGTGAGTTCCCAGAAAAAAAAATCGTGAGGGTGTGGTCGGGGCCCAAAGCGGACAATATCGTGCTACGGTGGTGGAGCGGGCCCGGGAAGTGGTCCGCCCCGGGCCGGGATGTGTCAGTTTGGTATCAGAGCCAATCCCTGGCCGGAAGTGTGCCGACGAGGACGTTGAGCCCTTAAGGGGGGTGGATTGTGACATCCCACATCGCCCAGGGGAGTGATCCTTAAATGTATATTCTCATCCCTACCTAGCACGAGGCCTTTTGGGAGCTCACTGGCTTCGGGTTCCGTAGGAACTTCAAAGTTAAGCGAGAAGGGGGCTAGAGCACTCCCATGATGGGTGACCCACTGGGAAGTTGCTCGTGAGTTCCCAGAAACAAAACCGTGAGGGTGTGGTCGGGGCCTAAAACGGACAATATCGTGCTACGATGGTCGAGCGGGCCCGGGAAGTGGTCCGCCCCGGGCCGGGATGTGTCATGGATCCTAGAAAGTAGAAATCCTAACCAATTTCAAATTTAACCAAATCGAAAAAAAAAAAAAAAAAAAAAACTCATAATCAAATTAACCTTACTTTCCATATGAAGTAAAAGTTGTTCATTGTCTTTGGAACAATGTACTACATTAAAAAAGAAAGAAAAAAATATCAGTAATTGCTCAAAAAAAAAAAACACCATTGAAAAAACTCATTACTCAAAATTGTAATTCTATTAAAACATAGCACTAAAAACTTCAATTTGGTGAAAACATGTCAGCTTTTATCACATCCAATTGAAGTAGTGCAACAACACACTGACACACGTAAACATGGAAACTTATATACTATTTGACAATGTAAAATCAAGCAACCTCTAAACAATAGAAACGGATTCTAGAAAGTAGAAATATTTCCTTATATATGTTAAAACAATTAACAAATTTTCAGTGAACGATCACAGAAAAGGTATAGAAAGGTAACCTAATTTCTTAATTTCAAAAAGGGAAAAGATAAAAATAAAAAATAAAAAAATAAAAAAAAAGGTTCTAAGTTTTTAGTTCTTACCATAACCAAAATTATCATATTGTTTTAATTTGAACTCGGGTTGATTTCCGTCATCAGCATTCATAGAACCAGTAATTTCAATCTATGTAAGCAAATGATTAAATTAGACTCAATATGACCAATTTTCAATTCAATTAAACCGAAAAAGTAACCACAATCAAACTAACCTCTCATTCCCACATGGAGTAAAAAACCTTGTCTCCTGTTTTATCCTTCGCAAAGAATGAACTGTTCACTTTGCATATACAAAAAGAACACAATGATAATCCTGAGCACCATTTCAAAAACCATACATAGACAATATTATATAATAAAATCCAAATATAACACAACGAAGGAACCTTAATGTAAGGTACAACAGCCTTCGAATACTTCTCATTTGTCCTTGCAATGAATATGTCCGAAAGATAAATCACCATTGAAAAAGGAATCCTTCTAGTGCATTAATTGTTGCATATTCAAATCTAAAAGGTTTACTCTCCAGAAAATTACTCAACATACATACTGTAAAATAATCACAAAAAATCTTTAAAAGAATACATACTATCAAATTACGTCATTGCAGTTAATGAATTGTTATAGTTGCATTCCCCCGTTAATATAACCAACCCAGGTTGTAACATCCCACATCGCCCAGGGGAGTGATCCTTATATGTATATTCCCACCTCTTCCTAGCACGAGGCCTTTTAGGAGCTCACTGGCTTCGGGTTCCATCGGAACTCCGAAGTTAAGCTAGTAGCGCGCTAGAGCACTCCCAGGATGGGTGACCCACTAGGAAGTTCTCGTGTGAGTTCCCAGAATCAAAATCGTGAAGGCTTGGGGAAGGCCCAAAGCGGACAATATCGTGATACGGTGGAGTCGAGCCCGGAAGGTGGCTGCGCCCGGGCCGGGATGTGACAATTTAGTATCAGAGCCTAACCCTGGCCGCGTGTATGCCGACAAGGACGTCGGGCTCCTTACGGGGGGTGGATTGTAACATCCCACATCGCCCAAGGGAGTGATCCTTAAATGTATATTCCCACCTCTTCCTAGCACGAGGCCTTTTGGGAGCTCACTGGCTTCGAGTTCCATCGGAACTCCAAAGTTAAGCTAGTAGCGCGCGAGAGCACTCCCAGGATGAGTGACCCATTGGGAAGTTCTTGTGTGAGTTCCCAGAAACAAAACCGTGAGGGTGTGGGGAAGGCCCAAAGTGGACAATATCGTGCTACGGTGGAGTCAAGCCCGGGAGGTGGCTGCGCCCAGGCCGGGATGTGACAATTTGGTATCAGAGCCTAACCCTGGCCGCGTGTATGCCGACGAGAACGTCGGGCCCCTTAAGGGGGGTGGATTGTAACATCCCACATCGCCCAAATGAGTGATCCTTATATGTATATTCCCACATCTTCCTAGCACGAGGCCTTTTGGGAGCTCACTGGCTTCGGGTTCCATCGGAACTCCGAAGTTAAGCTAGTAGCGCGCGAGAGCACTCCCAGGATGGGTGACCCACTGGGAAGTTCTCGTGTGAGTTCCCAGAAACAAAACCGTGAAGGCGTGGGGAAGGCCCAAAGCGGACAATATCATGCTACGGTGGAGTCGAGCCTAGGAGGTGGCTGCACCCGGGCCGAGATGTGACAATTTGGTATCAGAGCCTAACCCTGGCCGCGTGTGTGCCGACGAGGACGTCAGGCCCCTTAAGGGGGGTGGATTGTAACATCCCACATCGCCCAAGGAAGTGATCCTTATATGTATATTCCCACCTCTTCCTAGCACGAGGCCTTTTGGGAGCTCACTGGCTTCGGGTTCCATCGGAACTCCGAAGTTAAGCGAGTAGCGTGCGAGAGCACTCCCAGGATAGGTGACCCACTGGGAAATTCTCGTGTAAGTTCCCAGAAACAAAACCGTGAGGGCGTGGGGAAGGCCCAAAGCGGACAATATCGTGCTACGGTGGAGTCGAGCCCAGGAGGTGGCTGCGCCCTGGCCGAGATGTGACACAAGTTCTTATAGTTACCTATTTATCTTTTTCATAAAAATTGAATTCTTTTAAAGTTTACACACCAAATATTTTGTCTGCATATGAATCAGTTGGCTTTTAACAGATTAGTGATTACAAATCTGGAAAACAAACACTTCCAAAATTTCAAACAAAAACATGAAAGCTTTAATCATGCATGCACACTCACACACACGCACGCCTATTCTGAATTCATAAAAGAGAACATAAATTATAGGATTCATGCCAATATAGGGATATGCTGCATATCATGCCTTAGGATAGCCATAATTTGCATTATAATCTACAACTTTAGAGGAAATTAAAAGGCAAAATCAATCCAAACCCACAATTCCCCCATTAACTCGTAGAATGATTATCCATTTTTAAATAAGTGTGCAATCCAATCAAACCTAACAACCATCAAAAGAAAATCACACAAAATTAACAGACGTCTAATGTCTTGTGAGATGTCCAACTGAATCACCAAAAGAATCACCAAAAAGACGTGCACTTTGAAAAAGAAGGTAACTTACAGGGCCTTTATGTCTTGTGAGATGTCCAACTAAAGCACTTAATAGTAAAATATTATTATCATCGTTGATAACTCTATTCTATTACGTGTTATGAGCTTTCCATTTATTACCCATTTCTTGGGTAAATTTACCCAATTATATTCAAAAGCATGAGACATAATAGTAAAACACAAAAACAAATTCAAAAGAAATCAGAAGATTCAGAACTAATAAAAATCCCAACATTTCTTAACAACTATTTAGTAAGGATCAAAAAATCATGCCATCAAATAAATTTGAGAAAAAAAAAAAACTAAATTTAATTTGAATAGAGGTGACACTTGCTTACCCAAAAATCCAAACCAAATCCCCAAAAATTTAAGTTGAATAGATGATAGCAACGAACTTCGATCTCCATCTCCTTCCAAATCCAAAAGAACCAAAAGCCATACAGAAAATCTCAAGGATGGGCGAGAATTCCTGAGAAAAATTCAAAAAATTTAGACAAAGATGGTGCTTGTTGCTGAAAAATAAAAAAAAGAGAAAAAAAGAGGAAAATAATCAATCTTTTCAAATAGAATCGGAGTTGAGTTTACTTACCGATACAAACGTTTTGAGGAATCGTGGAAAGGAAACTGAGGTATGGGTGAATTGGTGGTTGTTCTTCCTCCCCAACTCCTCCATAACTCCCAGAAGAGAAATTTTCATACAACCTCTTTCCAGCAGCTGCAAAAAAAAAAAAACAAAAAAAAAAAAAAATCCCAAAAACAGAGCAAACAGGTTGGTCACTCTCAAGTTTGGGTGCGAGCTTATCCCTAACCTTCTCACCAGAAAAGAAGAATATGCAACAATTAATCAGAGATTTCAGAAAATACACTACCTGATTACTTGCTATTGGAAACAAATAATAAATATACAGGGAATTTTAAAATAATTCAACTGCAGGCAATTTAATTGAAATTTGTAAGGAAAAAAAGAACTCAAAATCTTAGTAAAATTAAGAAAACAAATTATTAACCACACAAACAAATTTAATAAAAATAAATTAATGAAATTAAAACCAAAATTCCAGAAATGAAAAAAAATGGAATCTTAATATGGAAACTGAAGCTTTACCTGCAGATCGACAACAGCGGCATGTACCTCAATAGTGAAGGAGACAGAGCTGGAGATGCGTGAAAGAACATGGGGAGGAGTGTCTGGCGATCCATAGCTTTGTGTAAACCTTGAAGACATTGTAGAAATACGCGCGGCACTCATAGTCATACCTAAACAAAAATAAAAATTTGAAATTACGAAATAATTGTTTGGAAATTAGGGTTTAGGATGAGAAATGGGGAGAATTTGAAAAACCTGCAGCAGTGGTAATATGGGAGCTCTCTAATTTTAAAGAATCACAGAGGAGCTCTCCCCTACTGCAGAATTAGATTTTCGCCCTCAAATATGGTGTAATTTAAGACCAGTAGAATCGCTTCAACCGAGATTTGAAAGCGAAAAAGAGCGATAGAAGAAGATTTCGTGACTGAGATCGCAACGTCGGAGAGCGAGAGAAGGCGATGTTCGAGAGCGAGAGAAAGCGGGAGAGACAGAAGCAGAGAAATGTGAGAAAGAAAAGCGGAAACGGAAGGAAAAAGTCGAGAAGAAAAGTCAAAGCAGTCGACGCACAGCGATGATCGACGCGTGGATTGAATGGGCAAAACAGACTTTTCACTGCAGCAAAAGAGGAAATAGCAAGGAAACAGAGAAAAAACCAAAGGGCAAAATCGTCCGACCACTGGTCATCCATAGTACCCACTCGACTGAGTTTTAGTATATAGAGATTTCCCTTGTAATAAAAAAAGAGAATGCAAACCTTCTATATAGGAGTTTTAAAATAAAAAACCAGCATAATTTTAACATTATTGTTTTGCCAATTTAGCATATAACTATAGCCAACCTTGTGTTTGGTTGGTAATTTTCACCATGTAACTGTTTTTAAATGTTTTTTTTTTTTTTTTTTGTTGATAAATTTAGGAATAAGCTCTGTATGGGATCCTAGTTTTTTTTTTTCAGGAAGAAAAACAATTACCCAAAGAAGAGAGAATGTTGAAACTACATTTATTGGAGTGTTCACAAAAACAAAAATGCTATTTTTATTATTACATTGTTTATGTCGTTAGCATCCATATTTACGTATTGGGACTAATCCTTGTCACTAGCATTCATATTTACGTTTTCAAGGCACGTATTCAAAGCGATTGCCACTCTTTAATTTTTATTTTTATCTTTTGTCACTTTTCACCACAAAAACCTCCATTAAATAAAAAGTCGAAAAAGCAGTAACGTCATCTAAAACCGCGCTCAAGCTCCTCTACAAGCCCATTCACCAATTTACCGTACCATAAACTCTTTGAAGGACCTAATAAGAGAAATGTGATACGTGGAAGGGTATGGAGTCATTCAGATTTTCCAGCACACCAGCCTTTTCAAACAAGAATCCAATTTGGCAACCCCTTTGGGAAAGAATTCCCAATCCTACTCTTTTGGTAACAGTTTACCACACTAGCTACACCATCATCTAATAGGATACTACTTGCTTTCTGATTGGGGTTCAAATTTCATAATCGAACCTATGTTTTAATCTATTTAAAATATAAAAAAATCTTTTGAATCGGATATTGTTTAGTCATTCAAATGGTAAGTAACATATTTATGATGAATTGTCTCTCGTTTTGAATGATTTTTTGTAAAGTTAACCTTTAAATGAAGATTAAGACATTAAAAAGTTCCGATTATGAAATTTTTATAGTAAAGTCACGTTATTTATAAATGGGGGAGTGAGTTCATCGAAAGGGGAATGCAAGTATTAAAATGACTACGCAATACTATATTCCTCTCCTCTTCTAGCTAGTCCGACATCTTCAAACTTTCTGATAGACTACTAAACGCCGTACGACATTGAAAAAACTACTGCTTCTTATTTCTCTAAAATGGATCGCAGCAACAATAAAGATGAAAACGATGATCTTGCTTTATCCCTATTGCCAGAATCGGTACTGCCCGGGAATGGTGCGAAGGACAAAGATGAGAAACAAGACTAGGGGTGGGCATAAAAACCGTCAAACCGCAAAACCGCATCGAACCGTATGAAAAAAACCGAAAAGAACCGTGTTGACCGGAAAAGTCAACTTTGGGTCAAAAACTGAACTGAACCGTTTGAACCAGTTCTGGTTCCGGTTTCGAATGAACAAGAACCGGCCGGAACCGAACCGAACCGTTTAATTAATAATACATTACTTAATTATATATATACACATGTCATGATATAATAGGTTGACAAATTAGTTTCACCAAGTTGCAAAGCATTGGATCCCATCCCAATTAGGTTTTACTCACTCACATCACCCACCCTCCCTCACCTCACTCACACACACGACCTCACCCCTCACATCCCCACTCCCCCATTTTGCACATCCGAGATCTGACCCTCACCACGACCTCTCATCCAAAAATATCAACGATTCCTCAGGCAGCCCACAACCTCAGCTTCTGCGAAGGCCCTCATCATCCCTCCTCCGTGACGGACTCTTCGTCCTCCATCCTCCCTCCTTGGTATTTTCTCCATCTTTTCTCATATTTGACAAGAAGCTTGCATAAACGATTTCCAGACTTTAGTGTCTTTCTCCGCCATCATTTTCGTTTATGTTTGTCCATCTGAATGTATTCTTTCTGCGATTATTCTTTATTTTCTCTCATTTTGATTTCTTTTCGGTTCAGAAAACACTGTAAAGGTTTTATATTTGTTCTGCCTGATTTTGTGAAATAATTTGTGAATGTGTTGGGTGTGTCATTTTGTATACTTTCATTTCGAAAACATGTAATGAAAGAAAACACCCCTTCAAACAGAGGCCAAGTGTACAGGCTACATTATTTGTCAGCAAGTTCTGTTTAATTGTTGTGTAATTAAATTTAAACCTGCAGATGGCAGTCAAAATGCATAAGATTCTGTTTAAATCTGTGGCAGTAAGTTGAAATTTGTCAGCATATTCTGTTTAAAACTGTGGCAGCAAGTTGAAATTTGGAACGTAATGGCAGTCAAAATGTGTTTAAATGCTTTAAAATTTGGGACTGAGTATAACATATGTGGGTATGACTAGAAAGGAACACTGCAAATGCATAAGATGTGTAGGAAACATGGGTTATGACTCTAATTTCTGGATTTATTTGGAGCTTGTAAGAATGTACACCTTTTATATTGAAGTTTCGGCAAGAATGAGATGAGCATGAGATGGTTTTGTTTTTCTTGAGGTTTTTCAGGAAACAAATGTAACAAGAATATGGGAAGCTCATTCTCAAAGGTGCAGAAAATCATTAAATTTTCCATATCTTTTCTTTCTTTTTCCTTTTTTTTTTTCTCACTTGAAAGCTTATGACTTTTAAACCTCATGTCTAGGTTTTCTCCTTAATCTTTCACTTTTATATGTTCCCTTTTGTTACTATTGATAGTTAGTGGAATTTATAATTTACTCTTTCAATCATTTTTTGTCCTTTCAATTCTGCGTTGCCTTTTGTTTTCTTTGTTAGATTAAATGTAACTCTCCCTTGGTCCGGGCAAACAATGAATTTTCAGTCTGTATTAATAAAATTGCTTGAACTTTATGATTAGAACTTGAAATGAAAGA
Source organism: Heteromeles arbutifolia (assembly GCA_024362995.1). Taxonomy (NCBI): domain Eukaryota; kingdom Viridiplantae; phylum Streptophyta; class Magnoliopsida; order Rosales; family Rosaceae; genus Heteromeles; species Heteromeles arbutifolia. The sequence continues at coordinate 43,239,164 of JANCRC010000001.1, read as the reverse complement.
AAACACCCCTTCAAACAAGGGCCAAGTGTATAGGCTACATTATTTGTCAGCAGATTCTGTTTAATTGTTGTGTAATTAAATTTAAATTTGCAGTTTGCTTCTTCAAACTTGCAGATTCTGTTTAATTGTTGTTTGATTCTGCTTGCTCTCTGGAATAAGTTGTTTGATTTGATTATATGTTGTTTGATTGTGTACAGGAGCTGCTGCTTCCTTCTTGCTCTCTAAAGTCTGAAATAAACCTGCAGTTTGCTTCATCATTTTTTTGTTTGTTGACTGATTTACCAATGCATATGCATTTTAATTCTCTTTTTGTTGACTTGGTGCCACTACCAAAGACATTTGCATTAAAAAAGATGTGTTGTATGCAACTTTATATAATCAGTTTTAGAAGATGTATTTTGAATGCATAATGATTTGGTGTTCAAATAATTTAGTATTCGGAACCGTAAACTGGCAAGAACCGAATCGGAACCGGTGTAGACCGAACCGTAAGGTTCTAGTAATAAATTTAAGCGGAACCGCACCGAACCGAGCCGTTGATATATTCCGGTTCCGGTTCCAGTTTAGGGGTGGAACCGCACCGTGACCACCCCTAAACAAGACCTTTCAATAAGAGTCTGGATAGAGACCAAGAAGCTATGGCAAATAGCTGGTCTTGCAATCTTCAACCGTTTCGCTTCTTTCACCATGAACGTCATTACCCAAGCCTTCGCCGGCCACCTGGGCGAGGTTGAACTAGCTGCCATTTCTATTGCCAACACTGTGATCGTCGGCTTCATTTTCGGTCTTTTGGTACGGAACACTCACTCTCTGTTTCATTGGATTGAATATGTCATCAGACTATTAATCTAAAAAAAATTGATAATTAAATTCTAAACCCTAATTTGAGTTTGTAATCTCTGACTGTTTTATAATTTAATTATGCGCCTATTAGTTAGGAATGGCAAGCGCACTAGAAACGCTTTGTGGGCAGGCCTTTGGAGCCAAAAGGTACCACATGCTTGGGATATACTCGCAGAGGTCATGGATCGTGTTGTTTCTATGCTGCTTTACCCTTTTACCCGTTTACATATTCACCACTCCAATACTTAAACTACTTGGGCAGACCGACTAGGTGGGGGAGCGGTCAGGAGTGGTGGCACTGTTGCTCATATCCCTCCACTTCAGCTTTGCTTTTCAGTTCCCATTGCAGAGGTTCTTGCAATGCCAGCTTCAGAGATGGTTATTGCTTGGGTTTCTTTTGTGGGGTTGTTGATTAATGCATTCACAAGCTGGCTTTTAATCTGTGTTGGACTTTGGGGTTGTCGGTGCGGCCATTGCTTTGGATATTTCTTGGTGGTTTTTGGTTTTAGGGCTCTACGTGTATGCTGCTTGTGGTTGGTGTCCTCAGACTTGGACTGGTTTCTCTATGCAAGCATTTTCTGGGCAAGCTTTCTGCTGCCTCTGGTGTTATGCTCTGGTACTTTTTTTTATCACTTTATGTACATTTTTTCAATTGTAATCTTTACATAGTTTGGGTTTTTATTGATGCTTTGTAGGTTTTGTTATATATGATTTATATGTGCAGTTTGGAGAACTGGTACTACAGAATATTGGTATTGATGACTGGTTACTTGAAGGATGCCACTATTGCTGTGGATGCCTTGTCAGTTTGGTATGAGATTCTATTTCTACTATTCCAACTCTCTTATTAATTTGTTTAAACCAAGTTTAATTACTCAAATTTAGCTTTCAAAAATTACTAAGCTAATAAGTATGATCTGCTCTAAATATGCAGCATGACTATAAATGGGTGGGAGCTCATGATTCGTGTAGCCTTCTTTGCTGGAACAGGGTACCATTCTTTAACCTCGGCTCTTTTTCATTCTTTATTTTTTTTAAACAAAAAAACTAAGTTACAAAGAAGATTTTTGGAATGATTTTAAACCATACATATCAAAATTGATCATAGATACGACTTCTTTAGGAAAATTACAAAAAAAAAAAACCAATAAAAATGTTATTACAATTCTTAGTTCAGAAAAGGGTCAGGTGCCCCCTAACCTCCTTCAATACGCACCTTTCACACTTTCACAAAAACGATTATAAAAATATAATTAGAGATGATAAAAAAAATTGCACTTTTAATTTCTTAAACAGTGCGTAGAATTGAATGATACGAAAAACATATGATTGAGACTGAAGATAAAAAAATCTAATTGTGGAAATCCTCTAACAGTTAAACATCTCTAAATTCTGAAAGTGCTGCACGGTATTAAAACCGCACCCTTAAAATGGTATTAGAATTATTGTTGTAACATAATATTGTAATATTTCATGTAATGTTTTGAGTTGAAGCTACCATCTTCATGTTGTGAATAATTAGTGACTATGAGCTCATTTGGATGTTTGGATGTGCTTTTAAAATGACTGAAAGCGCTTTTAGAGAAAAAAAATTTAGATTCCAAAAGCACTTTTAAGTGCTTTTTACAAGAAGCGCCAATTATGTGCTTCTTCCAGGAAGCACTTTAAGTGCTGGATTTACTAACATTTTTACTAAGGATTGTTTCCAAAAATATTTTCACCAGAAGCGTTTTAAGTCATTTTAAAAGCACATCCAAACGAGCTCTATCACTTCACAGTCATAAATGTGATGAATTACTTGCGTACAAAGTTGGGAACTCGGGATCCTTGGTGTGTCAACTTTTAGCTTCTTCAGAAGAAAAAAAAACTAGAAAATGTGTCCGCGCTTTGCTGGGGGTGTTGAATGTATTATTCACAACAGGGATGAATAATTTCCACACAAAGTAACTGAAAAGACGGTGTAATACCTAAGAACCAATGAAGTGATACTTTGCTTGCTATGTATGGATATGCATGCTATAAGAAACCATTCATTTGTATATCATATTGCATCATCCGTATTACTCATTGTTTCAAGTAATCAACCTACTACATGGGGGAAAAACACAAAAAAGGGAAAGTAGAAAAGTAGAAGGCATAATACTTGAGCATCTGGCATGAATAGTTAGTTTTTGAAAGAATTGCTAAACTGTCTTACAAATTCAATCGTTAAACGTTATACTGTAACCCAAGATAAAGATAAAGTATATAGTTCATTTACACATCAAAACGAAGTGCTATCAAAGGAAAAGACATTGAAAATGCAAAACTGAATTAAGCAACCATATATTTTATTTGTATATAGTTCATTTACAAATCAAAACGAAGTGCTATCAAAGGAAAATGATTAAGACATTGAAAATGCAAAACTAAATTGGGCAACCATATCTTTTATTGGTATCTAAACGAATAATTTAGAACAGTACAAACCCGATTCTAGCTCATCTGACTCCTTTCTCATCCACATCTCTGTATTTGAAAGGCTGAGTAGCCAAGTTTGGAGAAGTTGTCAAATAATCACTATCTGAAGATCGAGAATAACCTACATTCACATTGCACATTCTATAGAAAATGGGACAGATTAACGTATTTGAGATAAGTATTAAGATGCAAACATTCTCAAAATAAATTAAGCAGAAAAACGAAACGAATCCAATGACAATGCAAAAGGAAAACGAATTAAAGAAAAGGTACACTTAAAATATTTCAAATTATTGATTAATCAACCAGACAGTAAGTCTCAATGATCTAGTAATACTAGGGACATCATACAGAAATTAAAGTGAATCTTGTAAACTCTCAACTCAACTCCATATCCTTCTCTCAACATTGTTTCTAATTCACCTCACCTTCGAGCTTTTATATACAACAAATTGAACTGTCCATTTCAAATCATACATACATAGGCAGCAAAGCAAAAACTAAACTCCCACCACATAAATTAATCAGTAACCAAACAAAGAAAAACTCTTGGAGACCAGAACAAACCCAATTGAATTTTCGTGCGAGTGATTGTAATTGAAAAAGAAAAACATATATTTAAGTTCCAAAATTTAAGCTTTACATCATATTCTGTTCTTTTAACACCAACAGTTTTGCAGCAAGGTTCTAAAAAACGCTAGGCGCTAGTCGGGCGGAGGGCTAGCGCCTAGTGCCTAGGTGCCTAGGCGGCGCCTAGGTGGGCGCCTAGGCGGCCTAGGCGGATTTAGGTAAACTTCTTGTATATCTTGTAAATAAGTGCATGTTGACACCTAAAAAAAAAAACTATACTTGTATGGATAATAAAATAATGATAAAATGCAAATTAGGTACACTATTTCCATAAGTATTGGATGAACTTGTAGTTAATCCATCATATGCAAATTAGATACACGATTTCCATAAGTATACCACTATGAAACCAAAAAAGAAAAAAGCACACAATTAATAAATAAAAAAATTTTAAAAAAACCTCCTAGGACCGCCTAGGGCCGTCTACCCGACCTACCCCGCCTAGCCGCCTAGCCCGCCTAGGCGCCACCTAGCCCGCCTAGCCCCAATCCAATTTTTCAACCCGATTTGCCCAAAAACTCCTCGGTTGCTAGGCGCCCAGCGCCTAGGCGGCCGCCTAGGGCGTTTTTTAGAACACTGTTTCGCAGTCATTAAGTAGTTTATGTGGCTTTCGATCAATAGTTGTACTTACATAAAGAAAAAAAGTAAAATAGTGGAACACAAATGAAAGAAAGACGGATCAAATAATCAAGAAATCTAAGTTAGAGTTGTTAAAATTCACTTTCATCTGTACAATTCAAACTTCTACACATTTATTCACACACTTTACCAATTGTCAGACCTTGCTAATTGCCAATAGAGCAAGATAATGAATTATGTGAGCGAAAAAAAAGATATGCAACTTCAACTTACCATGCCAAAGAAGCTCCATAAGAGTAGTAGCTTCCTCCTTACTTCATGCATCAAAAGCTTTGCAACCGTAGATCCTGGAAATTATAAAAATCCATCCAATCAAGAGACAATGTAATAGTTGTGGGAAGGTGAATATGCAACCAAGAATCTAAGGTATACCTGACAAATTTGCAATTCCATTATAATTTCACACAAAAAACAAAATCAAATTTTGATTCAAACAAAACAATCTCATCTGTTACAGATCGAACCAACCAAAAAAAGAATCTATTAACACGATCTTCAACCTAACTATAAAGATGAGCTTTATAACATCAACATGCCAAAACAACCAAGCCCAACAAATGAACGACCTAATTTTTCTTAATCAATAATAGCATACATATTATCAAATTATCAATCAATAATTCACATATCGTTAAGGGTTAAACAAATAGATGAAGACTGAAAATTTACTCACACATCTAATATATCCTTGCATTTCTATTTGAATCCAAAGTAGGTGGAAATCACATCATTAAATCAAAGCCCTAAATTTTTATCATCCTGAACTGGAAAAATATGTCAAATCTAAAATTTTTGACTGAAAATTTACTCACACATCTAATATATAAGATTGTTGATTTTAAAACTACTTGATTGGGTCTTAAATCAAATAGTACCACCCACTATTTTTGGCAAATTCCACATCCCTCTAAATGGAATTCGAGAGTTATGATGAACTCTTAGTGGGGTATGGGAGACTCACCATCACCAAGCTCACCTCACAATGAAATGATGTTGGTTAGAAACAATAATGATGAGAGGATAATGCTTTAGCCATTTACAACTCTTGTAATTACCCATCTAGTTTGGCCTTTAGAGAATAATGCCTCACAATGATATGATGTTGGCACCATTGCACTTTGTTAAGTCATTCCCACCATGCTAGTTCTTGTAAGGGTTCAAGAATAGCCTCACAATGAATGGTACAATGTTGGCCATCCTCGTTCCCTACCTCACCACATCATGTATGTATATGGATTCCATGGATTCCTCCTGAATTTAAGCACACACTTTGAACTTCCCCATGATAGGGTGAAGCCGGTGTATGAGTCACAAACGATTGAAGCCCATCATGGTGGAAGGCCCACGAAGAGATGTTCAAAGCATCTCTCGCTTATCAACTTAATATTCGTTTTAAAGGAGTAGTGTTGGGCTACATCAATTTCATTTTAATCTTATTAAAAGAACTTGGGCCTATCACAAACATTGGTCCAAGTTTATATGAATTAGTAGTATATAATACTCATTGGTCCAAGTTTATACGATTGACGAGACAATATTGAACTACTAATGAATGCATAGCATCCTCATATGGACTATATAGTCATCTTAGGTCTTAGGATGATTATGAACCGGTTGAATTGATCCAACACGAGCCTTGCATTGGACTTTGGGTCTAATGTGGGTAGTTGTTGATTTAGGTACGCGTTTAATCTAATTAAACCGTTATTTCCTATTGGGCGTTGGACCCAACTATTCCAATTATCATGCAATTAAACAAAAAGGAATACTTGAAATAAAGAGAATGGCTTATACTCTTTTACAACACATTTGAACTAATCAAATTACATTCAAATCTAAACTAATTAACCCATTCATTCAAAATGTAAAGCGGCCAATCACATAACTCAATTATCCATGCCTTCGGTTCATAATCACCATATTCTTAATCAATCACATTAACTAAGAAAACAACTTAAACAATTGGTTTTTGGATTCATAGAATTGATTTAAATGGAGCTAAATGAAATGAAAATCAAATTCTCATTAAAGAGGCAAAACTATTTTGTGCTCTAGCTAATTTGGGCCAAATTTCAATAACCTCAACTATTGGGCTATTATGCAAAACACAAACTTTTGGGGTCACTTTGTAAAAACACAAAAGTCCACAACTTCATGTAATTACAATTAGAATCCAAAATTTTCAACAATTATAAAACATTCATCAAAGAAGCAAAACAATTTGTCCTTTAGTGATTTTGGGCATTTACGTAAAAACGTAAACTTTCGAGTCAAAGTGCAAATACACAAAAATATCAAAACTGTATGTAATTGCTTAAAAGCCCCCATAAATACCCTACTTGTAGAGTGGCCGGTTTTGGGGAGTGTGAAGGTGTCAAAAACTGTTGTAAATTTCAAAAACAAAAAGTGATGTCCATGAAACATGGAAAAAGTTTTGATATGAATAGTTATGTGAATAGTGTAAATCATCTCACATCAACTATTACAAACAAAAAATAAATAAATTTCAAAACAATTTTGAATCAAACACCCAAAACTTTATGTTCTTGTTATGAACATGAAGAACACATCAAGAACAATGAAGAACATCCATGAAAACCCATAAGAACTCTATGAACATTTTTCACCTAAAGACACCCCAAAACCCCTCAAACTTAAGGTAAAAAACATACTAGCATACTAGGGTACTTAGGGGTTCCTAATGTCACTCTAAAACACTTTTAACAAGACAAACATGAACCCAAAAATCCACCCCTTGGATTTGGCCGAATTTCCCCGCAAACATGGCACCAAATTTCAGCTCCAAAATTCAAGCTCAAATGAACTACATTTACAACATTTGAGATGGCAAATTTCCTAACAAAATTTACATTCAAAGAAGCAAGAATAAAGCTTGTAACAATTACAACATTCAAATCATAAACTACGAAAATACAAAACCCAAAATGATTCACCATGCACTAGACCTAGGCTTTGACACTATGAAGCCTAAAATAATCCCAAAAATTCTAGAGGCGACACGTGGACTTTTACTCAAGAAAGACAAGATTGCCCTCATTAAATGGGCAGGTTCCTCAGATACTCCCACGTGCAACTCACACCCCAGAAGGTCTCAGCAATTGAATACGATTGCCCACAGCTCATCTGCCCTTGGCAAGGAAAAGTCAAAGCATTAAAGATAAGGAGTAATTACCCAAATCATATCTTTAACACATTCCCCAACTGAAGATTGACTCCATTCAAGTAAGTAATCCTAATTTAAATCATTTAGGGATAATTACTCAATTATCTCAAGATATTATTTCCTATTTAATATCTTAAGAATAATTCTCCATGACCCTTGGCCAATAGGATGCAGCCATGTGTAGGGTAAAACCCTAACATTATGGTCGGCCCTCTCCTCATATATATACCCCATATTCTACCAAATTTAAGTAAGCTTTTGCTACCCTAAAAAGCCCTAAACACTTTACTCTTACCAGATAAACTAACTTAGGCATTGGAGATCCATTTGCCTAACCCCCCTCACCTCATGGGTGCACGAGGCTTAGGTCTTTGATCAAATGTGTTGATTGTTTTGCAGGTGCATTCATTAAGAGCTGATTCAAATACTCGAAGGCTTCTTGCATTTGGTTTCTTGAATTTTTTGTTACGTTGAATTTCTCACACGTCGTATCAATTAATTCTTCCTAGAAAAGTTTATAGATCAATCCTTGGAGAAAAGATACAATGGTAAGAAATTTGGAAACCACGATGAACGGAACCCCGTACGCACAAAGATTTGGACTGGAGAGTGGAGACGAGGACATAGCCCCACTGCCACAGCCGCCACCTTGCAGCCCACGGCAAGGAACACTGCAGCAACAGCAGCCCAAGTCAGAGCCCATACGAGTGCTACATTTGCCCACCGCGTTGCACAGGAGCCCACGACCCAAAGGCAGGAGGCCTATGACGTGGCAACTCCCACAGCAGGCCTAGGGCAGGAGGCTTAGCCCACTACAACAGCCTTAGGTGCCATCTAGCGAGCCTAGGCACTCTAGGCCCATGGGAACCCAGCAGAGCTGGCCCAGCCAGCAGGAGCAGCCCACGGGCAGGCAGTCCAAGCCCAGCTCTCTGTTAGCCGAGCCCAGATCACTACCAACCAAACCCAAGCCTGGGAAGAGTCAGCGCCGACGCAGCGTGCATCGCAGGCCCAAGGCCAGCAGCCATGCGTGCGAGCCCATCGCGCCCACAAGCACGGCCCAGCCATCCAACCCGATTGGCCTGCCCTACGACTCCCTTCAACGACCCGGCTCGCAACCCAATCTAATCCAAAGCTATTTCCAACGATCCAGATTCTGACCACCGATCACGCGATTGACCTAGGGTTATTTTGGTTATTTTCGCCCCACTTTTTTGTAGGAATGCCTGCTCTTGACTTAAGCTTTGTACCTGCGGTCCACTACACTTCCACCACACATGGAGACGCCCATTATCCAAACTTTTCCAATCCAAATGGGGAGCACCACATACCCAGTAGGTTTCCAATTTGACAAGTACTCTCACGTAGTAAACTACCTTGGTGAACCAGCTCATTGAGCGCATCGAGACGCACCTCACCCCAGACGAGGTGTCCCAAAGCAGGACAAGGGTAGAAGAACGTGACTCATTCCAGCGACGTCTCGGCAAAGAGTAGCTTAGCCCGTCACGAACCGTGCGTTCGGGTTGTGTGCACTCTCATTTAAGCCCTCAAGAAAACGTCTTATCCTGCCTCAGCTTGCAGAAAAACGTTCATTCTCAACTCGGCTCATGAGTTAGTGTGCATTTGAGGTTGGGTTAACACTCAGATGAGCACTCAGGACATTCCTAGCGAAGCCTCCACACGAGGCTAGGCTCATAAAGAGATCCTCTTGCGAGGCATCGGAGTAGGCAGCCATATGGCAGACCGAGAAGAGCATGATAGTGGTCTAGCTCAAGTTCCACTGGTAGCCCTGGCCAAGCACGACGGCGAGCAGCACAGAATGAACCACGTGCACCGCGACTGTGGCACATACGAGCAGGACATGCCGAAGAGCAACATAGACTAGCAGGTCAACACCAGGGTTAGCCGGAGGCTCCACTGCCCCACCAGGTGCAAATCCAAGAGGAAGTACAAAAGCTCATAGCGGAGCAGCTGCGTGGAATCCAGCGTATTGAGACTACCAACGATGTCATTCGAAAAGACGTAGCAAACATGAGCAGGTCACCATTTACAAATGAGATGGAGCAGGTGGAGCCACCACAGAATTTTAGCCCACCATATTTCACCTTTTTCAAGGGAGATGAAGATCTTGACAAGCACCTGAAGCATTACTGCAGCGTGATGATTTTTTGCAGCAATAATGACGCTCTCATGTGTAAGGTTTTCGCCACGACATTGCAGGGCTAAGCACAAGACTGGTTCCATGCCTTACCACCGTGCTTAATCCGAAACTTCAACAAACTTTCTTTGGTTTTCACCAAGGAATATTCATCCCACCGCTTAATCAAAAACACGTCTGACTACTTCTTCAAAATTGTGAAGGACCTGAATGAGTCAATTCACAACTATGTCAAGAGGTTCAAGGTGAAGAAGACTAAGATTGTCTGCTGCAACGAAGGCATAGCAACGGCAGCTTTCAAAAATGGGCATCACACTAAATACCCTTTATTTGGAAAATTGATCATGGGCGGGGAGCTGACCCTGGCAGCTTCGTATGCTTTGGCAGAGAAGCACGCACTATGGGACGAGGCCAAGCAGTCTTACGAGAATGAGTAAAAAAATAATTGCAGAGACCGTTCCCCAAACAGAGAGACTCAGCACCTGAAACATTCACCAAGTTCACAGTTCCAATTGGTCAGATTCTCCGTATGCTCAAGAATGAACCATGGTTCGAACTATTGCCACCCATAAAGGGTGATATTACCAAGCTAGATCAGACAAAGTATTGCGCGTTAAGGGCCGGGTCACACTACAAACGGCTGCCTGAAATGGAAGCAGTACCTCGAGAAACTAACGAATGAAGGATGGTGCGACAAATACCTCGGCAAGCCAGCTGTACAGCCTATGCAAGCAGCGAAAGCCAACACTAAACCCTCATTAAAGATAATACGGATTAATGGCATCTTTTCCAGGTTAGAGCATTCTCGATCCACATTTAAAAATGTGAAGGACTGTCAGAAGAAATCTCTCATCACCTCCTGAACTCTATTCAGGCCTATCCAAATAAGTTCGAAGCCTTAAGCAGTTCGATGAACAAGACCTCGCAAGTCAAGGATAATCCCAGTTGTTATGCAGTTTCTACCTTCCAGTATGGTTGATACCTTTCTTTATTCTCAATGAAGATCTAAGAAGTTATTCACAAACCTTGCTCAATTGTTGCCCATGACAACTGCTCAAAACCTCATCTGGGTATGCTCTCCAATGTCAGAGGATAAACTAATCCCCCAACACTCATCTGGGTATAATCTCTAGTGCAAGAGGGTAAACTAATGCCCCGTCAATCATCTGGGTCTGCTCTCCAACGCGAGAAAGTAAGTTAATTGCCCGACACCCATATGGGTTTGCTCTCTAGCGTGAGAGGGTAAACTGCTCCGGAATATCCATACGTCGATGGGTTGTTGGACTGCTTAGTCCCCCTAAATGCATCAACTACTTGCCCTGGACAACTCTCAAAATTGGCCACAATAAACTTTCTCCTAAACAGACTTAGTTGACTGAACGATTCAATTTCGCGGGAGCCTGGGTCTCTAACTGGAAGAGACGCTAAGTGTAGGATCCCTACCCATGAAAGAGTTCGCGTGACTAGATGGTCCATCCTCGACGTGCAAGTCTTCATGAATGTAACTCGGTTATAAAGTGTTACAATACTAGCTAAGCGACCTGCAGAATCAAGTTACAATTGCTGCCCTAGAGATCTGTATCGAGCTACATGTAGCTTAAAAGATCAAGGGACCAGGAGCTCGGAAGGATATGGCTTCTGAGGTGCGATTTTGCCTACACCCTAAGCCTAAAACGCATCCAAAAGCCAGGAACGATGCCTAAAATGGTCACGCGGGTCGTCTGCTTCTGTAAGTAAAACGCCCAGCCAACGACCCAACGGCTAGTAGCCCAAGGCAATCTGTAAGCCGAGACTTACATCTGCTATGACTACGCGGACCCGTCTGCTTATTTAAAAGCAGTGCTTCCGGACAATGGTCTTTGGTTTAAGTTTTGCAAGAGCTAAAGCTAAAATGTACAACTATAGCAGCTACGCGGACTCATCTACTTTCTACGAGAAGCACGTGTCCAACCGTCGACTCTATAAGTTACAAATTTTGCAACATGCCTCTGGAGGGCCAAGGCTCGTGCAGCAGCTAAAGATGAGATTCATGACTATAGCAGCTACACAAACTCACCTACTTCATTCGGAGGCTATAAGTTCGGCCGTTGGCTCTCTAAGTTAGAAATCTTGCATTTTTTTCCTCACACGGGTAAAGCTCATTGAGCATCAAAGCCGAAACTAAAACCTAAGTGATGACGTAGGATCGACTGCTTCATTGAAGTAGCTTACCTAGCCGCCCATTATACGGTAAAGTTTTGCAAAAGGCATGGCGAAATAAAAGAATGAAGTAAAGCAAGGAAAGTTGTTTATTAAATTTCTAGCAAACTAATAAACCGGCTCGAAGGCCAACAAAGTTCAAATAAAGCGAAACGAAAAAGAAAAGAAGAAAATTCCTAAGTCTAAGCAAAAATACTACTCGTCGGCGGCCTGCACAACCATTTGTCCCTCAATTGCCATGCCTTCAGCAGCCATACCTCTCTTAGCAGCCAAAGCTTCCAATAGCTCATCCTCAGCCGCCCCTGCCTGGACTGCCTGATCCTCAGCTGCTCCAACAAAGGGAACCTTAAATGAGAAGTCAAGCAGATCAACTGGGGAAATAGAGAAAGATAACTCATAATCCGACGGCCTGCCCTAAAGATGGTCTACATAGCCAAGCTTGTAGAAATTGGCCTGACGAGAAGCAAGCGCCACTTCATGACAGACCTTCTCATTCTTCAGCTTCACATTCTCCTCAATAAACCTAGTGTGAGCATCCTACAACTTACCCAATTCCTTTTTTTAGTTCTCGCTAACAGACAGCACACCTTGCAAATCCGCTTCCATGGACTTAAGCTTATTGGCAACATCCTTGAAACGAGACACTTCAACATGCATAAAGACAAGTTCCTTATCCTTGGCAAAACAAGAAGATCGTAGCTCCGAATTGACACGCACAAGGTCCTTGACCACGAGTGCAACACGATATACTTCATTCTCTGCAGCTTCCAACATCGCCTGAGTCGCACTAAACTTAACCTTCAAATGGACGATTTCTTGATAAGCGGTCTCTAATTGCATAGAAGTGGGGGCTGAGATATCAAACCTCTTCAAAACAGCGAGTTCAGATTCGAGTTTCTCGATCTTTTTAGCTGCCGCAAGAAGTTGAGCCGTCAGCGCCACTTTGGCCTTCTTAGAACACATGACAACATCATGTTCGAGGCGCATAGACTTAGTTGCCAGGATCAAAGTCTTATGCATGGTAGCAATCAGGGAGGACCTCCTCGAGTAGTCAAGACGTTTTGTAAAAGAGTTTGAGCGAACGATAACTTTTCCAACACTATCAATAAACTTGGCACATACATCAACTTCCTCAAGTAGGTTAGCCTTCAGCAGCGCACAAACCTCGGGAAATTCCCTAGCCTTAAACTCGGTGGATCTCTCACAATCGCCCGTGCGAGCAGACTTCCCTTTCTTAATAGACAAATCAATCATAACGGAATAAGGAACAAGCCCAAGCGCCACCATAGTAGCAGAATCCACTTTCCTATTCTTCATAGCGACGAGCCTCTCAGAAGCCGAATTGAACTTACCTTCCGACGGTCGCTTCAACACAAACCCAGACATCGGGGGCACCACCGAACCTTTCCACTGGGCAATCCTCTCAGTAATAGTTATGGCTACCTTCGAAGCAGCAGGTTTCACAAGCTCAGACTCAAATGTTTTTTTCGTCCCTTTGGGAGAAGTCAGATTGATGACAAGCTTCTCAGAAGCAGATGAGCCTCCGCGAGCAGCACAAGAAGTCTTTGGCTTCTTCTCGGTCGAAGGTTCACAAGCAGTAAGCAGGTAAGGAAGATCTCTTTTTTCCACCTTCATTGGCAGCAGGCTTTACAGCAGAGATCGGGCGAGCAAGAGCCTCATCCTTTATTCGCTTTATCTCTTCCTTCAGAGGTAGCATGTCTTTCTCTCGACGAAGATGACTGAGCAACCAGCGCCATTTACGGTACTCAGCAAGAATGCCCAACGCGATGTGTACTTTCTTCATATCCTTCAAAGTTCTTGGAGTTGAGCCAAATTTTGAATCTACATAAAGTAAGAAGGACGATCAGTAAACTAAAGTCATAGAGCAGCTCAACAAAAAGTTCAACAGTTGGAACACGCAGCTCAAGAGAGGACTTACCTCCAAGGTATCTCTCGCCCACTTATGATCATCTTTGCAGAAAGCATCAAACAGCCTATGGTGAGACCTCAGCTGCCTCACACCTTCCTTGTGGCCGATTTCAAAGAAGTACCATAACTTATTTATGGTCAAGCTAAGATCAAAGAACCTGTTCAAGTTCGAGAACCCCACCATCGCACGGACTGCATTCGAGGAGCACTGAGCAGGCGCGCATTTCATGGAGTAGATCACCTCATGAAAAAGACGCAGCATAGATAAAGTAAATCCCAACATGAAGTAATACAGATGAAATTTGATAGCTTTCATTCTAGCAGGGGCACCCTCACCACACGGTTTATGACCACTATCATCATTCACCCACTTGATGCGAACCCCTGACTGAATTGCACGCCTGTACGTCTCGAGAAAATCCAAAAACAGCTCATCGAAATTGATCTTGACATGTGCAACGTTGAATTAGCCCACCTTGACGATACAAAGATGGAGGGTATTCATCACTTTTGCAATCAGATGAAGACATCTCAAAATCTCTACAAAAAGTATAAAGAAAAATATTTAGAAGGCAGCTCGCGAGAAGTGAAAAAAAAATAAATAAATAAATCGTAAAGCCCAGTGCCCTAGTGCCAGGCCCCACGGCCTAGTTCACGCACACGGCCACTAGAGGGCCTAGCCCTCACTCTCTATTTCCTCCAGCGTGAGCCCAAACCACAGGAGCCCAGCAGCACGCCAGGCCCTACGGCCCGGACCCGTGTCACCTTTCTTTTCCGCCCAGGGCGCCCAATAGAGCCCAAGGCCTTTCGGCTCAACTGTCCAGCATGAGAGACCTGGCCAATACCGGTCTCTCTCTCCCTTCTGCCCACCATTGCAAGCTCGAGCTTGCTCCTCCATGCTTGGCCTGCGCCAAGGTTAAGCCTAGATGGGCTAAAGCCTCACGGCCCACCCAGCTCCGCACCCCAACACCCCTATCACCTTGAGTAGAGATAAGCCGAACACGTAGCCCACGTCAGCCAACTCCCGTGCTGCACCACCTATGCACAGTAGACCTTTGGTGCCCTTGTCACGTCTCTCATGCCTTCTCGGCCCTCGCCGAGCCAATTTTTCAAGTCCCAAGACTCCTAAAAAATCAAAAAGAGGGAAAAGTTTAAATTTTCTTACCTTGGTGAGGCACGGAGAAGAACAACAACACCGAGAGACACCTTTTTGCAAGGGCAAGAGAAGAAGAAAGCTAGGGGAAGGGGAACAAATTTCCTCTGGCTTATCTCTTCCTTATTGGAATGATGATTATTCGCCAAATTTATTTAATCCATTGCTTAAGGCAGAATTAAATAGGTATTGGGGGCAATTGGTTTCCTTTTCTTAGAAGAATTTTATCTCCAAATCAAGTAAGGAGATCAAGTTCAAATTGGGAAACAACTCTACAAGCCCATGCAGCTTGGGATTTCTACACCTATTTGCCTTTTTCCTACATGCAGCCCAGCAGGTGTGGGGGCATTTGTGAAGCCTAAAATAATCCCAAAAATTTTAGAGGCGACACGTGGACTTTTACTCAAGAAAGACAAAATTTCCCTCATTAAATGGGCAGGCTCCTCAGATACTCCTATGCACAGCTCACACCCCTGAATGTCTTTGCATATGAATACGACTGCCCACAGCTCACCTACCCTTGGCAAGGAAAAGTCAAAGCATTAAAAATAAGGATTAATTACCCAAATCCTATCTTTAATACATTCCCTAATTGAAGATTAACTCCATTTAAGTAAGTAATCCCAATTTAAATCAATTAGGGATAATTACTCCATTATCTCAATATATTATTTCCTATTTAATATCTTGAGAATATTTCTCCATAAACCTTGGCCAATAGGATGCCACCATGTGTAGGGTAAAACCCTAACACTATGGCCAGCCCTCTCCTCTTGTATATATTCCATATTCTACCAAATTTCGGTAAGCTTTTGCTATCCTAAAAAGCCCTAAACACTTTAATCTTACCAGGGAAACTAACTTAGGCATCGAAGATCCATTGACCTAACCCCCCATCACCTCGTGGGCGCGTGAGGCTTAAGTCTTTGATCAAAGGTGTTGATTGTTTTGCAGGTGCATTTTTTGTCCTAGATAAGAACAAGTGAGAATTTTTGAACACATAAGCTAACAATTAACACTTTAAAGTAGGCATGCTTTCAAAACAATTCTAAAACCCATGACTTTCAAAACCTAGTGAATGGTGAACCACAAGACTCTTTAACAACATTAAAATGAAGAAAGTTTTTTTAAGATTCATTACCCTTGAAGCTCATCCTTGTTTACACAAGAGATTCACCCAAGTTGAAGGCCTTCAAGTCACCTCTTAGCTCCTTGGATCTTCCTTGTGATTTTGCTCATTTTGATTATATTTTACTCCTTGAGGATGTGAGGAAAGGAACTCCAAAAGTACCAAAGATTTGGTACCTCTAAGTCTCCACACCAAGGATGATGGTATGAAGATGAAATGTATTGCCTAGAAGGAATTTGATGCTAGTAAATCCTCCTAGGTAGGCCAGCCTCTTTGTAGAGAGAAAGAGAGAAAATGCTTCACTCTTTTTGCCTCAAAGAAACCTTAAAGAGGTTCATAAAAGTTGTCATGCCCCGATCCCAACGTACGTCCAGGATCAACACGTGACGTCACCAAGTACCTGTATATCTAACATACCCCGCCTCCAGGATATGGACAAAGCATAACTCAAGATTCAAATTGCGTAGGAATTTTTCATTTACTCTATGGCTGCATCTAACCTCTTTGTTAGTTTGTCTATGTACCCTCCGACGAGATTAAGCCATTCGTAGTTCACCATTTTTTAAACTCTGAACTGTTCGTAAAACACTTCCTAGCAGACAACATAGAGTACCACACTACACATCAACCATAAGCCAAACAAGAGTTGTCATCTTGCCATTTACACACACACATGTTTTCCAACACCATTCCACAATCACACCAATTTATAACTCATACAATACACCAAAATGCATGGCTATAGCGACACAGTTCGGTCGAAGCCTACATCTCTAAATCTTCTCAATTTAGATCGAATCCAACGAATTATCGAAGTCAAGGATGTGATTTCAGACCACTCAATGAAATCCAACAACCTCGAGTTCCGGACCACTCAACGGAACCAAAGTACCAAACGGGATTCCAGACCACTCAACAGAATCTAAACCAGAATACGATTCTGGACCACTTAACGGAATCGCGGAGTAGAAAGGATTCCAGACCTCTCAACGAAATCAGAGTGGAAACGATTCCGGAGCACTCAACGAAATCGCGAAGTACAATGGATATCGGAACACTCAACGAAATCCAATGTATGATACGATTCTGAACCACTCAATGGAATTGCGAAGTACAACGGATATCAAACAACTCAATGAAATCCAAAGCAGGATACCATTCCGGACCACTCAACGAAACCCTAGCAGAACCCAGTTCCCTACCACTCAACGAAACCGAGCGGAAGTCCAAGAAACATAACAACGACTCGAAGAAACAAAACACGAATCAAGTGCTCAATTTACAAAGGCTTAACGAAATGAAACAAAGCACAAGTACTAAATTTAGAACGGGTCAACAAAGTAAGAAATGAAACGATATCGAAGCAACGAATCCCTATGACAATGGGTTAACGGTCCATTGATAGCCCTCACATTTAACAAACAATCCAACTAGCACTTCAAATCACATTTCACAAATATCATCAATACATAAGTCAAATCACATTTAATAAACATAGTTCAATTGGTAAATATAAAAAAATTAATAATAATAATAAAATTACATTTTAATAGAAATCACATTTATAAAAATCAAGTGATATCCACAAAGGATTCTAAATACGAAATCAGGGTATTAACCATATCACATATATTAAAGTCACTCACGAACCAATGTGGGTCCACTAGACTTCACTTAGTCTTTAGTAGTACTAATTTTAGTATTTAAGAATGATTCGAGACATGTGCCGAAAGTCAACTCTCTGTCAACGATGGGGTCCACAACCTTGCGTAATTCAATCTGGAACATCCGCCTGTGGATTTCCGATCCATAATTTCCCAGGAGTCTCATTAATCTTCTAGAACAATATCCTAAAATTTCGGAACGATCCAGTGGTCGAATCTCTACCAATCGCTAAAATTAAGAGGCGGTCAACATTTGGTTTTACAACCTTAGAAGTTCAATTTGGGAAGATCTGTACGCCGGATTCCCGATCCGTAAGTTTCTAAGGTCCTCAAATATTACGTACAATAACATAGTAAAGTTTGGTAACAAACGAACAGTCGAGTCATCGATTATTATAATGATCACGTGGCAGCCTCTAATGAAAATATGCTCAAACGATGGGATTTCATCAATCGGATCTCACATATGGAATCGGGGTATCGAATTTAGCCTAGAAGGGTCAAGTGGGTCCTCGAGCCACTCACCGTCCCGACTCGCCAGAAAATTCACCTAATTCCAAAAATTACCAAATTTTACAAACATGTAGAGCTCAATGAGGGAAACATTTTTCATACCTGGGCCGAAGTCCAATTTGGCCGAGAAAACGCCCAAAATCGCCTTGATCCGCCAGAAACCCTTAAAATGGGTGCACTTCGATTCTTCTTCTCCGGTGCTCCACCGCCCCCAAACTTGCATGGGGTTTGTTCCTAGGCCCAAGAGGAGTTGATTGATGGTGGTGATCAATGATGATGCTTGAGGAATTGGTCGTTCGCCGCTGTGCACCCTTGAAGCCTGTCGACAAGAGATACACGAAACTTAGGCAAAAATCCATCGATTTTTGGATGAAAATGGATTAGGGAGGATCGTGGAATGTTTTCCAGGTGGTGAGTGGCTTCAACTCGCTGCAAAACAACCGTGAAAGGCGTTGGAAACCATGGAAACCGTCAGGTCGGGTCGCATGTCAAAAAGGGGTCCGGGTTTCATCATTCTCTCTTCCCTCATTTCCCTCCTTTCTTCTCCTCCCGATTCGCCTGTTTCCCCTTCATTTCTCCCCTTTTCTTCCCATCTTGGCCACACACATGGCACCGTATCACTGCTCTAGCAATATAGAGCATTCTAGATAATGGTCAAATGACCATTTCACCCTAACCATTTCACCCTTGCTTTGCTCATTTATATCTCGTTCGTTATAGCTCCGTTTGGCGAACGGTTTTCGCCTACGCACTCATGAGGTCGAGCTCTATCCAAATATGTAAATAAATGTGACAAAACATATAGGAATTAAATACATCCTCGAAAAGTCTGTTTAGTTCATTAAAGGCGTTTTAGCCCTTTTACTTATCGAAAAAAATTATGCGCCGTAATTATAAACACATCGAAATTAAGAATACGAAATACGTAATTTTAAATAGTGAAATCCAGGAACGGGATTTCACATCCTTCCCCCTTTATAAAAATTTCGTCCTCGAAATTTCCATTGTCGGCCTACTCAACACTGCAATAATTCCACTGATAACTCACGACTTCCTTTCATTATGGCTAGCCATCTTAAGTGATTGGGCTATTTGCTCATTTTTGTTTTAGTTGTCATACGACTTAAACATAATGGGTTTAGTGGACCAAAACCCTTTTGGGCTCCAAAGCCCAAAACTAATTTAAAAAGGCACAATACGAACTTTTTCTATAATTAATTAATCTTGACCATTCTCAATTAAACTATTTAATTGCTTATCCATCTCATTTATATTTCTTCACATTCATCCTTAATCGGTGTACAATCCATAGGTTCCATTTAGCGAGGCACTGCGTGATTGTAACTCTTAACGATCGATTGTGAATTGAAACCACATTTCAATTATCCCTTTGATGAAGATTAGTGTCTGCTAATCTTCAGGGCTTCCACAAACCATGAGTGACACCTAGCAGTATGTCATGGCTACCCAAGCAAAGTAGAAGTGGTTGGAATACCTATCCGATTACAACTACAATGCAATACGGTCCTTCTCTAATACAATACTCTAAATCACATTGTTTAAGTGATAGTTTGTTTCATGTCTACTATCCAATGTGATACTTCTCCATATGATTTAATTGAATAATGATTTGGAACATTCTTCCTAAGTCAAATTCGTACGCTTTGGCCAAAGACTCCCGAATCATATCTCAGAGTATTCTCCTTCCACCATGGAAGGTTAGAGATCCCTTGTTGTGCATTCACATGCCTACATGACTAGATAGCTTGACCCCAACAATGTCGTGGACACTCTCAATGGAATCCCTTTGACATAGTCAAAGATCAATGACCTACCTTTCAGACAACTATGATACCTCAGGTCAAATGACTACTTTTCATATTGCAACTTATGAGCTCTTACTTGACATGTATCTTCAAACTTTTTTTTTTATTGTTGTTCAATGTACTCGATTACCTTTTCGAGCACTTATGTGTTTGTCTTAGTGTCCAACACTAAATGACTTAAGACTAGTCATACTCATGCTTGAGTCAACATAACACATACTAGTTTTAGCGGATTGTCAATGCCCAATTGGCAATCCTATGGCTATGAACATTTTAGGAATGGACATAAGAGAAAGGTCTCGTTAATCTAACTTACTTAGATCACTTCTCTCTTGAACAAATACATTCCTTGGATTCCCCTATTGCTTAAACACATGATACAATAAATAGTGATTAACAATAAGCTTTGCCCTTCATTAGACAAATAATAGTTTAACATAATGAGTATTCCAAAAGCTATTACATCAAATGAGTGACTTTGTGGGCATACTTCCAACAGCCAAATCGCGAGAAGGCCAGCAAGGGTTGCTGGCTTCTAGAATGAATCGAGGGCGTGAAACCCATGCATTAGGGACCCAAGCACAAGCCTGGTCCAATTCGAGCACTAATCCCAAAGGGCTGCCTTGTTACAGACCCAAGCTTCAGGCTTGGCGCAGCTCAACCGCAAAAAAAAATCCCTGATTTTTTTATTTTTTATTTTTCGACATCTAGGGTTTGGAAAACCCGAATTACTCCTAAATTATTTCGATGCTTTGACTTACAAATTCCACATAGCATAATTGCATATTGCATGACGTGTGTGTGTGTGTGTGTGTGTGTGTTGACAAATATATGAACATATACAATATATATCGGAAGGAAAATATAAATATAGGGGGTTCATGCTTCATGTGGAATGTTTTCATGCTTCATGGTCATTTCAAATATCTTAATTTGTTTTAAAAGAACTTGATTGGCAGAAAGCAACTGAGCCTTTGAATTTGTAAAAGATCCCTCTCGGAAAGCCGGAATTGTATCTCCAATGCATTGTGTCATGTTCAACAAAGAAAAAATTAAATTGAATCAATAGCATGTAGATCAAGTCAATAAAATAATAAATTAATCATAAAAAGAATGATTAAAACGTAATATTCTCCTGATTGAAGATCAAACTTTCTGTAATGCAGCGTCACGAACGTGCTGATAATGTGTTGTAGGCCTAATTTACTTAATCATATAAAGGACAGAGGGAGGGGGTGCGGCAACATTAGAGAGAAAGAGAGAGATGTGTAATTGTGAGATATGTGTTATCTCACCTTATTGTGCCTTTATTTATAGTAGTAGGAATGGTAAATTCCTTACCCCCAATATGATTGCAACTCTAATAGGATAATATCTAATCTAAGAGATATGGTAGAATCTCACAAGGATATCTCAGATATGATAGGATTTACACAATCACAATCCTAATCTAATAGGACTGTAACAAAACCTAAATTAATAAAAATAAAAATTTTCCAAAGGAGCCTAATAGCCCCAAGGCTGAAGGCCCAAAATCTCACAACTCCAAGTCCACAATCCACTCAACAAGTACAATCACACATACATAAACTAGATTGGTTTTGTAAGTTGGCACTTAAAACTGTAGTAAGACTTATGTTAACGGTGATTTTGCTCTACCTTTTCCATTTTAGATCGTGTAGATTTGGAAAGAGAATGACAGACGGTTATACGAGTTGAGATTGTGTTAGATGAGAAAGATAATAGTTATATAATTTTTATTTTTTGTAGCTTGTGTGGTTCAAGGCGGTTTAAGATGATGATACCACAATTCCATTGAAAACGTAAATATCGACAAGCAAGTTTTAGGAAAAACTGGCATTTGGCTTGCGGATGCTAGGGACAATGTTTAATCCCAATGGTTTATTTGCGCATGGTGGTAAAAATGAAAGGAACTTTTTTTTTTTGGACAAATGATAGCATTAGCGGGTTAAAGAGTTAGTCGTTACTTGTTAAAGGAGAGGGGAATCGATGGAGATTGAACCTGCACCATAGTGCATAGACGTGATTGGTTTCTGTCATTGCAGTAAAACGCCATCTGCAAAGAGAAATTCATTTATTCATAAGGTTTATGTCATCGACCAATCTTAGCTAGTTAATATTCTTTTTTTTTTTTTGAGCAATCTATCTTATCTACACTAAGGGAGAGGGGGTAGACTTAGTTTCACAATGTGCTAGCAATAATGTGGTTCAAATTTGCCTTTAGCAAAAATCGAACCTAAGATCCTTCACTTACATGTGAAGAAAAATATCATTAAACCATAATACTATATGACAATATTCTTTTTATTTCCTCACTTACAATATTATAGAACATAAACTTATCAAACAATTCTACCAAATTGAGTAGTATATATATGCTGATTGCAGGCCTGCTGACTTAAGAATGTTGACGGATTAAGTTCGTTCCATATGTAACCTGACAAATGTTTGAGCTTCCAAATGGGTCATCCCTTTGGGTATGTTATTTAAGGAACGGGTCAAGAAAAATAGCGTTGAATGTTAGCTGGGCTTTTGTCAACAATCCTGTATATGTTAGGTTTGCATTCTTTTACTTTTCTGTAATTGTTGTTGAAGCAAATGATTAATGGACAAATAGCATGCATTTATCCCAAACTATTTCAATGAGGAGTGATCCCCGTGAATGGGATTCCAACTTGGACCAGACATTTCTATCGTTTTCCTCAAGTTTCTTCTGCAAAAGAAGGATTCGAAATTCCACCCAAATAGTTTCGAAATTCTGTAGAAATTAAACCGATATTTCCATCATAATCTCTAAAATTTTGAAGATATTCCGCCGAAGCATCAATATGCAACAGAAACCGCTGAGGTTTGGCCGAAATGTTGTGAAAAAGTCTGTTCAAATAATCAAATATACATTGACACCCCTTCCGATTGTTGATTACATTTTTTTTTTTTTTAAATATCGAAAAAGTCAATGACATTTTAATCCTTGTATACACTCATGTTCGTTTTCTAGGCATTGGATTGAAAAGTTAAAGTAGAATCAAGGAACATAATCAAGAAAGGATGCAGATAGGTAAAACAGGCGTTTAGAAAACATTTCCCTTGAAATCAAAGAAGAGAATGCAAACCTTCTATATAGGAGTTTTAAATGAAAAACCACCACAATTTCAACATTATTGTTTTGCCAATTTAGCACATAACTATAGCCAACCTTGTATTTGGTTGGTAATTTTCACCCTGTAACTGTTTTTAAATGTCTTTTTCTTTGTTGATAAATTTAATATAATAAGTTGTATATGGGATCCTAGTTTTTTTCCACGAAGAAAAACACTCACCCAAAGAAGAGAGAATGCTAAAACTAAATTTATAGGAGTTTTCAAAAAAGCAAAAATGCTATTCTTATTACATTTTTTATGTCATTAGCATCCATATTTACGTATTGGGACCAATCGTTGTCACTAGCAATCATATTTACATTTTCAAGCAACATAGTATTACGGTTTAGTGGTATTCCTTTTCACTTGTAAGTGAGATGTCGTAAGTTCGATTCTCGCACAAGAGCGAATTTAAACCAAACTATTACTAGCACTTAGTATGGATAATATCGTTTGTTAAAAAATATATTTACGTTATCAAGACACGTATTCAAAGGAATTGCCGCTCTTTAATTTTTATTTTTATCTTTGGTCACTTACCAGTAAAAAAACCTCCATTATATAAAAAGTCGAAAAAGCAGTAACGTCAACCGCCTTAAATCCCTCAAGATAAATGTGAAACGTAGAAGGCTACGGAGTCATTCAGATTTTCCAGCGCACCAACTTTTTCAAACAAAAATCCAATTTGGCAACAACTTCTTTGAGAAAGAATTGGCCAATCCTACTCTTTTGGTAACAGTGTACCACACTAGCTATACCATTATCTAATAGGATACTACTTGCATTCGGTTTGGCGTTCAAAATTCAGAGTCGTAACTGTGTCTTAATTTATTTCTACATAAAAATCATATAAATCCGATATTGTTTATTCATTTAAATGGTAAGTAATATATTAATAATGAATCGTCCATCGTTTTAAATGATTTTTTGTAAAGATAATCCTTAAAAGGAGATTAAGACATTAAAAGGTTCGAATTATGAAATTTTTATAGTAATGTTATAAATGGGGGAGTGAGTTCATCGAAAGGGGAATGCAAGTATTAAAATGGCTGCGCGGTACTATATTCCTCTCCTCTTCTAGACGTCTTCAATGTTTCTGATAGACAACTAAGCGGAAAACTACTGCTTCTTATTTCTCGAAAATGGATCGCAGCAACAACAGAGATGAAAACGATGATCTTGCTCTATCCCTATTGCCAGAATCGGTACTGCCCCGGAATGGTGCGGAGGACAAAGATGAGAAACAAGACCTTTCAATAAGAGTCTGGATAGAGACCAAGAAGCTATGGCAAATAGTTGGTCCTGCAATCTTCAGCCGTCTCGCTTCTTACACCATGAACGTCATTACCCAAGCCTTCGCCGGCCACCTCGGCGAGGTTGAACTAGCTGCCATTTCTATTGCCAACACTGTGATTGTCGGCTTCATTTTCGGACTTTTGGTACGGAAAACTCACTCTCTGCTTCATTGGATTGAATATGTCATCAGACTATTAATCTTAAACCAATTGATAATTAAATTCAAAACCCTAATTTGAGTTTGTGATCTCTGACAGTTTCATAATTTAATTATGTGCCTATTAGTTAGGAATGGCAAGCGCACTAGAAACGCTTTGTGGGCAGGCCTTTGGAGCCAAAAGGTACCACATGCTTGGGATATACTTGCAGAGGTCATGGATCGTGTTGTTTCTATGCTGCTTTGCCCTTTTACCTGTTTACATATTCACCACTCCAATACTTAAACTGCTCGGGCAGACCGACGAGGTGGCGGAGTGGTCAGGAGTGGTGGCGCTGTGGCTCATACCCCTCCACTTCAGCTTTGCTTTCCAGTTCCCATTGCAGAGGTTTTTGCAATGCCAGCTCCAGAACATGGTTATTGCTTGGGTTTCTTTTGTGGGGTTGTTGATTAATGCATTCACAAGCTGGCTTTTAATCTATGTGTTGGACTTTGGGGTTGTCGGTGCGGCCATTGCTTTGGATATTTCTTGGTGGTTTTTGGCTTTAGGGCTCTACGTGTATGCCACTTGTGGTTGGTGTCCTCAGACTTGGACTGGTTTCTCTATGCAAGCATTTTCTGGGCTCTGGGAATTTATCAAGCTTTCTGCTGCCTCTGGTGTTATGCTCTGGTACTTTTTTTTATCACTTTATGTACATTTTTTAAATTGTAATCTTTTCATAGTTTGGGTGTTTATTGATGCTTTGTAGGTTTTGTTTTATATGATTTATATCTACAGTTTGGAGAACTGGTACTACAGAATATTGATATTGATGACTGGTTACTTGAAGGATGCCACTATTGCTGTGGATGCCTTGTCAGTTTGGTATGAGATTCTATTTTCTACTATTCCAACTCTCTTATTAATTTGTTTAAACCAAGTTTAATTACTCAAATTTAGCTTTCAAAAATTACTATTTAAGCTAATACGTATGATCTGCTCTAATTATGCAGCATGACTATAAATGGGTGGGAGCTCATGATTCCTCTAGCCTTCTTTGCCGGAACAGGGTACCATTCCTTAAACTCCTCCTATTTTTATTCTTTATTTTTTTTAAACAGAAAAATTAAGCTAGAAAATAGTTTTGTGGAATGATCTCGAACCATACGTATCAAAATTGATTATAGATACGACTTCTTTAAGGAAATTTCCCAAAAAACCAATAAAAATGTTATTACAAAAATATTCTGGGTTCACAAAAGGGTCACCTGCCCCCACCCTCTTTCAATACGTACCCTTCACACTTTTACAAAAACAATTATAAAAATATAAGTAGAAAGGATAAAAAATTGCAATTTTAATTTATTAAACACTGCATAAAATTGAGTGATACGAAAAATATGCAACTGAGACTGAAAGTAAAAAATCTAATAATTTTGGAAATCTAATTAAACAATTAAAACATCTCTAAATTCTGAATGCTACACTACATTAAAGCCACACCCTTAAAATTGTATTAGAATTATTGTTGTAACATAATATTATATATAATATATCAAGTAAAGTTTTGAGTTGAAGAAGCTACCATCTTCACGTTGTGGATAATTAATGACTATCACTTAACAATCATAAATGCTTTGAATTACTTGCGTGTGAAAGTTGGGAACTCGGGATACTTGGTGTGTCATCTTTTAGCTTCATTAGAAAGACCATTGTTTGTCCTTTTCATAAAACCACTTGTCAATCGAACATTGACAAGATATAAAAGCATGTTGACCCTTAGGTTGCAGAAAACCTTGTTTTCAGCCAAGTAACCATTTGCATACTTTAACACGTCCTGCCAAAAAGGACAAATAATGCAACCAGAAAGCGTCGCAAACAATCGTTTGTCACGAAAAATCAACGTTTACAGCCCGAGAAATGTTAGCAATTTTTGTATTAACTTTGCGTGTGAATAATATGAATTTCAATAAGAATTATCATAAAAAAAAATCACAACACTAATTATATCCTGCCAAAAAGGACAAATAATGCAACCAAAAAGCATGAAAAACAATTAAGTGTTTCATTTGTCACGAAAAATCAACATTTACAGCACGAAAAATGTATCATTCCTACTCTAATTCAAAAAAAAATTTACGAAAAAGCTTCAACATTTTTTCGATTCTAACTTCTCCTTGTTTCACTTCTTACTTAATTCAATTTGTCTCATTCTGCTTATGGATTAGCAAATCAACCATAAATGGGTACAAGACGCTAAATTAAGAATGGATTCTCCCAGTATAATCCAAAGAGAAATTTTATTTGAATTCATATAACATCTTTCTACACCTAACTTACTCTCTACACCCATATTAATTTTATTAAATAATTAATATCTCTTTAAACCCAAATTTATTACCTAAACTACCCACTTAAACCCAATTCAAAATGTAAAGTTATTTTTACACCCATTTATAAAATAAAATCTCTAATTGAATAGTTTTGTTGTCACATCCCGGCCCGGGTTCCACCACTTCTCGGGCACGACTCTGCCGTAACACGATATTGTCTGCTTTGGGCCCCTACCACACCCTCATGGTTTTATTTCTGGGAACTCACACGAAAACTTCCTAGTGGGTCGTCCATCATGGAAGTGCTCTCGCGCGCTACTCGCTTAACTTCGGAGTTCCAATGGAACCCGAAGCCAGTGAGCTCTCAAAAGGCCTCGCGCTAGGTAGAGATAGGAATATACATATAAGGCTCACATGATCCACTCCCCTGAGCGATGTGGGATCTCACATTTGTTTTAAAGTTATCTCCACTGTTAACGTAAGTTGTCATTGTTTGTTTGGTCAGTTGTTTTCTCAAAAATTTGAAGCACTCCTAGTTTTGGAACTAATTATCTCGGATTAAGCAATTCATTTTTTCCCTTACTTTCTAATTAATTTGTTTCTACAGTTTGTTGGATTATAACCAACAAGTTAATTGATCGTTTAAATGGCTCAAGAAGTTAATTGTAAATTCTGATGAGAAGCTGCAAAACCAAGTGCTTATTGATGCAAGTTTAAGAAGAACCATAAGACCAACCAAACCAGCATGACAAAAAATTGACAAACAAGCATGGCAACAAATCGAGTCATACCTTAGTTTGAGAAATCAAAGCTTCAAAATCATCATCTATCGATAAAAAAAAAAAACATGTTTTTCTCTATAAGAGCTATTAAGATTTTAGCCATAATGAACATAGGATAAACAATGAGTGATGTAGAGTTTAATTATAGTGTGTGGGTTTATGGATAAATTTTAGTTTTATTTTAATTTCATCTTGTACTTGATGGTAATTATGCAATAGGGTAAAGATGACAATTAACATTTAAAATTTAAGTTAGGTGTAAAAAGAGGTTACATGGGTTTAAATAAAATTTCCCTAATCCAAACCCTATCATAAAGACTCCTCCAAAAGTTAAGGGTCTGTTTAGTATCATATTAAAAAAAATTCATAATTTTTCAAAACATTTCTTAAGATCCAAAAACTTGTTTGGTATGAGATTCAAAATTGTTTTTAAATTTTAATAGTTAAATGAAAGCAAAAATATCTTATAACAACTCCCCATCGATTCAGGAAGTACTATATCAATTAGGCGAACATAAATATTTAAAGAGAAGGTCGGGGGAGAGAGAGATTAGATAGAAAGAGGAGAGAGAATGAGAGAGATGATAGAGAAAGAACAGAGAGATTCAGGGGAAGGAGGGGAAGAGAGACAAATGTGAGAGAAATAGCAGACATAGGAGAGAAGAGAGAAAAAGAAAGGAGAGAGGAAGAGAGAAAGGAGAGCAAGAGCAGCGAGGATAGAGGGATTCGTCGGATGAGGGGAGAAGAGATAGAAATGAGAGAAAAAGAGGAGAGATGAGAGAGAAATAGGAGGGAGATATGGAGAGGAGGAAATAGTAAGAATAAGATAGGATAAAGAGAAAAATCGGGGGATGAGATGAGAGAGAAAAGTAGTGGGTTTAGAGTTTAAAAACTCTAAAACTCACTTTTTGTGTCTTTCATATGTAGGCTAATTTTCAAGTTAGTTTTGAGTTCAATTTTTTTAAAACAGTCATACCGAACAAGTATTCAAGTTGTAAAACTTAAAAAGTGTTATTGAATCTAAAAAGTTGAATGCAAGTAAAACACCAAACATACCCTAAATGACACACCCCGACCGAAATCGAAGCATGCTGGCCGTCACGTGAGAGTGACGTAACCATGTGCACAATGCGGAAGTAATATAATATAGAAATCACAAATGAATAAAAAAATGAAACACTAGCTAAGGCAAATACTAGCGTGAGAATAAGTGTGACACATAATCAGAGCACTAATAGTCTAAGTGCAGTCAAGCATAGGAATTACTAATTAAATAACACCCGAAGGTGATCGTACATGAGTGATGGTCTGTCAGAACTTCCGTTGGAAACCTTGTGAGCCACCCACAAATGCTACCTAATACCTGGAGGGGCGCAAAACAAAAGCATGAGTGGGCAAAAACAAAGCTTTTCCAAAACCATTTCATTATCACACTTCTAACCCCTCGCCGTAAAACCTGTATAATTTTCCTAGAAAATAGTATATACATATACTAAATCTCAACAGAAATCATCATCAAAATACGCATTCAAATCATGAATATGCCATGCCACATTATCAATTATCCAGGTAAGTAATCTAAAAGCGATGATAGCTGCAATTATCTCATCAACTATACCTTAGCTCATAGATCATGCCTGCACACAAGTCAAACCCACCTATAGTGGTCTATACGACAGGCTGGGTGTATAATAAATAATTACGCTCAAGTGCTACGATCACGTGACGGTTGTGTGAATGATTGCGGGTCACTTACAAGTCGAACCCACTAAAAGTGGTCTATACGACAGGTTGTGCACCTAACTTAGATCCAAGATGAGCATGTGGTGCGGGAGGTGAACGATCACGTGAAGGCTATGCCCTAACTCTGGCGGGAGCACTAACATCGGGGTGCAGGTTTATGAGCTAACAATGCATCTCAACAATCATCATAAAGTAACACATAGCTTACCTGAACTTACCTCAGCGCTGCTGGCATAAAATCCCAATATGTGTATATAAATATATCACAATGCATACATATAGCATAAACATATTTGGCATGGCAATTTATTTCATAAAATTGCTTAAAATGTATTTCTGGGAAAAATACTCATTATATAGGTATATACGGAAAACAAAAGCCCACTCACTGGTATATCGAAGGGTTGCAGCCCCCACGTCTAGCCTGGCTATGCTCGTCCCCCGGATAGGTCTCGCCTATATGAGAAATGACTATAAAAACGTCAAATAAAGCACATAAACGAAACTTGGTAATAACTTCTCATATATTGCTCAATTTGGGTATATGAATATACCACAGTGATCTACTCAACCTCAGAAACATCCCCAAATTTTTAAAATATTTTTCTGAGGTCTCACGCGCCGCCATGCGCCGGCCAAGACACGGCTAGACGTGCCCCCACTCGCGGCCAACCCTGACGGAATCCCTAACCGCCGTTAGGAATATTCCACGGAATATTCCGTTATATACTAACAGAAGTTAACGACGTGATGGAATATTCTTCCTTCTTCTACGATGTACCTCGCCGGCGACCGTCGTCTACAACTAGCAGGAAAACTGGGAAAATTTTCAAATCTTCATAACTTCTTCATTTCTTAACCAAAATCCATGAAATTTATACCAAAATGAAGCTTACAACGAGTAGAACAAAACCTTACCACTTTCAAGCCTTGAAATCCACGGGATCTTGCCGGAGAAATTCCACGAATTCCGGCCAAACCTCGAACTGACGATCCCAGCGTCCAAAAACCACCACACTTGTTCTCCGAGCTTCGTGAAGACCTTCTAAAGCTCCATGTGAGCTTAAAATCCTCTAAAAACTCATCGTTTGGAAGTGCATGAACAGTGCCAAAATCTGGCTTCTCGAGTTCTCGGGGAAAATGGAGGTTTCAGGTTCTAAAAATGGTACCAATCGACTCGTGAGGTCACAAGGAACAAGATGGTGACCTTAAATCCCTCGATCTGTGAAGGTTTGGCTTGGTTTAGGTGTTGTCCATACAGTTTGTACGGAAAATGGGAGAGATCCATGAGGGAGGAGAGAGAAGGTACACGGGAGTGGATGATGTGTGTGTGTGTGTGTGTGGTCCAAGTGCAACCAATCACTACTAATAAAACCTTAAGTTCCTATTGGCCCCAAAAACTTAGGAACTTAACATATTGGTCCACTTCAAAAAGCATGTCACACACAACACATCTCAACGTCCAAGGGAAAAATGGACATTTCACACTGTCGATAAAAATAATTTGGGACGGACTGTCACACTAAAATTTTGATTGGCTGAATCCTAGGAGACAAAAGTTGAATCCTCTCACCCTTTTTTTGGTTTATTCATCTACGAATATTATGTAAGAGACTTGAATCTAAAAAACTAGATAGGGCTAGTTTGGTATTGCTGTGTTTTTTTTTTTTTTTTTTAAAAACTGCTTCTTCTATGTTCTGAGAATAAACAACTATAAAATAAAGTTGTTGAGTGTTTGGTAAATATTTTTGTGAAAGTGCTTTAACAAAAAAAAAATAGTGTTAGAGTGTTGGTATTTAATGTGATATAATAATTACCAAAGAGAATAATGTAGGGGTAGAGATTGTAATTTTTTTAAATATGTGTCGGTATACTTGTCATCAGTGGCAAAGCAAGGAATTGGCGGGGAGAGTGGCGGGTTTAAATGGGTGCAAGGTTAAAAACAAATGTAAACAACCAAATCCTTTTAGATAGTAGACAATAATAATGACGTTCATAATTTATTAATATTAATTACAAACTTCCACACTATGACTAACTTAGTGAAAATAAAATGAAATTCTTGTACTCTATGACTAATTTAATAATTGGGTACATACATGTGGTTTGGTCGATTGTACATATGTAATGGGTGCATAAGTACATCGAATGTGTTAGTATAAACATATTGATGATACGCAATTGTTTAAAATTGAGACACATAGTGTATTGAAAAAAAAAAAATACTCTACTAAAGCGTAAATCAATATTTGTCTAGCTAACATACGTAGTTCCAATTCCATATCGAAATTATTAGGAAAAATATATCCTTGAAATCGTTCAAAAATCCCATGAGAAAGAAGAATAGAAGGTTGTAAACATTAAGGCTTCGACGATCACGTGCTACTAAACGACAAAACAATGCACGGTCCCTACTATCACACCTTTTATTAGAAACCAAAACGCACCGTTCTACTAAAAAAAATTTCTTTGCCCAGGTCCAAAAGACGGCATTTTGGCCTGGGTTTTGAAAAATAGGAAACAGAAACGCAGTAGCGCTGCTGTTGTTGCAAAGCACCAAAAACCAGAGAACCAGACGGGATTGCTCACTTCCGATGGGACCAGAGGGGTAGAAGCACCTCTCCTGGGCTTGATTTCTGTCGAGGCCCCTCCTTGCTCCTCTGTAGTTTCGCCACTGCTTGTCATTTGAATTTTTTACTAAATTAGCACTGATCACTATGTTTTGAAATAAAAAACACTTTTTTTTCAGAAGCATGGTATACTTTACTTCTGCTTTTCTATGTTTTTTTACTGTCATTGACATCAGTTTTTTTTAAAAACATTTTTTTTTTACCAAACATATTTGATGTTCCAATTTTTTTAAAAAATTACTTTTTATAATGCACCACAATCCCAAACCAACCATAATTAGAAAAATGAAAAGTCGTCAAACGTAAAGTTAAAACCAATCGGGCATGAAACGTTAATGATAGCTCATTAATTCTTTTGGGTCTCCTTCACCAAGAGATTCAGCTCATTTATTTTTACTCCCACTTTTATCTTCTCCACCTTTATTGCATGTCTCTCAGTCTTTAATTTTCTCCTTTCTTATTTATTTATTTATATTTTTTATATAAAAATGGCATTATTGGAGACCCATTCGAATACAATGGATGTAAACGGAAGGATTAGGCGAGTTGGGAACTCCACATATGTTTGGTCGTCTAACTGCTCTTGTTGCGTTACTCTCTTAATCACACAAAATGATAAGAAAGAATCAAGACCTGGGATTTAGTCATCAACTACAAATTTAGCCTACTTCATATTTGCTTAGAGCGATTAGAATAGAGTAATTTATATATGAACTTTTTGACTAAATTAAAGCATTCCCAACTATATTCCTCCCCATGCCACTTTCAAATATGTAATGGTTTCTATAGCAGTGAAATTCTGTTGATGAAACTCACAGGGTAAGAGTGGCAAATGAGTTGGGTGCTGGAAACTGGAAGGGAGCGAAATTTGCAACTAAGGTTTCTGTGGCAGAATCCACTATGATTGGTGTCATTTTCTGCATACTTATCATTGCACTCCACAACAAAATTGCGTACATATTCACCTCAAGTAGTGATGTACTCGATGCAGTTGATCAGATGTCTTACCTCTTGGCCATCACAATTCTACTTAATAGTGTTCAGCCTGTTCTGTCAGGTTCGTTTTTTATGTTAATTATTTGAGTAACGTGTGGACGGTCTTATTGACCACATCTTATAATACAAGTGAGGTAACCGTACACATATTTGATTCACATATTGAATGCAGTCAAGCATATTATTGTGGCAATGAATTTGAATGTTAATTGGTTAGGTCTAATGTAATTTTCTGATTATATTTCATACTTGAGTTTATAATCGACAGGAGTAGCTGTGGGTTCGGGATGGCAAGCATGGGTGGCATATATAAATCTTTTCTGCTACTACATTGTTGGGCTTCCTCTTGGATTTGTAATGGGATGGATCTTCAACTTGAGTATTGGGGTACGTTATTTTCATTTATTTCCCTTAGTATAAAATTTTCTTATCATGTTCTCTCATTATGTGATTTATCACGTCACATGAAAATGTAACCCTTATAGCCAGCGAACCAATCATGGGTTCTTTGGTTTTTGGCACCAAAATCTACCGATGGCACCAATGTTGTAGTTTCGCTTCTTGATTTTCAATTCATCGAGTGACTACCAAAGCAAAGAAATCTTTCTCAGTTTTCTGAAAGACCCTTCCATATTCATTATTATTTCATTTAGGCAATACTAGGGTCAATATAATTTGGTTTTCTTTAAGTAATCTAATTTCCATCAAGCACTGGAAGGAATAATGACAATATCTTTGCAATTTTATTCAAATATAATTGATGTAAAAACAGGGCATTTGGGGTGGAATGATTTTTGGAGGAACTGGACTTCAAACATTGATATTGGGCATCATCACAATACGACGTGATTGGGAAAATGAGGTAATGATTGATTGTACTTAATTGAATTTCAACTTTTATCTCTTCGTTTAAACTCGTTCTCATACAAAATTGATTGAAAATTGCAGGCTGAAAAAGCCAACCAGCGTGTATTGAAGTGGTCAACCCCTACACCAGACGGCCAATCGGAGGAACAAGTACATTAGCTGCAATTGTCACCATTTGTCAGGCTAGATTTTGTTTTTTGAACTCTGGGGCCGACTCTCAACCATTGAAAAAGAAAACAAAAACAAGTGAGGTGATGTGTTATAATTAATGTTTAAAATATCGATATACGTGAAAATATGCAAGTCTATTTGGCATTGTTATTATTGTAGGTCAATATAAGAATTGTAGAAAGATTGAGAGAGAGGGTGAGGCAAGCATAGAGAGAATTGGGTGAATTATGCAGTGTGTTTTCTCACCTCATTGTGCCTTTATTTATAGTAGTAGGGAAGCTAAATTCTTTACCCCAATAAAATTACAACTCTAATAAGATAATACATAATCTAAGAGATATGTTAGAATCACACAAGTATATCCAAGATAAATACACAATTACATTCCTAAACTATTAGGACTGCAACACTCCATTTGAGCTTGTAAATACTCAAGTAAATGATGCATCAGGTCTTCAGGAATGAAGTAAGTTCAGTTGATGAAGCCATTCGCACAATGAGCGAATGCGAGTCTCAAATTAACGAAAAAACTCATAAAAGGTAAAACTCACAAAACCTCACTATGGTAAAGTCCAAGGTGGGGTAAAAACCCATAGACCAAGGAGAAACGTGAGAAGTTGCATTAAGTCAAAATTATAAGTCTTCTGGACACAAGTAGCAAGTTCAAAGGGTATGACCAGCTAAGGATCGGTGCCTCGTCAAAACTTACTTAGGCAGCAAAAACCTAGTGGAAAAAATGCTCTTAATTGTAGGGAAAATGAGTACATTAAGATCACGTGAGTATACTTCTAAATACTCCTCCCTGAGTTTGACAAAACTTCGAAATAAGAACTATAAGCATTGCATATGAGATAGTTAGGCATACTAATTTCTCGGACAAGCTTCTAGAAAATAGACTTCGACAGTGACGCCATGTAGAGATTGACAAGATTGTCGAGGATCAGATTGCTTGACTTCAATCTCTTAATGCTTTGCTAATGTGATGTAAACGTAATATTCCTTGGCGTTGACTTCGTTGATGTATCATGTCTTGGTCTGTTTGATACTGCAACATAGTCTTCATAGATCATCGTCGAGACTCAATGATAGATGAAAACATCAAGTACTTCAGATATGCTCAACAAGAGCTCTTAACCATGGCTGACGTGTGGCGTAGTAAAGTAAGGTGAGTCTTTGAACTATTCGAAGAATTCGCAACTAAGGTCATATCGTGGACCTCCAAGACATTGCGGTATTTGTAATTGTAAAGAGATAATGATTTGGGGGTCGTGCCTTGTGCGAGTTTGATAAGAAACCAGCGTCAGCATAACAAACAAGGCAAGCATCATTCCAAGGATCAGGGGGGTTGAATCTGCTCGGGATACGAAAGGATAAGCCTAATTCCATAGTCCATTCAAGGAAGCGAGCATACGTCTTTAATACAAATTCAATGGTTGCGTGTATGCGCGGTGTTGCATCTTTACCAATAGATCAATAGTGACAGAGATATCATGTCTAATGTAATGAGCTAAGAACAACAAAAGTGAAAAGTTGAACTCAGATATGGAACTTCAGATTCCATAACCTCTTCAAGGGTTTCATTTGCATATAGTGTATGGAAGATCATAGGTAAAGTCAAAGGTAACACCTACCAAGTGTAGTTCAACTGGTAGACCAAAATGTTGTCTGAACAACGCTTGAACTTCAAGTCAAGCCATAAACACGTTTTCTCAAGATCCATCATCTCAAATTTCGTCTTCAGGTGCGAGGCAGTTTTCTCAAGCTTTTCCAAAGTCTTAGTGACATTCATGTCATGGACGCAAACTCTAGCAATTCTGAATAAGACTTCTTAATTTAACACGCAAGGGCATAATTCCATATCCCTAACTGATCAATTAATCACTTAGACTGGTATACCATATCTGCTAGATTGTTTCAATCCGTAGAGTGAATGCCTCAAACGAGTTTAAAGAGTGTTCCGTGGATTGGAACTATTTGAACCAGTCCATGTAATTCTTCGGGAACTTACATGTAAACCTCCGTATTAATATCCTTATGAAGATAGACTAACCACATTCATAATGCTGCTGTTAATTAGAGGGCGTTTGAGAAAAGCCTTGCGCAGTAAGACGTGCATTACATCGCATTATTTCATTCATCTCATTACGCTTCCTTTCCCACTTGTAACACAACAAGGTTACCTTGGGTAATGTAGAAATGACAGGTCCAAACATACTTTGGTAAGGAATTTAACTTGGATTGTGATTTTGGTTGTCCAATTAGTTCTACGTTGTCACTAACCAACAGAATACGGCTCGATTGATAGCTACCAAAGAAGTGAAAACATCATCAATGGTAATCTCGTTCCAATTCCATATCTCATCCAAACTACTATACTGGACCAAGACTTCAAATCTCGGGAATAATTCGGATTAATCTCATAAGATGGAAATGATTGAGACAACGATCAAGTATGGATTCACTTTGTGACGTGTTCTTCCTCTTCTAGGTCGGGCCTCAAATATGGTGAAACCTTTCGCTCGATTGTCAATCACTCTACTTTGTTTAATTTTGGCCTTCTCAGTTCAATTTCAATGACATGTTTGCCAGGATGTTTTGAATGCATTTCTTCATGGATTTTTATCTGAGGATGTTTATATGTAACAACCCCGTGTTTTTGTTGATCCTGAATTTTATCACCATGTTTGCAAACTCTGCCGCTCTCTTTAAGGCCTTAAGCAGGCTCCTAAAACATGGTTTCAATGTTTTTCTACTTATTTGGAGAACCTGAGGTTTCATCTGTCTCATGCAGTTACATCTCTATTTGATGGGAACGCTAGCCAAATGTGGGATTATTAGTTGTAACCGAAAAGTTGCAAAATAGGTATTAGGAGAGTCTAAGGGTTTTGCTCCACATCAAAATGAATCTTGGTGTTGGAAGTAGGAGGTACAAGAAAAGATTAAGGCTAATAAGGAATGTTGTAAAGCATTTATAAGGATATAACTAATGAATACTATAAGATGTATAAGATAACGAAGAAGGAAGCAAAGAACGCTGTGAGAGAAGTGAAGCAAGTGGCTTTTGACGACATGTATAAGCGATTAGATACCAAAAATTGAGAGTTGGATATCTCAAATTAGCTAGGGCAAGTGAAAGGAAGACGAGAGACTTGAACCAAGTAAGGTGTATCAAAGATGTGAATAAAAATGTTCTAACTGCGGAGAACACGGTTCAAGAAAGATAGAGAGCGTATTTTCATAATCTATTCAATGAAGGACACAACATGAGTATATTATTTGGGTGAGTTGAGTTACTCGGAAGAATGTAGAAAGTTACTAATTTTATTGTTGAATTAGGAAAGAATAAGTGGTTGTAGCTTTGAAAAAGATGAAGCAAAGAGAAGTAGTGGGTCTCGACGATATACCGATTGAAGTGTGGAAGGTCTTGTGAGAGACAGGTATCGCATGTCTCACAAATTTTTTCAATAAGAATTTGAAAATGAAGAAGATGCCCAATGAGTGGCAAGAAAGCACTTTGGTGCCTATCTACAATAGTCAAGGCAACATACAAAATTGCATGAACTATATGAGTATTAAGTTAATGAGCTATATAATGAAGCTCTAGAGAAAGTAATTGAGCATAGATTGAGATAAGATACACGTATCTCAAAGAATCAATTCATGTTCATGTCAGGGCACTCAACAATGGAGGCAATCTATCTCTCATGAAGATTGGTGGAACGATATAGAGATTTTAAACAAGATTTGCACATGGTCTTTATAGATTTGAAAAAAAAAAAAACAAAGTATGATAGTGGTCCCAAAAGAAGTTCTTTGGATGAATCTAGAGGAGAAATGAGTACAAGTAGCATATATCCAAGCAATAAGGTATATATATGATGGAGTAAAGCTGCAGCAAGAACTCATGAAAGGCTGACTGAAAGCTTTCCCATAACCATAGGGTTACACTAAGACTCAGCTTTAAGTCATTACCTTTTTGCATTGCTAATGGACGAGTTAATGGGACATATTCAAGATGATATCCCTTGGTGGCTTTTTGCAGAAGATATGATGTTGAAAGATGAAATGCATGAGGGAGTAAATACGAAGCTTAATCTTTGGCGGGAAGTGTTGGAAGCTAAAGGTACTCACCTAAGTAGGTCAAAGACGAACTTTCACTTGGATCTATCTTGCAAAATAACAGAAAATTAGATGGAGATCTTAACCATAGAATACAAGCTGGATGGATGAAGTGGAAGAGTGCATCGGGTGTCTTGTGCGATTGTCATATGCCACTAAAGCTCAAGGAAAAATTCTATAGCATAGCAATCAGGCCATCGATGATTTTTGCACAGAGTGTTACGTGATAAAAAAGCAACATGTGAAAAAAATGAGTGCAACAAAGATATGAATGCTACGTTGGATGTGTGGACACACGAGAAATGATAGAATTAAGAACGAGCATATCCGAGGTAAAGTAAAAGTGGCCGCAATTGAAGATAAGATGAGAGAAAATTAGTTAAGATGGTATGGACATGTGAACCAAAGACTTACAAATGCTCTAGTTAGAAGATGCGACCATAAGATTGAGCCTTAGGCCAAAAAGGGTAGGGAAAGACCTAGAAAGACTTGGAGAAAGATTATAAGAAAAGATATGGAGTACTTGGAACTAAAAAAAGACTTTAGCGTAAAACCGAGAGCAATAACGTTCTAGTATTCATGTAGCGGACCCTACTTAGTGGTATAAAGCTTGATTGTTGTATTACTATTTTCATACACGATTTGGCCACTTGTTTCTCAATGAATGATCTTTGCCATATTCATTATTTTTGGGACATGGAGGTTGCTAAACCTCTGATGGGCTCACTACTACAATATTAGTTTTAGGTGTCGGATGATGGTGGCGGTTTAATAAGCCTTTATGTCAAAGAAAAGATATCTGACACATCATTTAGTTAGTGTCGGATAATAATGAAATCTTGTCGGTTATATCCAACATAAATTTCTAACGGTTATTTAGTGTCGGTTATAACCGCCAGTATTTTTGAATTTTTTTTAATAATATTTTTAATATATTCTGGCTGTTTTTAAGTTAATGGTGACGGTTATAACCGACAAAAATTGACTATTTTATTATTTTAATTTATGGCGGTTATTATTTTAGTATTCTGACGGTTATAACGGATAAAAATTGACTATTTTATTATTTTTACGCCAAAAGTGCCCTCGTGTGAGAGAAACCCTAGCAAGTTAGTATATAAGCTGAGTTATCCGCTTCCCTTTTCTCATTGCTGCCATTCCTCATGCGTCGTTTACCCCATCTCTCTGCACTTTCTCCTGCAATTTATTCCATTCCTCTTGCTTTCAAAAAATCCTTACCTGCCTGCAATCAAAACCAAAGCTTATTCGTCCAAGCTGAAATCATCCATCAGTTCTCTCTGGTTTCGTATTGCAGCTCCATATTCCGAAGCCTGTAAATCTGAACACATATCTGCCTTCATTTCTTCGCGAACCCGAGCCTAGCTCACCTATTTCAGCCGTCTCGGTTGCCGATGCACAAAGGTAAGATGCATCGATCTCGCTTCCTCATTAATTTCTTAATTCCAGCACAAATGCAATAGTAAAATCTGAGCCTAGTCCGTGAGCTTGTGTTGTAGACGACGACCGGAGATGATGGCGAACACAAGGAACGATAGCAACGTCAGACTTTAGATCTGCAAGAAAAATGAGCAACGGCAACCACGATGTCCACAGATCTCAGAAATACAGGTATAAATGCTCAACCTAGAATGAGCATGGTCTCTGCATCCATAAATCTGAAAGTCTCCATTATACTCATGTATTTTTTTTGTATGCATGCTGCCCTGAATAAATGTGATGAATATTGAGCTGAACGTTGCACCAACTGGATTCATGTATTTTTTTACAGGGAGTGGAGAAAGATGAAGTTGTTTGTGAGTAGCAAGTTTAGGGGTCTTTTGAGGAAGATGAAGTTGTCAACAAATGTTTGTTGTTTCTTATACTTTTTGTTTCAGATTTTGTTTGGCCTGGTGTAAACATTCAAGTAAATTCAATGTATTCAAGTAAATTTAAATTTTTTTTTTTTCTAATGGATGAAGAATGGATTTGTCAATTTGAATGGTTTCTGTTTCGTAATTCATGTGCATATTTTTTTCAATTTTTTTTTAAAACATTAGCATTGAGCACGATTTCAAAATTGTGCCCTGTAAATTAAAAATGTTGTCAGACCTGTCGGAATATTAATGTCGTATGTATCCGACACGAGACATCCTGGCGGATTAAGCCTTTCTCTTGGCGGATTAAGACTTTTTCTAACACACACAAACATGTCGCTTCACTTTTCTGCCACTGCAATAATTTCCTGTCAGATTTTACCTAATATCTGACAGTAATAACCTTTTCTTGTCATTTTTATTTGTGCCAGTAATGGGTAGTTTTGTAGCAGTGGCTGTCTATTTCCCAACATAAATATATTTTGTTCACCTACTTCAATGCACCAAAATGAATGGTACTTTTACGCCTGCTATTAGTGGGAAAAGCTCAGTCTTTAGGATGGTGTTCCTTTGCCAGATCCAAGTGAATATCATAGCATTGGTGCTCTTCAATATCTTATTCTCACATGCCCGAATATGACTTTGTTGTTAATCAAGTTTGCCAATTCGTTCACCAAACAACCACTCATTGTTGGCTTCCATCAAATGCATTCTTCGTTATCTTATGGGAACTACTCACCATGGCATATAATACAAGCCTAACTCTCTTCGTCTCACTGCGTATTTCGACGTCGATTATGTTGGGGATCTTGATGATCGTCTCTCTACAGGTGGATATTGTTTGTATCTTGGTTCTAATCTTGTTTCTTGGAGTGCAAAGAGGCAAAATTGTGCATCTCGGTCTAGCACTAGGGTTGAGTATCGACAACTTGGTATGACCGCTGCTACTATATCATTTTTTACAATGTTGTTTCGTGATCTTCACCGCCCCACACTCTTTTGCAATAATATTAATGCATTTCATTGGCTTCAAACCCGGTGTTTCATGCCCAAACTCATCATGTTGAGGTGGATTATCACTACATTCATGAGAAAGTAGTTAGAAAAGAAGTTGTTGTTAACTATGTCTCTATCCATGATCAAATCTCAAATATTTTCACTATGGGACTTTCCATCAATCGTTTTCGTTTTCTGGTCTCCAAGCTTTTTGTTCTAACTCTTCCCATCAGTTTGCGGGGGTGTGATAGAGAATAATTATGTAATTCTTGATTTGTAGAGATCTTTCGTTATCTCTGATTGATTCTCAAATCATTTAGATTAGCCATTCATTTATGTAATTCTGGTATTATTGTACAGCAAGTATACGTGTATATCATGTCTTTGTAATAATATATTAAATGAGAATTAAACCCCCAAACCTATAAAAGGATTCGACAAACCTTCTATGTTCTTCTCTACTACTTGGTCTTTTACTATGTACAACCAATGTCAACATTTTATTGTTCCTAACATAGTTAACAACACACAGAAAGATAGAGAAAAGAAAACAATTGAGAAACTGCCTAGACGCTAGGCGGCTAGCCACCACCTTAATTAGCCCTTAGGCATTTGAAAATTAAGAAAGTGCGTATAGACCCTCTTAGGCGTCTTCCTAGCCCGCCTAAACCCAGCTAGGGTGTGACTCACTTAGACAGAAAATCGATAACTTTCATTTTGTATTTTATGAACATTCATTATATGTTTGTTCCCCATGTTTTTTGACACACCCCGACCCGAGAATCAGGGCGTGCTGGCCATCACATAAGCGTGACGTAATCATAAATGCAATGCAGAACCGATAAGGTACGAGAATTATGAATGACTAAAAACCGAATAGTAGCAGTACTATCCAAATGACATGCTAAAGAGAATTTAAGTGCGGAATACACACGATCAGAGCATAAGATTCTAAGTGCAGTCAAGTAGGACGGTTACTAAATCACAACACCCGAAGGTGAGTCCTACATTCGTGAAGTCTGTCAGAACAATCGTGGGAATCCTCGTGAACCACCAAGCACTTCTAACTATAACCTGGAGGGGCATAAAACAAGGTTGAGTGGGTCAGTAAAACAAAGCTTTTCGAAAATATCTCATTTATCAACATTTATAACCCCTCACTGTAAAACCTGTATACTTTCCCAGAAAATAGCATATAAACATATGTATATCATCATATTCTCAAATCATAGTTCAAAATCAGTCTTATGAAAGTATGCCATGCTATATGCATCAATAACATAATGGAGATATGTAAATATATAACAGGTGAAATAATAAATCAACCGGAGACCCTGCAGTGGTCCTGTACGGTTAATCATATAGCTCAATACCTATGCCTACACACGAGTCGGAACTATTAAAACGGTCTGTACGACAGGACTTGGTGTAATAATACGCTCTAGTGCAATTCTCATCAAACAGCTGTGCGAATAATCGCAGGTCACCTACGAGTCGGAACCACAGAAGTGGTCTGTACGACAAGACTTACACCTACTTGGATCCAAGGGAGCGTGCGGTGCAGGAGGTGAATATCAACATCAGCACTAAGACCGGTGTGCAGGTTATGAGCTCTCAACACAATTCACATCATCAACACAATATAACTCACCTGATACTTACATGTGCGTCCACCGCACCATTTCATACATATGCATCATATACCAATTCATACATTTCATATCAATTCTATGCATGGCATTTTAAAACATACTTTCATTCAAATTTGATTTCTGGGAAAATCAGTAAGTATATAGGTATATAACGAAAATAACTGTCCACTCACTGGTATGTCGAAGGGTCGTAACCCCCGCATAGCCCTTGATTGGGCTCGTCCTCGGGATAGATCTCACCTATATGCGAAACAACTATAATAACATTATTTAGAGCACATAACCAACAATACAAAATAACTTCTCATACGATGCTCAATTGGGGTGTTTGAATATACCAACGTGATCAACACAACCTCATGAACATCTCCATATTTTTAAAATTATTTTTGGACCTGTCACGCGCCCCCACGCGCCAGAAATGGCACGGACCTACGCGCCCCCACGTGCGGTCACGTGCCAGTCACACTGACAGTTTTTTAAACGGCGTCAGGAATATTCCTCGGAATATTCCGTCAACTCTTAATGGAAACCGTTAAACTTAACTAACGGCGTCAGCATATTCCGTCCAAACTGATGGAAAATCCTCCTTTCTTCTCCGGCGAGTCGCCTATCGCCGGAAAACTGGGGAAATTTTCCAACTTCGATATCTCGGCCATTTTTGCACCATTTTTCACGATCTTTACATCAAAATGAAGCTCCTAACTTATAGAATCACGCTATATCAATTTAAAGCTCTAAAAGTCATGAAATCTTATCGAGTAATTTCCACAAAATCCGGCCAAGCTTTAAACCCACGATTCCTACATCCAATTCTTTCAAACGAAACACTCCGAGCTTCCTTGGAACCTTACTAAACTTCCTATAAGCTTAGAATTCCCTGAAAACCAACAATTCATGTATGCATGAACAGTACTATCAAACAGGGTTATGGTTTCGACGTGCTTTCGAGGGTTATAAGTTCCAAAACTTGTACCGATTGACTCAGGGGAAGATAAGGAAAAAGAATATTACCTTAAAACCTTCGATCTGTGAAGTTTGAGGTGACTGTGGTGTTCGTCCGTACGTGTACAGTGCACGGGTGTAGAAAAACCGAGAGAGAAGAGAGAGGAAGTCCACGGGAGAGAAAGAGAGAGAGAGAGAGAGAGAGAGAGAGAGAGAGAGAGAGAGAGAGAGAGAGAGAGAGAGAGGGCAGGTTGAGAATGTGTGTGTGGTCCACTAATACCCTAACCACACAAACAAATAAAATACAACTAAGTTCCAAATAAATTTTCCAAAAACTTAAAAAGTGAGATATTAACAAATGTATAAATTACACACACCTTAGTAGTCTTTAGGGATAATTTCGTCCTTTCACGTCCTCGATAGAAAGATTTCGAGACGGGCTGTGACAACCTACCCTCCTTATAGAATTTCGTCCTCGAAATTCACATAATCATCACAATCCCTTAATTATAAAAAAAAACCTCGGATACATCTCTCTCATCCGATCCTCTGTCTCCTAAGTAGCTTCTTCCACTGAGTGGTTCCTCCACAATACTTTCACCAAGCTCACTGTCTTATTCCTTAGAACCTTGTCTTTCCAATCCAGGATAGTCACCGGTTCCTCATCATACGTCAAATCCGGATTAATCTCCAAAGGTTGAGAAGGAATTACATGTGAATGATCTGAAACATAATGTCGAAGCATCGAAACATGAAACACATTATACACCTTGGATAACTCTGGAGGCAACTCTAGCCTGTAGGCAACTTCACCAAGAGCTTCTTGAAAAGCTACCCAAAACTTAGAAGTAA
Organism: Heteromeles arbutifolia; assembly: GCA_024362995.1. Classification (NCBI taxonomy): domain Eukaryota; kingdom Viridiplantae; phylum Streptophyta; class Magnoliopsida; order Rosales; family Rosaceae; genus Heteromeles; species Heteromeles arbutifolia. Next base: position 43,194,286 of record JANCRC010000001.1, on the reverse strand, counting down.
ATCTTGGGTCTCGATCAGAAATAATATTCACTGGAACTCCATGATACTTTACAATCTTCCTAATGAACAATTTAGCCAATTTGTTTAGAGGATACTTCTCCCTCACTGGAATGAAATGCGCTGACTTGGTAAGCCGATCTACGACCACCCAAACACCATCAAAACCATTCTGCGTACGTGGAAGCTTATACACAAAATCCATAGTGATATTTTCCCACTTCCACTTAGGAACGGGAAGTGGCTGCATCAACCCAAATGGCTTTTTCCTTTCTGCTTTGACCTGTTGACAGACGATACACCTACTTACATATTCTGCAATTTCCCTTTTCATACCCGGCCAATAATAAAATGGTCGAATGGTATGATACATCTTAGTTCCTCCTGGATGCATGGCATAAGCCGAACAATGTTCTTCATCCAAAATTCCTTTCTTTAATTCCTCATTATTTGGCACATACATCCTATTCTCTTGCATAAGCATACCGTCTGATTCCTTGATTCTGAAATCTTTCTTCTTACCTCTCTCAACAGCCTTAATTATATCCTGAGATTCCTCATCATTCACCTGAGCTTCATGCACACGATCAACCAAATTGGCCTGACTTGGAAACTGGCAAGAAATGCTACCATTTGATCTTCCATTTCCAACTTTACTCTAGTAGACCTCAAATATGCAAGAAGAGGGACACGACAAGCATACAAAGCATCAAGTCAGCCTTGAGGTTTCCCACTCAGTGCATCAGCTACTACATTTGCACGACCAGGATGATACTCAATCGTGCAGTCATAATCACTTAGTAACTCCAACCATCTTCGCTGACGAAGATTAAGATCATGCCGAGTATAAAGGTACTGAAGGCTCTTATGATCTGTGAAGATCTTACATTTCTCACCATAGAGATAATGCTTCCAAATCTTCAAAGCAAAGACAATAGCTACCAACTCAAGGTCGTGAGTAGGATAATTCATTTCATGGATCTTCAACTACCGAGAAGCATAGGCAATCACTCTATTATGCTGCATCAAAACACATCCCAAACCATTCAATGAAGCATCACTATAAATCTCAAAGTTACCACTATCATCAGGAAGTACCAATACAGGTGCATGAGTGAGACAATGCTTCAACCGCTAAAAACTTTTCTCACAATTATCATCCCACTCGAACTTAACATCTTTCCTGGTTAACCTCATTACATAGAAAAATCTTGGACGAATCGTCGATAATACCATGCTAGACCAAGGAAACTCCGTACCTCAGTGACGGTTCGTGGTTGCTTCCAATTCTCCACTGCTGCTATCTTTTGAAGGTCTACTTGAATTCCTTATGCCGATACCACATGCCCCAAAAATGCTACTTGATTCAACCAAAACTGGCATTTACTAAACTTGGCATACAACCGATGTTCCCTCAATTTCTCTAACACCAAATGAAGATGTCGAATATGCTCTGCTTTCGACTTAGAGTATATCAGAATATCATCGATGAAAACAATGACAAACCTATCAAGATATTGCTGGAACACTTCATTCATCAACCTCATAAAAGCTGCTGGTGCATTAGTCAATCCAAATGGCATCACCAAAAACTCATAATGTCCATAACGGGTCCTAAAAGCCGTTTTAGGGACATCCTCATCTTTGATCTTCAACTGATAGTAGCCAGATCTTAAATCAATCTTAGAGAATACACACGCACCTTCAAGCTGATCAAACAAATCATCTATACGAGGCAATGGATAACGGTTTTTAATCGTTACCCGATTCAGTTGCCTGTAATCAATACATAATCTCAGAGTTCCATCTTTCTTTCTCACAAACAATACTGAGGCTCCCCAAGGTGAAGTACTAGGTTGAATGAAACCTTTATCAGTTAATTCCTACAACTGAATTTTCAACTCTTTCAATTCCGCCGGAGCCATTCTATATGGAGTCAAAGATATACGGTCCGTACCTGGAAGCAAATCAATAGAAAACTCCACATCTCTGTCTGGCGGCAATCTAGGTAAATCATCTGGAAATACATCAGGATAATGCCTGACTACTCCAACTTCCTCCACACTACTAGGAGCAACATCATTTAACACCACATGTGCTATGTATCCTTGACAACCTTTTGATAACAACCTTTTTGCCTTCATGGCAGAAATAACACCATGCCTCACCCCACTTCTCTCACCCACAAACATAACCTCAGGTAGTCCAGGATGATGAAAAGTGACTGATTTCTCGTAACAATCTGTATGGGCACGATTATAATGCAACCAATTTGCCCCTAAAATCACATCAAAATCCACAATATTTAACGGGATAAGATTAGATGGCATAACTACACCATCTACCATCACTGGACATCCTGGATAAACATTATCAACATAACATCTGTCCCCTCTAAGCATAGCAAACTCTAAATCAAATCCTAGAGGTGTAGGATGAGGTTGTGTCATTTGAGCAAATGTATGAGAAATCACAGAATATGTAGCACCACAATCAATCAAAACTCTAGCAAAGTGACCAAGGATGTTTAACGTACCCATAATCAAGTATGGATGGTTCTGAGCATCTTGCAGTAAGATGTTGTTACCACGTCTATGGGTTTGTTGTCATCCTCCACGACTTTTATTACTTTGATTACCTCGCCCCTGAGAACTACGTCCCTGGCCTTCCTGGCTAGACTGTCTAAACAATCCTGCACTGCTAACAACAACCTTTCCCTGCTGGAACTGACCTCCCTGATACCATTGAGATCCGCTAGCTGGCATAGAAGGATATGAAGCATAACCTCCAGGATTTTGGGAATACCCACTCTGAAAATAAGGATCCTGGGAATACTGATACTGCCTTGAAGCATAGGGAGCAACATCACCCTGGTAGTGATAAGCAGCACCACCCTGACTCATCTGACCATAACTGCCTGATCTGAGGTTTTGCTGGATCGACGCTGATGGTGGCATAACATATTGCTGAGGCCTCTGCTGACTCTGGGGACACTGTGCAGCTCTATGTTCTGTCTGTCCACATGTGTAGCAAGCACCGCTACCTCTCCTCCATTCCTCATAATGTCTGGAATTACAACGGCAGCATAACGGAGGACCTGAACCACCAGAACCACCAAAATCTCTCTGTCTCTGGAACCTGGGTCCACCAGTAAATCTTCCACCTCTCTTCGGGCATGTGGCATTAAATCCTCCATTAGAAGAACTTGACCTCACTCCACTTTTCTTGAAATTCTAGGTCTTACGGGGTCCCGTAGTCAAGATACCTTTACCCCTACCATCTTTTCTCTGATTATCACCATTCTTATCTTCCTCTTCTTCACTTTCACTAGGCATATTTTCGGAGTCCTCAATCTGAACCAAAATCTCAGATGACTCATGATAAGTGGTGCAAGGAATAACACTAGTAAGTGTCCGCCATTTCTTCTTTGTTCCTAACTTCAAACGACGAAGCATTTCCACCTGATTAACAACCACTTCTGGATTATAGCGAGATAAGTCTGTAAACTTCCTATAATACTCATTCGCCGACATTTTCCTTTGCTTCAGCTGAGTGAACTCTTGCTTCTTACGATCAATATACTCTGGAGGAATGAATCTTTTCTTAAATGTCTCTTTAAATGTTTCCCAATCAGCTGCTGCTTCAGGTGTCATAAATTTAGTCTCATTTTCCCACCATCCTGCAGGTTCTCTTCCTAGAAACCAAGTAGTCGTCTCGACCCATCTACTAGCAGGAAGATTCCCTTGACTCTGCATCACCTGGTAGGTCTTCTCAATACGGTCTAACCACTTTTCTGCCCCTTCATGACACTCATTACCAATGAAATGGTCTAATTTCATATTATAAACGGTTTCCAGGGGTGTTCTTTGAGGATGACGAAATGAAGTCTGAAAGGCATGGGCTATCGCTTCCTTTAACTGAGCTATATTGGGGAAACTGGGCTCAGAAGAAGAACCTGGATCCTTACGAGGCGACATAGTTCTGACAGAATACACCAAAGATAATTAGAAAATTCACAACTCATACAGGACTGCAAACTAAGCACTTCTAACTATAACCTGGAGGGGCGTAAAACAAAGTTGAGTGGGTCAGTAAAACAAAGTTTTTCGAAAATATCTCATTTATCAACATTTATAACCCTTTACAGTAAAACCTGTATACTTTCCCAAAAAATAGCATATAAACATATGTATATCATCATATTCTCAAATCATAGTTCAAAATCAGTTTTATGAAAGTATGACATGCTATATGCATCAATAACATAATGGAGATACATAAATATATAACAGGTGAAATAATAAATCAACCGGAGACCCTGCAGTGGTCCTGTACGGTTGTTAATCATATAGCTCAATACCTATGTCTGCACACGAGTCGAAACCATTAAAATGGTTTGTACAACAGGACTTGGTGTAATAATACGCTCTAGTGCAATTCTCATCAAACAGCTGTGCAAATAATCGTAGGTCACCTACGAGTCGGAACCACAGAAGTGGTATGTACGACAGGATTTACACCTACTTGGATCCAAGGGAGCGTGCGGTGCGGGAGGTGAATATCAATATAAGCACTAACACCGGGGTGCAGGTTATGAGCTCTCAACACAATTCACATCATCAACACAATATAACTCACCTGATACTTACATGTGCATCCATCGCACCATTTCATACATATGCATCATATACCAATTCATACATTTCATATCAATTCTATGCATGACATTTTAAAACATACTTTCATTCAAATTTGATTTCTGGGAAAATCAGTAAGTATACAGGTATATAACGAAAATAATTGCCCACTCACTGGTATGTCGAAGGGTCATAACCCCCGCGTCGCCCTTGATTGCGCTCGTCCTCGGGATAGATCTCACCTATATGCGAAACAACTATAATAACATTATTTAGAGCACATAACCAACAATACAAAATAACTTCTCATAGGATGCTCAATTGGGGTGTTTGAATATACCAACGTGATCTACACAACCTCACGAACATCCCCATATTTTTAAAATTATTTTTGGACTTGTCACGCGCCCCCATGCGCCAGAAATGGCACGGACCTACGCTCCCCCACACGCGGTCACGTGCCAGTCACACTGACAGTTTTTTAAACGGCGTCAGGAATATTCCTCGGAATATTCCGTCAACTCTTAATGGAAACCGTTAAACTTAACTAAAGGCGTCAGCATATTCCGTCCAAACTGACCGAATATACTCATTTCTTCTCCGGCGAGTCGCCGGTCGCCGGAAAACTGGGGAAATTTTCCAACTTCGATATCTCGGCCATTTTTGCACCATTTTTCCCGATCTTTACATCAAAATGAAGCTCCTAACTTATAGAATCACGCTATATCAATTTAAAGCTCTAAAAGTCATGAAATCTTACCGAGTAATTTCCACAAAATCCAGCCAAGCTTCAAACCCACAATTCCTACGTCCAATTCTTTCAAACGAAGCACTCCGAGCTTCCTTGGAACCTTACTAAACTTCCTATAAGCTTAGAATTCCCTAAAAACCAACAATTGACGTGTGCATGAACAGCGCTATCAAACGGGGTTATGGTTTCGACGTGCTTTCGAGGGTTATAAGTTCCAAAACTTGTACCAATGGACTCAGGGGAAGATAGGGAACAAGAATATTACCTTAAAACCTTCGATCTGTGAAGTTTGAGGTGACTGTGGTGTTCGTCTGTACGTGCACAGTGCACGGGTGTAGAAAAACCGAAAGAGAAGAGAGAGGAAGTCCATGGGAGAGAAAGAGAGAGAGAGAGAGAGAGAGAGAGAGAGAGAGAGAGAGAGAGAGAGGGCAGGTTGAGAGTGTGTATGTGGTTACTAAGAAAAACCAAAAGAGAAGAGAGAGGAAGTCCACGGGAGAGAAAGAGAGAGAGAGAGAGAGAGAGAGAGGGCAGGTTGAGAGTGTGTATGTGGTTACTAATACCCTAACCACACAAACAAATAAAATACAACTAAGTTCCAAATAAATTTTCCAAAAACTTAGGAAGAGGGATATTAATCAAATGTATAAATTACACACACCTTAGTATCTTTAGGGATAATTTCGTCCTTTCACGTCCTCGATAAAAAGATTTCGGGACGGGCTGTGACATTTTTAACATGTTCTAATACTTTATACTCTTTATGTCATTTTATTTTGCAATTTATGTATTTAGTTATGTGTTTTTTTAAGTATGAATAGGCACTTATTTATACGATATATAATAAATTTACTTTAATCCGTTTAGTCCGTCTAGGCTCCTGCCTAGCCGCCTAGGCGCTAAACCCCAACTTGTCACCAAACTAGGGCCTAGCGCCCTTTAGAATCTTATCCTAAATTATAAATTAAAAAGAGAGAGTTATTTTTAATAAGTTTATCCGAAGATCCTTAACGAAAGGGGACTGTATATATTCCTCCATAATTAATAACCAATTTCCTTGCAAAAGCTTAACCCAACACATAAACCATTGCCGCCCTGTGGTTTTTGAGCTCCGAATACTCACTACAAACGTATTAAGATAAGAACAAAATCAACATCAGTTTTATCTTTATTGTCATTTCGTTAAAGACGTCATAGAAAGCACCCATCAATATCTAATATATAAACTATTAAAAATATATATGCAAAAGCCACCATGAGAAAAATCAAATTTTAAATTTTTGTTACAAAAAAAAAAAAAATCAAATTACCTAGCTAGAATTTCATTTTCTTTTTTGTACAAGTTTCTATCGAAAGAAAAACAAATTCATCCAATTTTTTGTTCGACAACAACAAAGCCACACCGTTGCTATTGTTGTCCCAAAAACAAAAAATTATTTTAACCATTTTCTTTGGCATGTCAAAATACCTTCACACTGTTACATACACATTGCTAGAACTGTGACACCAAATATTGGGTTGTCAAGGTAACAACTTTAGCTGTTCACACTTCACACCAATGAACAATGTTTGAAAAATCAAAGAAAAAATATAAATCACTTTTTTTTTTTTATTACAAAACATAAAATCTTTTGTTAATTTAATCTAGGAACATGTACAGCTAGAGGATGCTTGTAGTTGATGATGCATGACGGTATGAATGATTATAAGTTGTTGATGCACGTGAATACTACAATGTATCAATTGCTTTAATCGCTCATGCGCATTGTTATGTATAAAATTAGGGGCGTACAAAAACCCAACCCGACACGATGATCTACTGTTCAAACGGCTATTGGTGTCGGTCCGAAGCCCAACCACCCACCACCAGATGGTAACAGCAACAACCGTCCTGGTTCAAGAAATGGGTTCCAACATTGAGTCGACTCGGCCAACTCGTTCTTCACTGGAAAAACCACCAGCCTCTTCTCCTCTCGCTGCTCCTTCATCTCCATAAGCCTAGCCTTGGTCTCTCTCACCAAATCCCATAACCCATCATTCCTCTTCCTGTTCACAAACAACAGCATTAACTTCCCCTTGCAACCCTCCAGCCTCTCAAACGCGTCAATTAACCGAGTCAACTCAGCCGAACGCAAACCCTCGACTGAATCGATTCTGTCTCCAACTTCCTTGACTCGGACAACAATTTCACGCTGAACAGACCTGTAATCTTCGCCCGTGGCTCTCACCACTTCGTACACCAAATTGTTCTTCTGAAGTTCTAAGGAATCAGGCGCGTCACAAATTCGCACCACAAATTCCACAAGCACTTCAATCTCCATTGCCAAATCTGAGTCCAAAAGAGCAAGTGCCTTCTCTTCCTTGTCTCTTTTGTTCCCTTCGTTTTTCGACGAATTGAGATAATACCCAATTGCTCTAGACACCATCAGATTCTGCTCGACCACACCGGCGTACCATCTGACCCAAGACGAATATTCCAACATACGAAAATCGGAATTGTCACAAAACATGGAGAGGTTCAAGAAATTGTATCCCCCAAAACAAGGGTAGTACGCAAGCTGGTCTTTGAGAATAAAAGACCCTTTTGATATAATGTTGTGAATCGTGAGGAGGCATTTTAGGGCAACAAAGGCGCTCCGAGTGACGTGGAGCCGGTCCATGAGAGCATCAATGCATGCGCATGCAGTGAGGCGGGAGGAAAGCCCCAGGGCGAGCACGGAGGCGATTCGTGTCTCCGAAGGCGGCCTTGATGGGTCGTGTGTGGTGGCGCGGAGGACAGCGAGGTGTACGGAGGACACTCGACGGTTGATGGTCAGAGTCGCTTTGAGGATTGAGGCTCTGTCTCTCAGAATGCCGATGAATTTGAATCGAGCCATTGCGAATGAAGGAAGAACGGGAAAGGTTGAGGAAGATGGAGGTGGGAGCGCGGAGGAAGATATAAATTGACAGTTAGACGCGGATTTACTATTTGATGGTGTCCGTGTGTGTGCGCAAACTGTATGATTTAAATTGACGGAAAATTGAATATAGTAGCTTTGATTATAATATTAGAAATGTAATTGGCAGATTTTTATAATTCATAGACTGATTTTTCTGAAAAAATAGTTTAAAGACCTAATTTTTACTGATGTGATAATTTAAGAACTAAATTGACAGTTCAGCCAAATATTTTTATTTTAAAAATGTGGGAACCACCCTTTATAATTAAAAATAAAATCATCCTTCTTCCCCATTCTACCCGACGACATCGACCTCGCCTATCTCCGGACACCCCAACCTCACCCATCTACTCTGCAACTCCAAAACGCCATTCGCCACCATCCCCATGACCTCCACCCGCCTCACCACCACCACCCTAAAGTTAACCCCGCCAAACCCATCTCTGTCAAATGCAGCCAGCACCATACACATCCAAGATCGCTCGCCGGCCTAGTCCGAATCCCAAGATCGGGTCTTCAAATTCGCAAGAAAATGGTGACTCTTGCTTCCTAGTTGGGAGTTGCAGAGGCGATGGCTGAAATTTCTTAAGCTGTAATGAAATTTCTATCCATTTTCACACAAAAAAAAAAAAAAAAAAAAAAACTGGATAAATTTTCTGAAAACCCAAATTCCTCAAATCCAAGTCGAACAAGAAAATCCCAGTATCCTTTCCACCGTTAGCCAATAGCTTACTCATTACTCATCTTCTATTAAATCTTAGTTAGCCAATAGCCCACTATCCTTGGATGTGGGTGGTGGTGATTGAGCATTTGACAGAGATGGGTTTGGAGGGGTTAACTTTAGGGTGGTGGTGAGGCGGGTGGAGGTCATGGGGATGGTGGCGAAGGGCGTTTTGGAGTTGCAGAGTAGATGGGTGACGTTGGGGTGCCCGGAGATGGGCAAGGTCGGGGTGCTCGGAGATGGGCGAGGTCAATGTCGTTGGGTAGAATGGGAAAGGTGGGTGATTTTATTTTTAATTGTAAAGGGTGGGTCCCACATTTTTAAATAAAAATATTTAAATGTTTTTTTTAATTTTTGAATTTTGAATTAATATTTTAATCTAATTGGGCAAGGAGTAAGTCCTGCTTTAAACCACATCAACATTTAACAGAAAATTTGATAGAAAAACTGATAGATGTCTAATATTGGAATAAATTCGTAAAATGAGGTATGACATTGTAATTTTTAAAATATGAGATATAAATAGGTATAATTCAGTAGTTTAGGTTAGGCCCGATAACTCAGTGTCCACATCAGCTTATTTGTTTTCTAACAAATTTATCCCTTTATTCTAAAATTAATAATTATTGAATATCTAACTACATATTAATGAAATCCTCTTTTTTAACCAAAAGAAGTTGAAAAGACATTTTTGTCTTCTGACACAACAAATTTTTTTTGTTGTTTTTGTTTAAATCTCATTTTATAAGTGATTTTATCATCTTTAATTTAAAAAAAAATAATAATCTATCTTCCTCTCTTCTCATTCCCAGGGTTCTATCCCACTCTCTTTCTCTCTCTTTTAATTTTAAAAACAAAAACAAAAATTTTGACACGCACTTTGTGAGTGGACATGTACTAGTTTATTTTTAAAGTAATCCCTTATTTGTAGAATTAGTTTTAAAACGATATTATGTCTTCTTCCTCGTAACTCCGGTACAAAATCTTTTTTCTTTGTTGTTTTTGCTCCAGGCGTGGTCGTCTTCTTAATTTCTTGTTCCACCTGTTTTTTTCCTCATACCGCTTAATTCACAAATCTTCTTCTTTCCTCTTCCATAGATTGCATGCTCCATATTATGTTATCGTTCCTATGATGTATATTTCATCATATCTTTTTTCAAAACACTTTTGTTTTTTTTACCTAGTTGTTATGAAGGGAAACATTTGGAGCCATATTTAGGTTATCATTCTCTGATGTGGGAATAATATTAATTTTTAGATTGTTCATTGTTGTTCCTCTAGTGGAGGCTAGGTGGGAAGTGCAGATACACTATTCGATCATTCCGTCCTCATGTTTCTGTTTGAACTTTGATTATATAGATTTTTCTTTTTTATACGTAAAATCATTAAATGCACTTTCTTTGTTTATTTTGTCTATCTAGCTGTGTGTGTGTATATATCTACCTCTATATAATTTTTTTTATTCTACATGTATTATAGACTACCCGTATATTATCTACCTACATATAACCAATGTTCTAAAAATTGGCCTGGTGGTTGTTGTGCCGATGCAACTAGGTCCAAAATGTTAGGCAAAATAGAGGAGCTGTTAGGCACCCATCCAGGTGCACCTTGGCGGCTGTGTAGGAGACGGTCTAGGCAGATGAAAGGGTTTTGGGGAAAAAAGTCCAAATAGAACCCAAAATTGCAAAAACTCTCTCGCCGCTTTGACTGCCCCCTCTCTGCACCTCGACTTTCTCTATCTCTCGCCGTCACGACTCCTTCTTTCTTTGCACTTGATTGAACTGTTTGCAAAAACTCTTTCCTTGCCGCCTGCTAGGCCCGCCTAGGTGCCCAATTAGCTATATGATTAATTATGCATTTTTCTTTATTGTTTGCAGAATGCGATTTTCCAAAAAAAAATAGAAAAGGATTACAAGTTTGATGTCTTGCTAATTGTGCACTTTAATTTTCGGAAATTTTGTTAGTCTTGTTGTTTGTGGTAGTGCATAGAAAGTGTTTGATGTTAGTCTATCTATCTTAGTGAAAAATGAAATTTACATTATCTTTACTCTACTCCGCTAGATTAAACTATCTACGTTTTAGGAAAATGTAAAAAGCAAACCTATATGCAATAAGAATCCATGTGATTGAAATTTAAACAACTTAGGAAAATCAAATTTACATGAAAATTATACTCTTTCACTACGCCTATTACCTAACATGGAGGAAAGTGTAACACGTCAAAATGAAATTACATACTCCTTGGGACGACATTAAACTACCTAACATGGAGGAAAGTTCATAAAATAAATCTATATAAGCATTCATGTGGTAAATATTTAAGCAACCTACCCTTGTCGAAAAAAATTAACATGACAATTATTCTTCACTTTACTCATTATAGGGATAACTTTAAACTACATAACATGGTGGAAAAATTGTACAAATCAAACCAATATACACACAAGCATTTATGCATTGAAAAATATTAACTCCTGGGTATGATAGGTAGTATACACGAACATGATATTTTTCTCTTCCCACTTATATGGCTTATGCATTTAAAGTTCACGTTAATTTGTTTTAAAATCATGGAAAATTTAAAACAAAATGACTCAGATAGAATTTATGGATGAGTTAAAAAATTCAATGGCATTTAATGTAATTTGTTCTAAAATTATTGACACTTTAATTGCATTCAAAACAAGCTTATTTAGGGCTAGTTTAGGATTGTGATACTTTTAGAAAGCAGCTTATTAAAAAAATCTTAAATATAAAATGTTTTGGTAAAACAAAAAATAAAAATAAAAAATAAAAAACAAAACAAAACTATAAATAAATAAATAAATAAATAACTTTTTTCAAAGCAGTGTTATGTGCTCATTTAATTAAATTTTCAATTAGCAAGTATACCTTCACATATTTTACAAAATTAATATTTTTTGCCCCTACATTATTCTCTTTGACAATTATTATATAACATTAAATACTATATTATTTTTAACATATTCATAGTAATTTATATAAAAGTTTACTAAACACATAGAAACCGTTTTTTTTTTTTTTTTTTTTTTTTTTTGGTTTAAAGTACTTTTACAAAAAAAAAAAAAAAAGTTTATCAGACACTCAACAACTTTATTTTACAACTATTTATTCTTATAGCACAGCAGAACACTCAACAACTTTATTTTACAGCTGTTCATTCTCACAGCACAGTGGAAGCATCTTTTTTTAAAAGCAAAATATATAATACCAAACTAGCCCTTACTAAACCCTACGTATGGTTGTGTAATACTAGTGAATTTCATTCAAAACAAGCCTATAAAACGGACCCATATTGCTTTTGGATATACCTAATTAATCATATTGAAATGCAAGTAATCATCTATTATAGTGGTTGAGAAGAGTGTTGACCTTATACCACGGTAAACCCATCGTTTTCCTAATCTAACATAAAAAATAAAAAGAATCATATTGAAATGTTCAAATTTGCAATGGCAAGGTATGTTACGCTAGAGTAGGTAATTGACTTGTCCAAAGTCCAATTAGACATTCCATCTTGCTTAGTCCACCATGAAGAAAAAATGGAGAACATTTCCACATGGAAAAGTATATTTCCTGGTGCTTAGATATTAGGTGAAACTTATATCAAAATTGTATATTTCAACCAAATAACTTTGTTGACAACTCACACGTTTTTAACCCGTTGGATTAAGATTTAACATATCAGTTATAACAATCTTTAATGGATTAAAGATTCAAGACTTGGATATTGAATCTAGAAACATGAGGTCATAAAAAAATTAAATTAAACTAAAAAAAAAAAATATATATATATATATATATATATATATATATATATATATAAACAGGCAACAGGTCTAAAACACCTACGGAAAGTTGAGTCAAACGAACGTGTTGGATTGTAACACGCGTATAGACATTAACTAAACCATTCAGTTGTTTAAAACATATCTTCGGTAAGTTTTCACACCCATAGCTCCATCATACCGACATCGATCTTTCTTAACCTTGAAGTTACGAGCCAATAAATAGAATAATTAAAGCCATTTTCTTGCATCTAATTCCGATAGTCTCCGGAGGACAAGAGTGACTAGTGAGTTATTGACAAAATTTCATCCTACAGTTTTGTTTGGCGCCATCTCAGAAAACAAAATGTATAGTTAGGTATAGAAAATACACTTTTATGAGGGCTCATGTACGAGGATACTGTATCGAAATTAGAGGAACCAGAAATCGAAAAGGAATGGCGGAAGCGGCGGAACCACTCTAGATATGTGAGGACAAAATCCAAACCGGTGAAGCACCAAATCTTACAAAAGGTTATAAAGACGTTGGCTACTCTCCATAACTTCCTTCAAGATCAAATAGGGTAGCCTCTAGCCCGATTTAGGCTTTTGAAAAAAAATAGAAACATTGGTGTTAATTTCTAGTTCCATTAACTACCTACACATGAGGCCATATATCTTCAACCGAAAGGGCTAAACATAGTTCCTTCCAGAATTATAGCCATGCAAAAAATTATTTTTAAATGAACAGTGTAAGGCTATATTCATATATCATCTCTAACCGAATAGGCTAAACGTAGCTGCTCAATAATTTATTAGTTTTAAGTTTATACTTTAAATATATTAGTTAATTTAGTTAAACTACCGTCGAATATTTTCAAATCTAGTCGTTGAATATGAATAATTTATTGCAACTGAAGCTATCTCCAATGGATCATGTCATATGCCATAGGTCATGTTTTAGCCTGAATTAAGACAAAACCCAACTCCAATGGAGGTATGGGCAAAAAACAAAAAGAGACCCACCAGGCCAAGTTTCAGCCCTTTGGCCATTGGGATGGGCATTGTAAGCCAACCAGCCAGCCCGTTTGCTAGGCCCAGTCTGTCAACACCAAACATCTACATGATGTCAGCTGACGTCATGTAGCCGTTGGTTTTTTTTTTTCTTTTCAGGACGAAATTTAAAAAAGAATTTTAAATTCTAATTTTTTTCCTATAAATACCTAAGCCATTTCTACACAATTTCTCACATCCTTTTTACCCTTCCATACCATCTTACCTCATTTTATTTCAATTCTTCACATTTTTTTGTGAAATTCCGTTCCCGGAATTTCATTAATTAATTGTGTATTTCATTATTCAAATTCATGTTTCGTTTACGCGATTTTTAATTTTATTTTAAATTCGTTAATTTTAGAATTTTAGGTATATAATTACAAAGTTTGAAATTAAGTAAGAGTTGAAAAAAAAGAAAAAAAGAAAGAAAGAAGGAGTGGATGCTGTTAGGTGGCAGCGGGAGTGAGGGGGAAAATGAGAGTTGCGGGAGAGAAGAAAGGGGGGAGTAGCCCAATCAAAAAGGGGAGTAGGGAGCGAAAGGAGAGAAGTGAAGGAACACAGGACCTAGACTTCTTCCTCTTGACCCGTTTCTTTCAACCCGACCTGATTCAGCCGGCGTCCATTTCTGATGCCCTCATGGCGTTTTCCGAGCAAATGAAAGCTCCCCACCACTACCAAATCATTTCCCTACACTTTCCTCATCAATCTTCATCCAAACCCGACGTGTTTAGCCATGATTTTGCAGGGAAAACCACCGGCGGGTCCGAGTGGTCCTCGGCTTTGAACCACCATTTGTGAAACAATTTCCTTAGATCTCCACCACCATTAGACTCTCCTTGAACCCAGGAACAAAGCCCAAACAGGTTTGGGGGCGGCGGAGCACTGGAGATGATGGATCGAAGCACACCCTTTTTAGGGTTTCCGACGGGTTCGAGACGAATTGGAGCTTTTCCCGGCCAAATTGAACTTGGCCACATGTATGAAACTTGCTCTACTCATTGAGATCTTCATTCTGGTGAAATTTGGTAATTTTTAGAGTAGGTGAAATTTTCCGGCGAGTCAGGGTGTGCGGCGGTGCGTGTGCCGAAGCCCACTTGCCCTTTCTAGACTAATCTGGATACCCTGATTCCATATTTGACGTCCGATTGACGAAATCTCGTCGTATGACTATAGTTTTGATAGAGACCGCCACTTGGTCATTATATGAATTGACGATCCGACCGTTGGATCGACACAAAACTTTAATACGTAATAGTACATAATATTTGAGGACATTAGAAACTTATGGATCGGGAATCCGACTTACGGATCTTCCCGAATTGGATTTCTAAGTTCGTAAAACCAAACGTTGATAGCAACCTAATTCTAGCAATTGGCGAAGATCTGACCGTTGGATCATTCTGAAGTTATAGAATATTGTTCTAGAAGATAAATGAGACCCTTAGAAAGTTACAGATTGGAAATCCATGGGCGGATGTTCCAGATTGACTTGTATAGGGTTGTGGACCCCACCGTTGATAGAGACTTGACCTTTGCCCAATATGTTACGAATTGATCTTAAATATTAAAATTAGTATTGCTAGAGACTATGTAGGGCTTAGTGGGCCTATATTGGTTAGTGAGTTATCCCAGATTATATATACATCGGTTTACGTGTATAGGACGTCATTATTGGGATATATATGTGTTTACTTATCTTCTTAACAATATGGATGATAAGTATGATAAATGTTATGACGATGTGATCCTAGAACCCTATTAGAAGTATTCTGTAGAACTTATATGCTTGCGTGACATATTAGTTGGTGGCCATGAGAAGTTGATGGGGTAGGTGACTACGTTGCAACTCGTAGGGGTTGAGGTATGTGTTGGTTGTATGTGAAATTTTATTGCCCCATGTAGCAGTGGTACATGGATGGTCCTGCTTGGTATATCCGTGTTGGGGGACCATACGTATTTTAGGGGTGATCATGCTTGGTATATATGCGTTGGGTGATCACTGCCTACACGATGAGATTATGTTATGGTTCTACTTGGTATATCCGTGTTGAGGGACCATACGCATTCTAGGAGTGATCATGCTTGGTATATCCGTGTTGTGTGATCACTACCTAGAGCTATAGGATAAGTCCTACTTGGTATATCCTTGTTGGGTGATCACTGCCTACGTTATTAGACTATGCATATGGTTCTGGTTGGTATATCCGCATTGGGGGACCATACGCATTCTAGGAGTGATCCTGCTTGGTATATCTGCATTGGGGGACCATACGTATTTCAGGGGTGATCATGCTTAGTATATCTGCGTTGGGTGATCACTACTTGCACAATGAGGATTAGTTGTACTTGGTACATTCCAATAGGCGATTATATTTCGGGTTGGATTCCGTTGAGTGGTTCGGAATCCCTACTCTGTTCATTTCCATAAAGTTAGTTCGACCCTAGATTCGAGTGAGTAGGAATACGTCATGTTTATAAATTAGAATTATCATGTTATTACTTGGAATCCAGGCAGGGAATTATGTAGAATTCCTTTATTAAATTTCATGCATTGATAAGTGATCTTGTTGACTGATTAACGTAATTAAATGTTAATATCGTACCTCCTTGATTCACGGAAGTTGTTACTTAAAGTGATTGTGGAATGATGTTGGATATGATTGTTATTAATACGATTAGATTAGTTGATCAATGTGACTGGAGGATACTATTGTGCTTTGTTGTTTCTTTGATATATTACATGCTATGAATTGCGATTTTATGTTGAAACATAGTGATTTATATAATGGATGAAATAGAAACCTTGATTGTCATGTGGGTTTGTTATGTAGCTTGAATCGAACAATTCATGCTTGTCAAGTCCAAATGATTGATTGAGGAATGTTATGCCTTTTGGCTTGAACGGATTGTAATATATGTGAAATTGTAGCGAATGGTGAACTACGAATGGCTTGATCCCTTTTTAGAGTACATAGGCAGTCTAACGAAGAGCTTAGATGCAGCCATAAAGTATACAAAAAATTATTATGCATTTGGATCCCGAGTTCTGCTTTGCCCATATCCCGGAGGCGGGGTATGTTTGAGATACGGGTATTTGGAGACGTCTCGTGTCGATCATGGACGTATGTCGGGATCAGAGCGTGACATTTTTTTTCTATAAATACCTAAACCATTTAAAGAACAAACTTAATTCAATTGTTGAATTAATGCCTAAGTTGTCGTAGTTTTAATATGGTAATTTAATTCAATTAACCAATAAGTTAAAAATAATAGATTATTGAGGGGCTAAAACCAAGGTTCTAAAAGACGCTAGGCGCTAGTCGGACGGCGGGCTGGGGCCTAGCGCCTAGGTGGCTAGGCGGAGTCTAGGCGGGCGCCTAGGCGGACTAGGCAGATTTAATTAAATCTATTATATTTCGTGTAAATAAGTGTCTGTTTATACTTAAAATATATATGATTTCATCATAAACTACAAAATGGAATGGCATATATATTATGAGCTATTGGAACATAATAAAAACATGGGGAACAAGTATATAATGTGTGTTCTTTTGAGTATTCAACAGGTCTCTTACAATTTATTGAAAAAATAAAATGCAAAATGAAAGTTATCTACTTTCTGTCTAAGTGAGTCGCAACCTAGGCAGGTGTCTAGGCGGGCTAGGCGGGTGCCTAGGCGGTCTAGGCGAGCGCCTCAGTAGGTCTAGACGCCCTTTCTTAATTTTCAAACGCTTAGGCATTAATCGGGGCGGTGGCCAACCGCCTAGCGCCTAGGCAGGGCCTAGGCGGCGCTAAGCGGGGATTTTTAGAACAGTGGCTAAAACATAGCCCCTTTCAGTTGGAGATGGTATATAAATATAGTTTGGCACTGTCCATTTGAAAATAATTTTGTCCACGGCTATAATTATGGATGAGACTATGTTTAGCCATTTCGATTGGAGATGGCCTAAGGAGCTAGCCCCCTAAAAAGGGGCTAAGACAGGGGCTACATCTGGCCAGCCTGATGGCCCTTTGGCCAAATAATAACTTGATGGGCTCCATAGAATTATACCCTAGCCATCGGTTGGATATGCGTTTTTAGGCGAATCAGGTCATTTTTTTTCTTTTGGAACTTTACCCCTTCCATTGGAGATAGCCTAATAGACTGAAAAAAAGTTACAGCTCCAAAAATTAAAAAAGTTACAGCTCCAAAAATTCCTAATTTCGTCATTACATATAAGTAAAGTCATTCATCCAGTTAGCCCTTAGCTGAGGTCTTGTATTTAATTTCGAGTGGGGCTATATCCACCTCATTACCCTATTTCTCCATCCACTTTAATATGAAAAATTTATGGCAAAGTTACCAATGCAAAATGACATCGTAGACCTAAATAAAATAAGGTTCTAAAAATTAAAAAGAGATAAAAGAGAATTCTTAACTTCACTAACCAGTACCCACCAGACCATCTTTTATGGCAAAGAGACCAAAAAACACTAATGACACTAAGAAATATCCAATAGCCCGACTAAAACTGCAATCGTGCACCATTTTCCTCCTACCCACTATTCCGAACTTGAACTTTTCACGTCAGTTTCCTTGATTTCGATGACCCAATCATAGGATAGCAGTCGAAGGAAGGAGACCTTGTGAGGAAAAAGACGAGGCCTCGTCTCTATGCGCCATTGTTCTTGATGAGAACCGGTATGGATGAAAGAGAGAAGAGGAGAAGACTGATAGATAGAGAAAGTAGAGGGAGAATTTGAATCCATCATTGCTGGCCATTCGTAGTCCGGTGCAGAACTTAGGAGAGAGATGGGTGTTTCCACTGAGTGAAGCTGCGACCCTACCATTCTGAAGTTGTCGCGTCGGCTAAGTGGATACAAATGCTGGCTTCTTTGAGTATTCCTTCAATTTTTGTTTTATTTTATTTGCTTCATGTTAAAGAGAAAAAAAATACATCAAAAAGGTTACTTTAGGAATCAGGGTTGGTGAGAAAACAGGATTTTTATTTTTCAATTTTAGTGGTGGGTGAGAATATAGAAGGTGCGAAATATGACTGTTAGGTGACATTAGCAGCACTCTTAATTTTTCTTATCTCCAAATTTAATTGTATTAAAAAACAAAGAAAAACAGAAAAGGAAATAGAAACAAGTCATTAACATTTCATGAGCAAATGAATGTAATGAATTAAAATTTGGTACTTTGTACGCACCCCACAAACTACTGAGACCACCCAATATTTGATGGAAAATTTAGAAAAGTAATCAAAATTTGAATCTCATATAGAATTATAGCCATTATTTAAAGTTTATGACAACTATAACAAAAAAATGATTATTATAACAAAAAAAAAATGACATGAAAGTAATTATATGCCTTAATGACTAAAAACTTCCTCATTTACTCTTAACCATAAAAAAAACTGCACCTGACATTAGAGTCCCCCTTGTCCCATATTCTGGGACATTCTATAAATAGAATGTCATAATTATCGCAATATCCCTGTCTATTTTTTTTTGTTTATTTCTTCCTCGTCATAAGTTTGTTTTGCGAACGCCAACTCGTTCCTTGGATCGAGCTCTATCTGAAAATACTGAGTTTGATCCCGAAAGGTCCTATGGATTTTAAATGACCAATGACGAAAATTCAAACTTTGTAACTAGTTAATGAAAAATCTAAAATTAACAAAATTAAAATAAATCACAATAGTAATGTAAAATCCTGCAAATACATAATTCGTAAATTACAATAGTGAAATCTAGAAACGGGATTTCACAGCATGGAATTCATAAGGTTTGCTTTTCAAGTTAAAGTTAAAATCTAACGGTGCGGCTCGTGGCTCTCCAGGCATGGTTGATTTTTGTGGTAATTTATGTGCCCACTTAGATCATTGTCTTGGATGCTTTACAGTATCTTTTGGCATTGCTGCTACCTTGGAGGCAGAACTTAAAGCTATTATTCATGTTGTTAATATGGCTTTGGAGAGGAGGTTGCATTTGCTTTGGATTGAGAGTGATTCTTGTTTGGCAATGCATTTCCCTTCTAATGGATCTTCTCAAGTGTCTAGGCGTTTATCGGTTGATTGGGCGAATTGTTGTACCATTCTATCTCCCTTGCATATTTGATTTTCTCACATCTATCGCAAAAGAAATCAGATGACAGATTGTTTGGCAAACTATGGTGTTGATCATGTTGGGGTTCATTGGTGAGATTCTTGTTCGCCGTGTACTGTTGCCGCTTTTGTTCATATTCTTTTGGGACTTCCAAATTTCGTTTCTCTTCGGAGTTGTCTTAATTGATTTTTGTTTATAATAATTTTGTACTTCTGGTTAGGGTTTGGCTTCATGTCCCTTCTAACTTATTATATTTTTGTTTTTTCTTCTTCTTTAATATATTCACAATAATATCTTCTTACATGATACAATGATAGAGTAAAAGTGACATTGTTTTCAATAAAACATAAGTTAGCAAGGGATCTGTAATCAATTTTTTGTCACAACAAATGGACGACTATATGGTAGGTATCACATCATTTTCTTACACGTATTCTCTTTCACACTTTTGAAATGAATAAAAACAAAGACCATGAACTCAATTTTAAAAGGATATGTACACAAAATTTCAATCTACTCAAACTACCTAAACGTATTCCTTTGTTTAAACTTGATCCTTTGGCCGTAAGGTATCAGCTGACCGTTCATCGCCGCCAATATGGTCCAACGGTGCTCTAATCAATTCCGATGGCCCGGCTGCCGACTGAGTTGCAACGTCGTTATCACCAATTTGGTTCCTAACAGACCCGTTTCTCGACACAAAAGGCGGCAACATTGAGAAAGCCCAACGGCCTGATCGCCCCGACCTGTTGGACCGCAAACTTGGGTCAAACCGCTCAAACAAACCGGGGCTTTTTCCACGCCCACTCTCACTTCTCAAATCTTTTCTCACACTGCCGGCCCTTGGAAATGCCACGTTGTTACTCCTGCTACGAATCAAGGCTGAATTCACAAGTTGAGCCCGTACCTCGTCCGGTAACCTTAGTGTAAACTTTTCGACGTTCTCACCCGGTTTAACCAGCGAGTGTCCGGTCGAATGTGATCGTGGAAATAATACTCTGGTAAATCGCATCCCGGTTGATCTCGACCGAGGCGGTCCAAAACCCGTTGACCTAGACCGAGGTGGGCCTCTTTGATTGTAGGCTTCACTTCCATTCACCAGATTGATAAACACTGGAGGTGCTGGAGATGGAGATTCCTCCTCTTTGATTTGATCTTCCACTATCCGAACTGACACTTGGCGGGGTGGCATATGCGGTAGCGAAGGTGGTGATGCTTCTGCCCTACACGGCGCAGTGTCAGATTGACCCGACTCGATATCCTCTTCATTCGGATCAACCCAAGTGTACGGCTCTTCTCCGGGTTTAGGAACCAGGTAAGCCCGGCAAACCGGGCAAGTCGAGTGAGAGAGCAGCCACGTGTCAATACAATCGGGGTGGAATACGTGATCGCACTTGGGGATCAAACGCAGCGTTTCATGGTCTTGAAACTCCTGTAAACATACGGCACATTCCAGAGCGCCCTGGCCGAGCTTGAGAGCCTTGACGTCGGAGTATATGAAGGCAGGGAAGGTTTCGATGACAGCGGGGTCAAGGCCACGCGCCATGAGGGAGCCGTTTCGAAGGGCGAGGTCAACGCGCCCCTGGAGGCGGGTCTGGGCGCACTGACGGGTGTAGACGGAGAGGAAGCCCAAGATGAAGAATGCAACTACGAGAACCACCATTACCACCGCCATCTTGAGGTTGAATTTCGGCGAGCTTGAGCCGTTGGTTTGCGGCTGAGGAAGCGGTGCGGTTTGCGCAGTGATCAGCTGCGACAACAGGAGGAAGCTGAGCGTCCATAGCAAGACTGCATGAATGGTGTATTTCATGACTCGTGAATTATTAGGATTTGCTGCTCGAAAGAGGAAAAAATAGGAAGGTGAGAAAAAAAAGGCTTGGCGCTACTCCATGAGGTTTGTGCAGAGGAAAGGCAAAGTGGGAATGAAATGAAGGATTTGAATGAGTCGTGTGGACTTGTAGAGCAAGGAGTTTTGAAGGTTGACTAACGACGAGGGTGGAAGCCCACTAGGAAAGTAAAAATTTTCTATGGAGGTTTAGATAAGGATTTTATTTAGGCGGATTTGGCTCAAATGAAATTAGTTAGAGTAGTGTACTTTTTTCATAACATCTGTACTCAAATCACATGCCTTGTAATTTAAATATAGTGTAATAATCTTATCATTCATCAAACAATAATTATTTAGGATTTTTTTTCAATAAAAATGATTATTTGTCGATTATTTGGTGTTTAATAAGATGATTAATGGTGATGTAGGGTTTTGGGATAGCAATGATTCCCATGTGTGTACGGGAGTTTGATTCTTTTTGTTGGCTGTACATGTTTATTGTGGATTTTAGGTTTGTAGCATGGTCAATGCGATGAAAACGAGAATCTATTAGCTGGTCAAGTCGGGTTGTATAGCTGGAGCCGGATATATATGAGGAATTTTATCCTGCACCTATAATATATGATCTTCTTCTAGAACATTTAAAAAAATATTAGGTTGTTTTCTCATTCCGGCAAATTTCAACCTTTAGGACAACAATAATGCCTTCATACGTCATATGTAATAATATAATACCTTTTTTTTTTGTTGTCTTCCAACTGCACCAGAGTATCTGGCAGTATTGCAGGAACAGATATTTGAAGTGTAAAGTACCAACCATATGGAATCACAAATTTTTTAGGATCATAGTAAGACGGATCTTAATATGTATGTTTCAGAAATTCGATTATGGACTTAACAATATATATTAGATTAAGCTGCTCAAACGGACCCATGATACCACCACATCCTGTACCTCATAAACGTAGGCGATGTCCGTCGACTTAACTGAAAATGACCATTCTTGTTGCTCAAGACACGGAAACTTGATCCAACTAGATACCATACTGAAAGCCTTTAAAATGAGCTTCTGCAAGAAAATGGGCTTCTGGATCGGAAAAATTAGTAGATCTGTTGTGTCGAAGTGGACTAGGCAAGGTTTTAACTTATAATATATAATTTGATGATTGAGTTGACTTCACGACGTTCATCTCACACTGGACTAGACCGGGATAAGGTTATATACATTTTAATTATGTCATTTGAGCATATCTAAGTAGGTACTATATATGTTTACTTATAAATCCCTACGTCGTCATATTCTATTTAGGATTAGACAACGAGTTAAAAAAAGAGGAAGAAGCGTCGGAAGGGTGCGGTCATCTTCTTTTTTGTATGTGCCTTCTCTTGCTTGTAATAGTGTGGATTATATTTTTAGTTGGAAGAGGAAAATAATTAAAAAATGAAAATAAAAAACAAGAACTAGAAAGAAAATGTTATCAAACGTCCCGTAAGAGGTGCTGCCCGTCTAGTTGCTCTTCATGCCTCCATGTGTGATGCAAGTTGTTGCGGGATGTAATCGTGTCTCATTGGTTCTTCTACTTTTAAATTAGATGCATGTAAAGTTGTAAACATTTGCTCTTGATTGCTTCGCTGCAATTAGAAAAAGACTTAATTTGAAAGGGCATGTGTTGTAGGCGGCAAAAAAGAAGACTGGAAAAGGAAATGCACGTTGGGGTACAACTTTACTATCCGAATTGCAGAGGTGAATGGCAATGGAGGAGCCACAACTGCCAAAAACAAAAAAAAAAAAAAAAATTGTAGCTAAAACTATTCCTGGGAGATGATCGGATCAGTCAACTTATACGCCTCTTTCTCCATTTGGATCAATTATTATTTGTCTATTTCTTTTTTGTCATATCGCTTACAAAAATGGATATATATATATATATATATATATATATATATATATTAACAAACGATATTATTTACATTAAGAAGGTAGAGAAGTGGGCTAAGCCTCACAATGGTTTACTACTAATGTGGTCTAAATTCGCTTTTGGCTAGAATCGAACCTAAGACCTCTCACTTACAAGC
Source organism: Heteromeles arbutifolia (assembly GCA_024362995.1). NCBI lineage: Eukaryota > Viridiplantae > Streptophyta > Magnoliopsida > Rosales > Rosaceae > Heteromeles > Heteromeles arbutifolia. The sequence continues at coordinate 43,170,400 of JANCRC010000001.1, read as the reverse complement.
GAAGAAGAATACTACTAAACCGTAATACTAAACTGACACTTACAAAATGAATTAAATTCAAACTTTTCTCAGTCCACCAAAGTAGACCTGAAAATGTACTGTACGGTTGCCAATGCTGGTCAGACGTCCTTTGCACATGTGAATTAGGATTCTCGTAATAAACGTTTAAGTTAAGAAGGGGATTTGGTGATTAATTCATTAATTCAATATGCGCAGCCTCCAAACTAGAAGAGTATGTTTGACGCTAGAATGGAAGGCAGACGAAAGAGACTGGTCAATTTACTTGTCCAATATTTTCTTCATTTATTTGGTCATGCACATGGACATTTAAAAATTCATGTTTGTGATGTATATAATATAAAATTCAGAGATAGAGAAAGCTTTCTTGTTCATCAAGCTTTTTAATTAATTAGTTATTCCACAATTAAAACCATCTACGATGACTTCTTCTCTTTCTCTCTCTCATTTTTTCATGGAAGAATTTCATTGGTTCAATCGTATACTTAATCAGAACACAAATTTAACTAGAAGAAACTCAAATTCTGATACTATTAAAGCCATGGGCTTATAAAAAGTACAGTTAAATACATTCTGAACATTTAATCTTGGTTCTTCCTTGGTTTAACAAAGTCTTAATTTTGTTTGGATGACGAATTTGTTATTATCATGAAATATTGGTACAAATTAAGAAGGACTTGCAACTTTGTTTTTAATTAATAATTTGCAGAGATGGATTAGACGAGATTACCTCTTTGTCAATAGTCGTGTGCGAGGCACCAACCCTCTCTCGAAAGAGAAAGGACTGTTGCACCTAGAAACCCTCTGCCTGTCCCCCCCCTCTACTAGATTTTATTAATAATAAAAATGAAAAGTTAAATAAGTTGTGGGGACAGGCCAATACTCGTTAAAAACAATTAACAAAATGATAGTTCTAGTTTAAGAATTCTTCAGCTTCAGTCACCTGAAATTGTTTTTCCATAGTTCTGTTGCTCATATTTCATTGCCTATAACCACCTTCTCATTAATAAGTTCTGTTGCTCATATTTCATTGCCTATAACCACCTTCTCATTAATAATTTGCTCCTCATGACCTTGAACGAAAGATTGGAAGCCCGACACAGTCTCTTCTATAAGACGCCGCTTCAAAATCAGGTACCAAGTCCCACCATGTAAAACTACTATTCACTGCACCAACATTAGCAAAAGCATCCGCTAAACAATTTCCTTCCCTGAAAATATGAGAAAACCACAAGCGCAAGCAAGCAATATGCCATAAAAAATTTGCCCAAGAAACTTTGAGAAACCATGGAACATTCATGGAGTGAGCTTATAGAAGGCTGATGACATGCATAGAATCTGTCTCTAACCAAATGTTATGCCATTCTTTATCCCATGCAACCCGAATTGCCTCCACAATCTTAGCAACAACTGTAATTGGATAAAAAGATGAGGAGGCAAACGCTCCTAAAAGAAGATTACTGGAGTCACGGAAAACACCACTACTACCCACATGACCATTCTGCTTACAAGATCAGTCTGTGTTAATCTTAATCCATCCAACGGGAGACGGACGCCAAAACACAAGCATAAAACTAAGAGCATCCAAAGAAATTGGTGAAATTCTTAACATGGAGAGTATAGGAACGATAAGTAACCAGTGAAAGAAGAAAAAGCAATAGAAGCCGATTCCCTCGAATGCCGTAAAAGACAACGTTGGGATGCGACAATACCAAAACTTTTGTTCCCAAACCTAATCTGGTTCCTTTTAGGCCAAAGCCACCAAAAGAAATTGCAAATAACCAAGAATTAAAGTTTCATAACAGACTTGGAGAAAGATGAGAACAAAGAACCAAAAAAAATATCTTCAATGAATTGCCAAGGAGCATAATGCTTGCCAAAAAGAATGAAAATCAATTTCCATAAAGCAACGGTTTGAGGACAATGCAGAAGAAGATGGTCACAAGATTTCCTAGCATTATGACAAAGCGTAAAGAAGACAAAGCCACACCTCGACGTTGAAATAAATCTTCAATCAACAATCTCCCATGACAAGCTTTCCAAACTACTAAGCTCTTGTGTGGCTGAATAGATTGATGTCAAACCATTTTAGCCCATTTTCTACGTGGAGCATGGGATGAGAAATAATGAAAAGCCTCCTTAGTTGAAACAGTAACCACAAGATGAACTTGTCCAAAATAAAGTGCGTAATCGGCAATGGAGTCTTCATAATCTTCTCCAAAAGATGAGGAAAAGAAGAATTAAAGGTAATGGAAAGAGATCATTTTGCATCCTGAATAAAATCATTTACCTTAGAATTCAAAGGAATTATGTCCACCTCATCAATATTAGAGAGCAAAGGTATTCCAAGCAAGTTATCATACAAAAAAGAAATCTTATGACCATCACCAATACTCCATTGACGATAACTATAGAAAGAGGGCCACACTTGTTTAAACCCCAACCAAACGGAAGACCTCTTATAAGATTTTAGCAATTGAAAGTTATCTTTAGGAAATCTATCACGTAACCAATTCAAAGTCGGAGAAGAAGAAGAAATTACATCCCAGCATTTGTTAAGAAGGAGAGAACGGTTAAATTCAAAAAGGTCATGGATACCCAAACCACCCTCCTCTTTCAACTTTAAAAAAAAGTTCAAGATATTAGAGGCACACCTCGTTTTAACTGACCACCAGACCAAAAGAAATTTCTAATCCACTCCTGAACCTTATGTAACAAATTAGTAGGCCAAGCATAAATTTGAAAATTATAAACCAAGAGCTCCTGAATTACTGAATTAATAAGTTAGAGTCTCCCCACTTGCGAAAGCAAAGAAACTTTCCAAACCGTCAACTTGCAACAAATCTTATCAGCAATGGCTTGAAAATAGAGCCTTTTCAGACGACCCTACCTGGATAAGTAAAAGGCAGATTTCCTTGACTTACACTAAGAACCTTTTGGAGTATGCCGACTGCTTACATATTTCCAAGAAAAAACTAAAGATTTTAATTTATTTATGCACTACCTATAATTCAAGATGTACTCCTCCACCAAACTCATTAGGTTACGCAAAGATCGCTTAGTTCCACACATGAAAACCATAATATCATTTGCAAAAAGAACAGGAGATGGTGGAGCAATACATATGGGAACTGAAAAAGCATCAATTAGATCATCTTCCACCATCTTTGATAAACCTTTGCTAAAAACCTCCTCAGATAGACAAAAAAAGAATAGGAGACAAGGGATCCCCTTGACGAATACCACGAGAATAAGTGAAAAAACCTTCAACCAAAACCATAATAAAGATAGAAATATGAGCTGAAGCTAGAATAGAACGAATCAATCCATGAAACCTATTGAAAACAAACACAAGCATCCAGAATCTGGAGAAGACAACCCTAATCCAAAGTGTCAAACGCTTGTCGAATATCAAACTTGATTGCAGTATTCCCACCTTTACAACATCCATCAAGGAGGTTCATGCATTCATAAGTGAGATGATGGGATCCACAATAGATTGTCCTTTTGTGAAAACATTGGGGGGAGACAATACGAGCAGCAGTAGGGCTTAGACAATCTGCTAAAATCTTAGTGATAATTTTAAATGAAAAATTGGCCAATGAAATAGGACAAAGATGATTCACCGAATTTGCTCCATCCACCTTTGGAATTAAAATCATTAAGTTTGAGTTAAAGTGAGGCAGAATATTCCCTTAAGAGAAAAAGCTTTGCACTACTTGAACCACGCCATTACCCACAATAGACCAACACCGAAAATAGAAAGAACCGCCAAATCCATTTGGATCCGAGGAACTAAAATGGTCCATAGACTTCAAAATTTCAAAAATTTCATCAGCAGTTGGAATCACTAACAATGACTCATTTTCTATTGTAGTGACTATATTAGGAATAGTGTGAGCAACCAAACTAGTGTCTGTCGCATAACTGCTTACAATGAGTTATTTATGAAAATAAAAATAGAGTATTGGTACATTTTTTTTTTCAAACCAAGTTAGGAAAGCTGAAAACACATAAAGAGAGCAATTTTTTCGTGACTTGGTATTGGGAAAAAATTGAATATCATTACTTGTTCTGTTTTTTATTTAGGTACAAAGGGGGCTGAAGGCCCAGGTAAAACCTAAACAAAGAGAGAACAACTAATTGACAATTTTCTATTGCCAGGACCAACAATATTTTGAATATATATACGACATATCAAACACACATAGACAATTTATATCTTTGAATAACATCCACCATATTATTGACATTGTACCAATAAATGTACACAGGGGTCTTCTACACATTTCCCTTGATCTGTCCCCATCGATCCTGTCACTGATAATCTTTCGATTTCATCAACACAAATTTGTTTTCTTTCTAAAACGGTCAATTACTCAAAATATATAGCGTGTCAAATGTGAAAAGAGTTAGTTGTTCTAAAGCCCAAGGCACTGATCCAAGAAAAAGGCCCAAGGCTCAAACAAAAACAAAATTGAATACAAATATTTTACGCCCTAGGTACACTAGTGGACTGGTGGAAGAAAGTACAACCCAAGTTTCACATGGTTGTGGGCCAAAACTCTTAAAGTATAGTTGTAGAGAAAACTCAATAATTTAAGCTACTCCGCTTGTAACTTGTAACTTGATGCCTTTATTGTACAACTGAGGTAGGTTTAAAATTTGATCTTATTAAGTACCGAGTAATACTACATTTGTCACATAATTTATATATTATGTTTGTATTACCTCTCTAATAGAGATAGAGTCTAACAATACAAGTGTGTCCACTTTTATTAAAGAGGTGGTACAAATGTTGTTGAAAAATGTGGTAAAAGTAGAACTTTTGTTAAATACTTGTATTTTTTTTTTTTTTGCATTACTAAATGTATATCCTTTAAATTTGAGGTGGTTTTGTAAATGGGTCATGAGTATTTAATTTTCTCATATTACATTCTGAAGTTTTAAAATTGTATCAATTTATACTCCGTTTAAATGTCTAATGTATCATTGTATTGATGACGTGTCATATGTAGTAGTGGGACATGTTTTTTATTTGTTGTAGAAGCCACGCTTGCACATTTGGACCAAATTGTGCGATTGGTTACTGTTTTAGGTTACAAAGCATCAATTTAGGAGATACTGAAGCTCTATGATGATTTTTTTTTCATGTGGTTCAAGTGTGGCTAACATGTTAGCTTATAAGTGGATCTCACACTCGCCACGTTACCCATTTAATTAATGACTACACAGTTAAACAACTCGAAAACATATACGAAGCAGTAGGACATGTTTTTAATTTGTTGTATAAGCTAGGCTTGCACATATGGACTGTATTATGCAATTAGTTATCGTTTTAGGGTACAAAGCATCGATAGGAGACACCGAAGTTCTATGATGAGTTTTTTTTTTTTCATGTGGCGCAAGTGTGGCTAACACGTTATCTCATAATGGATCTCATACTTGCCACGTTATCCATTTAATAATAACTAGATATAGTTAAACAACTCAAAGACATTGACACACCCCAACCCGGAATGTCCATTAGGACTCCGAATTGAGCTGTGCTGTCTGACACTTGGAAGGTGACGAAGCCATAAAGTGTAGTGATGTGAAAAATATGAATAAATTTAAACCTAAAAGTGCCTAAATATAAGAGTGCGTTGTGAGCGGGTATGAACCCATTTTACACGTGATGACAGAGCATAAGTATAATACAGTAAAATAGGGTGAGAATTATACCATCGATGGTAATCGTCTACCGCAAGATTTGCCAATAATCCTTGTTGGTACGAAAGCTCAGCTATTAGAACCTGGAGGGGTGAAAAACAAGGGGGAGTGGGCCAGAAAATAAAGTTTTAATAAAAACCTTTTGAAAACGTTATAACCCCTCACTGTAAAACCTGTATAATTTCTAGAAAATAATACTACATAAGTACGAAAACGAATGTGTGAGTGAAGTGAAAATAGAAGCATGCCATGCCACAAGATCTCAGCAATAATAAGTGTAACCTAGGTGTGAAATCAATTTAAACTAGCATGCTAGTCGGAGCCACCTAACGTGACCTGTATGACTGAACCAATTGCTCATCAGTCTATGCTAGCACACGAGTCAGAGTCACCTTGTGTGACCTGTACGACAGGCTGGGTGTAAATATGTACGCTCAAGTGCTACGATCACGTGAAAGCTAGCACTATGCACAGGTCACCTACGAGTCGGAGTCGCCTAATGCGACCTGTACAACAGGCTAGCACCTAACTTGGATCCAAGGCGAGCGTGCGGTGCAGGAGGTGAACAATCACGTGAAGGCTGTGCCCTGGCCCGGGACGGGAACATTAACACCAAGTTGTAGCAATGATGAGCTCTAAATGAATATATGCATGCTCATACGATATAACCATTTCAATCACATAATAACCCACCTGAACTTAGCTGTGCCTCCGTAGGATTATTTGACATAACCATTTCAATCACATAATGCAATATTTAAATATAACACATTTAAATCATGGCATGCTATGCATAATCAATTTAAAACATTTCTGGAAAACCGTAAGGTATATATATACACTATAAAAAGGAAAAAGACCCACTCACCTGAAGTCGGCACTACAACTTCCTAACACGAATATCAAGGCGTCATGAACGATCGGCGCCTAGAACAATTATCAAATCACCTCTCAGAATTTTTATCAATAGAACACATAACTTACATATCCTATTCGGGAAGATTCGGACGTCGGATTCCCAATTCGTAAGTTTCTAATATCCTCAAATATTACGTACTATAACGTATCAACGTTTGGTGACGATCCAACGGTCGGATCGTTGATTGCCATAATAACCAAGCGGCGGATGTGGATGCAAATTTTCGCCTTCTCCTTCTTTGACAAAATTGCACCTACAAAACAATCAACACCTTTGGTCAAGGCCAAGAGCCTCACGCGCCCATGATGAATGGGGGGGGGGCTTTGGCCGAAGAACCTCCGATGCCAAAGTTAGAATTTAGAGAGAAATAGTGTTTAGAGAATTTTGGGATTTTTGTATGAGTGTTGGAATGATCTTTTGGTGAAAATGGGAGCCTATTTATAGGGATAGGCTGGTCCTCTTTTGGAGAAAGAGTGGCCGGCCCTTTGGGTGTATTTTTGGGTGTTATTTGGTGATGTAATTAGCCTTTAATATATTGATTAGGAATCAATATATTAATTGGCTGATTAATCATAATAAAAAGGGATGTTATGGAATGTTTTTGAAGGTTATGGAATGTTTGAAATAAATGGCTAATTGAATAAGGAAAAAATGAGGTAAAAAAATATATGGAATGAAATAGGTTTTGAATTGTTACCTATTTTGGGTACTCCTGATTTGGTTGATGGATGATTCTTTACTGCTCGCATGTAGGAGACCCAGTGTGCCTTGAGGGTAAATTTGTCATCTTCACCCAAAAATCCACGTGTCGGCTTGTGATTATTTTTGGCTCCACAGCGAACCTTAAAGGAACTAGGTTCAAACGACGGAAATTCGTCAATCAGACTTCACGTACGAAATTGGAGAATCAAGTTTAGCCTAGGAAGGTAAGGGGATGCCTCGGCCCACGCGCCACCGTACACGGCGGTCGGCCGCTCTGACTCGCTGGAAAATCCAACAACTCCAAAAATTTCTAAATTTCACAGAAATGAAGATTTCAATGAGAGGAATAACTTTCATACCTGTGACTAAGACCAATTTGGCCGGGAAAATCCCTAATTTCACTAGAATCCATCAGAAACCTTAAAAATGGTGATTCTTGATTCGTCCTCCTATCGACTCCGATGCTCTAACCAATGATTGGGCATTGTTTCTGAGCTCAAGGGAAGTTGTTTGATGGTGAGGATTGATGGGATTGCATTCAGAAATGGCGGATCGCCGCCTAGGAACTCACGAGATTGCCGTCGGAGCTAACGGCTTCGAACTCCATGAAATAGGGCCCATTTCCTTCGATTTTGGGGTGAAACATGAAGGAGGAAGGTCGTGGAGTTGGTTCTAGGTGGTTAGATGGCGTGATTCGCTGGAAAAACCAACGAAAAACCACCGAAGAAGACAAGAAAACTGGGTCAGGTCGGCGGGGAGGAACCGGGTCAAGGGTGATTCGGTGCTCCCCACTCTCTCCTTTCCCCTCCTTTCTTCTCTCCCACATTGGTCACTCTCTTCATTCTTTTTTTTCTGATTAGGCATCTCGCCCCTTCTTTCTCTCCTTTATATTTCATCTCCACTGCCCATCTTTTCTTCCTTTTAATCTGGGCCACACACGTGGCTTTCCAGATTTTGCTCCAACAATCTGGAGCATTCCAGAAAATATTTAAATGACTATTTTGTCCCTATTTTTACTCGCCCATAACTTCTTCGTTACAGCTCCAAATCACGTTTCGTTTGCACTCAAGCGCTCATGTCGACAAGTACTACCTAAATATGCCAAGAAAGTAGATTTTACATGACACGACAAGGCAGTTAATAAAGATCAACGTATTTGCCTCAAAGGGCATTTTCGTAATTTCTCATTTTAAAATTATAAAAATCGTAATAATTGGAGACGGGTCATTACAAACATAAATTGGTATGTTTCCAAAATATTATAGTGTAATATGGGAAAAGTAAATCACGCAACTCATTTAATGATCTCAAAACTTGATAATTAGAAAACGTAAGGACCATTTGATAACCATTTCATTTTCAATTTCACTTTTTTGAAATTGAAAAATCAAATCTTATTTGGTAACTACTTTTAGATTTATATTTTTTAAAAATTAAAAACTGAAAACAAAAAGGTGAAAACTGAAGGCCAAAGTTTGAAACTAAAAACCAATGGCTGATGCACCTCATGGATTTTGATCAAATGTGGCACGCTTAGCTACATCCTTTTTAAATCCAATGGCTCAAACTCAATTTAATCGATTCTAAAAGTAAAAAATCAAAAATCAAAAATCAAAAGGTTCAAACTAAATGAAACGGTCAAAATAATATTATTAATTAATCCAAATCAGATCCGACACCAAAACTCTTGTAAAAATACACACGTCCACTAATCTATTAAAAAAAATTCACAACAATTTTTTTCCTCATAATTAGAATTTTTCTGCATCAAAATGTTCGTACATATAAAACAAGCTAGATTATAGACCTGACAATTTCTTACACGACACGAAAATAACGGGTTTTGGATCGACACGATAACTAATCGGGTTGTTATCGGGTCACATGATAAGAACCCCTTAATAAGGGGTCCTTAATAGGTTTACACGAGGGTGACACCCAGGTAAACCGTTTCTACACGTTAAGAAAAATGTTATTTTGATGACATTAATTTTTTAAACTAATAGAAAAACTTAATATGAAATACAGTAACCATATTGTATATGTATATATTGTATATCAAATATGTATTATTTTATTATTATCCTATATAAATTAAAAAAAATTAAGTTTATTTATTTATTTTTATAGTATACTATAGGTGTCACATCTCGACCCGGGGTGAATCACTTCCCGGGCCCGCTCCACCACCGTAGCACGATATTGTCCGCTTTGGGCTTACCATTCCCTCACGGTTTTTGTTTCTGGGAACTCACAAGCAACTTCCCAGTGGGTCACCCATCCTGGGAATGCTCTGGCCCCCTTCTCGCTTAACTTCGGAGTTCCGATGGAACCCAAAGCCAGTGAGCTCCCAAAAGGCCTCGTGCTAGGTAGGGATGGGAATATACATTTAAGGATCACTCCCCTAGGCGATGAGGGATGTTACAATCCACCCCCCTTAGGGGCTCGACGTCCTCGTCGGCACACTTCCGGCCAGGGATTGGCTTTGATACCAATTGTCACATCTCGGCCCGGAGTGAATCACTTCCCAGGCCCGCTCCACCACCGTAGCACGATATTGTCCGTTTTGGGCTTACCATTCCCTCACAGTTTTTGTTTCTGGGAACTCACGAGCAACTTCCCAGTGGGTCACCCATCCTCGGAATGCTCTGGCCCCCTTCTCGCTTAACTTCGGAGTTCTGATGGAACCCGAAGCCAGTGAGCTCCCAAAAGGCCTCGTGCTAGGTAGGGATGAGAATATACATTTAAGGATCACTCCCCTGGGCGATGTGGGATGTTACGATAGGCAAAGAGTGAGATTAAAAAACTATAAAACACATTAAAAATGAAAATATCATGTAATTTAAAAATACCAGACACGTTAAAAAATTATAATAATTAATTTACAAGTGCGAAAAAATGTGAAAAAATAGGCAAATGCTCATGATCGCATCCTCTCTGATTCGAGGATGGGTACATCGCTGTTTGAAATTTTTAGAACCATACAAACCCTCATGAATAGTATTTTAGGGGAGTTCAAAATAAATAAAATTCATAATCATTAATGTACAAATGTTTTTGGGCAAATGTAACATACAAGCATTTAAATAAGAGCCTAAAATACTTGAAATTTTTGAAATTTTCATTACGTTCTTATTTTGGGGTATGTAATACTTGAAAGACAAATGTTTTATTTATTTATTTATTTTTTATGTTTTGAAGTAATATTTATGTTACAATGTGATATGCATATACTAATGTAGTATTATGTTTTCTATTTTTTGGGGGTCAAATTATATTTTTCATTTTCATTATTTATCTAAAATATATTTTCTTTAACAGGTAACGAGTCGGGTTATAATACCTGATAATATTAATGGGTCAATTTCGGGTCTTATTTTGGGGTATGTAATACTTGAAAGACAAATGTTGTTTTTTTATTTTTTTTATTTTTATGTCACATCCCGGCCCAAGCTCCACCACATCCCGGGCATGCCTCTGCCGTAACACGATATTGTCCTATTTGGGCCCTGACCATGCCCTCATGGTTTTGTTTCTGGGAACTCACATGAGAACTTCCCAGTGGGTCACCCATCATGGGAGTGCTCTCGCACGCTACTCGCTTAACTTCGGAGTTACGATGGAATCCGAAGCCAGTGAGCTCCCAAAAGGCCTCGCGCTAGGTAGAGATGGGAATATACATATAAGGCTCACATGATCCACTCCCCTGGGCGATGTGGGATCTCACAATCCACCCTCCTTAGGGGCCCGACGTCCTTGTTGGCACACACGCGGCCAGGGTTAGGCTCTGATACCAAATTGTCACATCCCGGCTCGGGCTCGAACACTTCCTAGGCACGCCTCCGCCGTAGCACAATATTGTCCGTTTTGGGCCCCGACCACGCCCTCATGGTTTTGTTTCTGGGAACTCACACGAGAACTTCTCAGTGGGTCACCCATCATGGGAGTGCTCTTGCGCGCTACTTGCTTAACTTCGGAGTTCCGATGGAATCCGAAGCTAGTGAGCTCCCGAAAGGCCTCGCGCTAGGTAGAGATGAGAATATGCATATAAGGCTCACATGATCCACTCCCCTGGCGATGTGGGATCTCACAATCCACCATCCCTTAGGGGCCCGACGTCCTCGTCGGCACACACTCGGCCAGGGTTAGGCTCTGATACCAAATTGTCACATCCCGGCCCAGGCTCCACCACATCCCGGGCACGCGCCGTAGCACAATATTGTCCTTTTTGGGCCCCTACCACGCCCTCACGATTTTGTTTCTGGGAACTCACACGAGAGCTTCCCAGTGGGTCACCCATCATGGAAGTGCTCTCGCGCGTTACTCGCTTAACGTCAGAGTTCCGATGGAATCCGAAACCAGAGAGCTCCCAAAAGGCCTCGTGCTAGGTAGAGATGGGAATATACATATAAGGCTCACAAGATCCATTCCCCTGGGCGATGTGGGATCTCACATTTTATGTTTTGAAGTAATATTTATGTTACAATGTGATATGCATATACTAATTTAGTATTATGTTTTCTATGTTTTGGGGGTCAAATTATATTTTTCGTTTTCATTATTTATCTAAGATATACTTTCTTTAACAGGTAACAGGCCGGGTCATAATACCTGATATTATTAATGGGTCAATTTTGGGTCGGGTCATATTACCCGTTGACTTTAACGGGTGTTACACGACATGACCCGTTAAGATATCGGGTATGTCACGAAAACGACATGAACACGGGAAACACGACATGAATGTCAGGTCTAATAGATTATATAAAAATTGTCAGGTCTAATGGATTATATAAAAATTAGTTCCAAAATTATTAGAAGAAAAAAATCAATGAAATACAAAAGTTAACAAATTATATAGTGGCTGGGAATTATAGGTCCCTTACTGTAATACCCTGGAAAAATTTAAAATGTATGATTATGTGGAAATTTTTTTCGGAAAGTGAAATGACAAAAATGCCCCTACTTGGTTAAATAGAATTATACGAGTACGTATTTTATCCTTATATGCTTCATCGTATTTCTTGGCATATTTGGATAGAGGACGATCCCAGGAGCGCGTAGACGAAAACCGTTCGTGAAACGGAGTTATAACGAATGAAGTTAAGGGTAAAATGGGAATTTAATTATTAATCTGGAATGTTCCAGATTTGTTGGAGAGTGAATATGGTGCCACGTGGATGGCTGTGATGGAGGAAAGAAAGAAATGGATGGCTGGGATTAAAAGAAAAGGGGAGAAAAGGAGAGAAAGGAAAAAAAATGAGAGGGAAGAGGACCAAGGAGGAAGAAAGGAAAGGAGGGAAAGGTGGGAAGGGAGAAGGAGAGAACCGGCCAAACCCAGTTTCTCCACCCAACCTGCCAACTTGACCCGCTCATATATTCTTCATACGAACTCCGTTTTGGGTGATCTTGGTGTCCATGGAAAGCCCTTGACGAGCCCTACATCTCTGTAGAGTTAGATTTCCCAATTTATTTCCTATTTTTCCAGTTCGAAGCCACAAAGCTCACGACCTTTCCAGTGGCTTTAATATTTTTTCGGTGGCTCCGGCGAGCTTCACCGTCGATGACCACCACCAAATGACTCCTCTCAACCCCAGGAGCAAGGTCCAAGCTTTGGATGAGGCAGCGAGGTTCGTTTTGGTGGCGAATCAACAACTACCCAAATTCTAGGGTACCGGCAGTTCCGAGTAAAATTGGAGCTTTTCCCGGCCAAATTGGACTTGGCTGCAGGTATAAAGTTTTCTCTGCTCCTTGAGATCTTCATTTCTGTAAAATTTGAGAATTTTTGGAAATAGTTGAATTTTCCGGCGAGCCGGGGCGGCCGACCGCCACCCACGGCGGCGCGTGGCCAGAAGGCGGTCAATGTTATTTTTAGGCTAAATTAGATGTCCTGAATTCAGTTTGGATATTCGTATGACGTAGTTTGATTGTTTGATCTAAATTTCACTACGATACATTACTTGGTAAAAATGTGAATCGACGATCCGACCGTTGGATCGTCACCAAACTTTGATACCTTGAAATATGTAATATTTGAGGACCTTTGGAACTTACAGATCAGAAATATGACGTACGGATCTTCCCAAATTGGATTTGTAAGTTTGTAAAAATAAAACGCCGATTGCCACTTGATTTCGTGATTGGCAGAGATCCGACTGTTGGATCATAACGAAATTTTAGTATGTTGTTCTAGAAGCATAATGTGAACTACGAATGGCTTGATCCCTTCGTAGGGTACGTAGGCAGTTTAACGAGGATGTTAGATGCAGCCATAAATTAAACGAAATGTTTATATTTTCTTCTGTGGTTAATTAGAATTATAAATAACCATTATATTTATTTTGGCCCACCATTGTGTTTAGCTTCCGAAATAGAACTTTTGCGTTACACTTACCGTTGGAGGGAAAAGCTATTTAACCTCATACGTATAGGTGAATAGTTAAAAATAAGGGGCTAAATTTTGAGATTTTAGCCCCTTGGGTTGGAGATAGCTTGAGACCAACAACAAAGGCTAGCCCACGTGAAGACCAGCCCACGAGGGCGCCATGTGAGTCATTAACCTAAGGTGGAGGGATTGGCTGCGGGCTAGCGCACCAGCAATAGGGTTTCTACGGCCTAGATTGGTGCGTCGTTGGCATCTAATGGCTGTCGCGCCTTGTGGATTTTGATATAGTGTGGCGTGGCTAGCTACACACTTTTTAAAAACTGCTCAAATTTGATTTAATGAATTTTATCGGTAATAAAAAGATTCAACGACTCAAATTTAAATCCAGTGGTCAAAATAATGATATTATTAACCCAAATCATATCCACACCAAAACTCCTCCAAAACTCTATAAATACACATCCAATCGTCAACTAATCTATAAAAAAATCAATTTTCTCAACAATTTTTCTTCGAAATTTAAATTTTTTACATCAAATGTTCTTAAAAATAAAACAAGGTATATTATACAAAAACTAATTCCAAAATCCAAAAGTTTAACAAATTATAAAGTTGGAGGTGGGAATTCTATTGCCCTTACTGTTGGAGAAAAAAACTGCATAATCTCATACGCAAAGGTGAATAGCTGAAAATACGAGACTAAATTTTAGGATTTTAGTAGAGATATCCTTAGGGTAAATAAGATTAACGACAAGCAAGCAACGAGCCAATGATGGTGTTGGAAATTTTCAAAGAGAAAGCGAACATAATTATTGTTTTTGTTGAGACTGAAAGAAGCCTCTGGTTTTCCTGGTTTTGGCTGCGCTACACCACTCCTGAAAGAATTCTGTGAGGAGCAAGATGCCAAGTGTACGGCTGCTAATGTCCAACTTGTTCTTTGTCCAATCCGAAGCAGACGAATTTGCTACCATGGATATTGCCTAATTCTGATGTACTATCTATATTATGTATCTGAAATTGTTCTCATGCAAAATGCATTTTATATACATTACTCGATTTCTTTTTCTTTGTTTATTTATATTGGTCTGGATTAATTTTTTTTTTTTTTGTATTATTTTTTTGGTTGGACAACTACATCAACTGCTGAATGATTATTATTTTTTCACTGTTTCTATGGTGTTCTTGGCATTTTTGCTTGGCTGATTCCACAATGGGAGCTCTGCCGGTCAGGGATTTCATGTCTTGTTGGACAAATACAAAAGGAAATTAAAAAGGCTAGCTAACTATGTTTGATTCAGTTAATTATAACTAGAATTAATCTCTCCTTCAATCATTTTACAATATCATCATTACATATAATTATGCATACAATTCCTAGGAAGAAAAATTGGATTGCTAGCTTGCGCTCTCCTTCAATCATCTTATATATTATTGGACAATATCAATCCTGCTATTAAGAGAATTTTTAAAGGAAAGTTTTCATGCTACAATACTTATGTATGTACAGTACACTCATTATTTTGTGCGTCTACAACTTCGTCATGAGCTGTATATATGTGACAACTTTAGATTTCGTTGTCACTTAAGATTCTGGTGAATCGAATGAAATTATTGTCTATATTTGTATATTAGATTATTAAGATGAGGACTCATATATACTTTTGACCAAAATTTAAGATATGTAGTATCTTTAATGAGTTAGACCACAAGTAGGATTTGTACTTCTTATTACTTTCCAGTTATAATTGAATGGTATTCAATTCAGAAATTCAAATCACATTTGAGAGTGTCGAATAAAATCTAGGTGATGAAGAAATTCTACAACCATGGTTAAGGTTTAGGTTACCACAATCGTTGGTCACAACAAAATTATACGTTGGATATAATGAAGCAATATTTAATATGTAATTTCCAGAACAAATTGTCAACTTCAATACGAGATGCTTTTGCTAGAATATTTGATCAAACCTCAACTTGTTGCTAACCTAACAAAGACGTATAAACTATATATGAAATGTTCTTTGACTGTATACTGTCGTGTATAGGATGGGGCTCGTGATAATATAGGAGATCGTGGAATATCTACAGTGTAAAATATAGCTCAAAAAACCAATTATGCTGGCCATCTAATTAATTCATTTGATCAAACCCTTAATTTATTTGTCTTTTGTCGTATACAATAGTTCATAGTTGGACATACATAAATTCGAAATTTGATCTATATGTGGTGACAGAATATTTGTAGCTGTCGTTCTAAGATTTCAAATCACTCAGATGGATTTTATCTTAAACACGACCAATAACCACATGACATTATCCACCTGCATTAGTTGCTCTCCATACTTTTGGGATATTAACTATGTAGTTGTCAGGTGCGGAAAAATTTGGGTTTAATTTATCACCAACAAGTAATCACTGTAATCTTGTAACCGATATTGGGAAGCTATATATAAACACCATCTTCGCTCGCCATCAGTAAGAGAGCGAGGGAAATCTGTAAAAAAACAATATGACACTCAAGTTAATGAGTACTTGATATGGTTGCAGGAGAATCTTAGAATAACTCCATACCGCCTCCTCCTCCTTTCCATGGGTGAATTAATTGGCCTTTATATAGGTATATTAAAATCTTGGGCCCTAAGTCTTACTTCTCTTGATTCTCTCCATGATATGCACCCCATTGCGGGCATGATGTGTTTTTTTATTCTATTATTATTATTAAGGGGAGGGGAATGATTTGAAACTCTTGCAATACTTTAGAGGAGGGCGAATCGAGATGGGTGAAAACTCAACATCTTATCCATTAGGATATTAGACAACATGCATTACGAGCATAATAATGCACAAATTGCTTGCATAATTGTAGCTTCACTTCCTCACGTTTAGGGTGGTAGTGGATTAATTAGTTGAGGAAAAAAATGATGCTCCTACAGTGGCCCATACTCTTGCAAGCGCAGGAAACACAATCTCTGGTATCACCAGTAGAAAAACAGCTTGCGCGACGATATTTTGCGCAACTAAAAATAAACTTCATCGGGCAAAATAGAAAAGATAAAAGAAAAAAAAAATTGCGCGACGAATAATTGTTGGCGTCGCATAAAGTCAGCAAGAAAACGCGGAGTAATTTTGTTTGGCGCGAAAAACTTGCACAACTAAAACGGGGATTTGCGCGACCAATGATTCATCGTGCAAGTTCCAGCCAGTTTTGACCATTTACTGCAGGTGAATCAGAGGAATTAATACTGCATTTAATACAGGTGTTTGCGCGACAAAGGATTCGTCGCGCAAAGGTCCTAACCTTCCTATAAATATACGCTTTTGTTGTCCTGATTCTTCACAATTCTATTCTCCTTATTCTTCAAAGTTCTGTTGTGCTGGGATGGCGGATAAGATGAGAGTGTACGCGACACCAACCCTCATGATTTGAGGGAACATTTTGAGTTTGAGCATGCGATCGTTGTAGCCATGGGGAATAATTGTCCCATTGCTGAGTGGCGTTCTTAGGAAGATGTGCCCGGGAATGTGAAGAAGGTTGTGATGGATGAACTATTAGTAAGTATATTGTTAATGGATTAATAATTAAGTAAATTTTTAGTTATATGTTGGAATTAATTATTTGCATATATGTGTAACAGTGTAAGTATACTCTTGGTGATGATACGAACGAGCAGTTGATGAAGTTGATGGATAATGCGTTGGAGGGAGGTTACAATCGATGGCATTATGAAGTCTTGCGGAATGGACCAGGACCATCCAAATAGTAGTTTTAAATTTATGTTTTGTATGACAATATTTAAATTTAAGGTTTTTTTTTATAAGTTTTGTATTTGGACTTAATTAGGTTTAAATTATGTTGGGTTTTTTTTTATTGAGACCTAATGTAAGCACCCTAGCTATCCTCGGTTTATATGTGTTTTTAATCTTCAATGAATATCGTACTTATGCTGAAAATAATTGTATGGATTAAGGCATTAATTATTTGTAGAATAAATATTTAAGGTATTAATTATTTATAGAATAATATTTCAGGTATTAATTATTTATAAAATAAATATTTAAAGTATTAATTATTTTTAGAATAAATATTTAAGGTATTAAATATTTTCTGAATATTTGTTTGTAATTATAAAGTTTACGTAAACTTTATAATTACAATTATTTTATCCTTTTCGTCGCGCAATATATTGGGCGATGCTACCTTCGTCGCGTAAGACATCTTTATGCGACGAATAAATGTGTTTGTCGCGCAAAGCACGGTCATAATGCGTTCAAGCCTTCCACTTTATTGCGCATTTATAACGTATTTTGCGCGACGAACATGTTCGTCACGCAAAGGTGTCCTAGTGCTATATAAACACAATTTCAGATCCCTAGTTTTCAAAATTTGTTTGTTTAAAAAAGAATGGCCGATTCTGGAGAAGGTTTTGACAAAAAGAAACTTGTAGTGCGATCAGAGAGATATCGACGGAAGCAAGTGCCGTACATTGAAGGCAAAAATATGGCTGAGGAGTACGCCAAATTTAAGTATGACATTGGGAATTTGGTGCGGAGGGATTGTTCTGCCAACTTTGAGTCTTGGAAAAAAGTCCTTGAGGAGTTGAAGAAGTCCATGCTAGGAGAGTTATTGGTAAGTTTGTGGTAAATAATGAACAATTATTTTTGTTAAAATGTAATATTTTTTAAATTACTAATTTATTGTTATTGGCATTAATGTAGGTTCATTGGGATGTTGATGAAACCGATGAGAAGCAACGGATTTATGTGGATGGGCTCGTCAAGCAGAGCTTCCGGCAGTGGAAGTTTGCTGTGTTGCGAGCGAGGGAGGATTGAAGTTGATGAGGGTTGTGTTTCTTTTATTTTTTTTATTTTATTTTATTTTATAAATAAGATTTTGTGGACTTTATATTTAATTTAATGAATAAAGATAAGTTATGTGGATGAGTATTAATATTTGCATTCATTATAATTTCTATTTGGGATAGTAAATTAGTTTTGTTAATTAATTTAATGTTTAATTAGGTTTGAGTTTTTATTTATAATAAAATAAAAATTTACAATACATACAAATAAAAAAGAAAAACATAAAATATATATATATATATATATATATGCATTGCGCGATGATACATTCTTTCGTCGCTCAATGTGTTGAAAAGAATAAATTGTAAAGTAAAGGACATAAAATAAAAAAATGGTAAACTTGCGCGACGAATGTTTCTTTTTTCGTCGCCGTCCCACAAATCACATTTGCGCGACGAATACCATCTTTGTCGCTCAATGTGTGTTTGCGCGACGAAGACCTCGTTCGTCGCGCAAAATCCTTCGTCCAAAAGTGAACTTTTTAATCTGAATTTAGCCATGTGCAGAGGCAAACTGCAAAAAAACTTGCAGATTGTGCCTCTGCGCTTATCCATTCGATTTTACTCAATCCGGCATCCGTCATTTCCATTTTCTCTCAATTTCATCATCTAGTACTCCCTCCATCTTCTTCTCTAGGTTGATCGAGCTATCTCAGTGTGTTTGGTAAGCGTTTTTTGTCGTTAGGGTAGAAGTATTAATGTAAATTCACACTAACGCCATTAATTTCGCTGTTTATAGGGATATTGTGTGTGATTAGCGATTGGTGGAGAACGATTGAGAAGGTATTTTCTTCATTTTATTTTTTAAACATATAAAATTAATTAAATTATGTTGAACTTAGTTTGTTATATGTTTATATTGTGTTGTGAAATTATATTTATATTATGTTGTTAAATTTGTACGTGACGTAAAAATATGTGTTGTGATGTATGGAGTTAATTGAAATTAACTTCGTACTTGTTTTTTATTTTTAGTAAAACTTAGTTTCCCATTCGAGGATTAGTTGGATTTCGCGCTTGGATGCGAAAGCATGACTGGGGTCCAATTAATTCTTGAATTGCCCCATCATTTGGACAGTTTGGGAATGCACAGTTATGACTCGTAGTTTATGGTTGAAGGATTAGGTTTCGGTTGTGGAGATTTCAGTGTCATCTCTGTAAGTTCTTTGGGTCGTACACCTGAAGAATTGTATCGAGATGCTACCGAAATTCATCCACTTCGAAATCTAATCTAATGTAGCCGTAAATTACGTGACATGCCTATGCATTCCCGAATGGGATATGGCCCTTACAGGAGGCATAAGTTGACATTATCATTTTGTATGAAGTTGTTGTGATTGTTGTATTGTAATTGTGGTGTTCCAGGAATTATGGACAGGACGTGGATACAGAACCTGAATAGATGAGCGACGAATACTTGGATGGAATCGATGATTTTATTGACTTTGCACGTACATACGATCCGGGTGCAACTAGAATCCGGTGTCCTTGTAGGAGGTGTAACAACACGTTATGGAGACAATTGAAAATGTTCGATTTCATTTAGTAAGGAATGGAATGATTGAGACATATAATACTTGGAACCATCATGGGGAACAATTAGACAATGCTTCGTCTTCAAACGCCACAAGAGTGGACAATGTTGAACCTATTGTGGATCCTAATGAACAAGTCATGGATATTATAAATGATGCTTTTCCATTTGCATCGACAAACACCAATCAGGAAGGGGAAGATGACGTGCCTACACCAATGGACAATGTAGAGTTCGAACAATATGAAAAACTATTAAAAAATGCCAACCAAGAGTTATACTCGGGGTGCGAGAGCTTTTCCGTTCACACGGCCATTATGGAACTAATGCATAGAAAAATAAAGTATCATATGTCGAACTAGTGTTTCGATTACTTTTTGGGGGTTCTCAAGAGAATGCTTCCGAAGGACAATTGTTTGCCGAAAGACCATAGACATACGCAAAAGGTGTTGAATGGTCTTGGATTGGGTTATGAAAAAATTCACGCTTGCAAAAACAATTGTATTTTATTCTACAAAGAGAATAAAGCATTGGATAAATATCCTGTATGCAATGAGTCAAGGTTCAAAATGACATATCAGAATAGAACGACTAAGATCCCACAAAAAGTCATGCGTTATCTGCCCCTGAAACCTAGGTTGTAGTGATTGTAAATGTCAACGCATACTGTCACGGACATGAGATGTCATAAGGAAAAGTGGGTTGATGACGATGTCCTGAGGCATCCTGCAGATGGAGAGGCATGGAAAGAGTTCGATGAAAAGTTCCCTGATTTTGTTGCTAATTCTCGTAAAGTTAGATTGGGACTTACCACTGACGGATTTAATCCGTTTGGGGTTTTAAACCAACAACACAGTACTTAGCCAATTTTCGTATTTCCGTATAATTTGCCTCCATGGAAATTATGAAAAAAGAATACATGATGGTGACTCTATTGATAACTGAGGATCCTCGTAGGTCAATTGATGTATACTTACGGCCGTTGGTGGATGAGCTAAAAGATTTATGGACACACGGTGTGCACACATATGATAAATGCACTGGCAAGATGTTCACTTTGCGGGCTGCAGTGATGTGGACTGTGAACGATTTCCCTGCATATGCAATGGTTTCCATGGGGAGCACTAGGGGTTATATGACATGCCCTGTATGCAAGGAAGACGTAACATCTAGTTGGCACGCCGAAAAAGTTTGTTACCTTAGTCATCGAAGATGGTTGCCTTGGGACCATAAGTGGCGAGAGAAGGATAAATAGTTTGACAAGGAGAAAGAGCATTGCCTTAGACCCAGAGAATGGTTCGGTGATCAGATTTTGAAATAGCTTAACCATTTGGATTTTGCTCCTTCCGGGACTAATGTTAGTAGGACCAAACCTTCTACACATATGAACTGGACACACAAGTCTATGTTTTTTGAGCTTCCGTATTGGTCCAAACTAAAATTGAGACACAACCTCGATGTTATGCATGTTGAGAAAAATGTATTTGACAAATTGATCGGCACAATTCTATATTTTGAGGGCAAGACAAAGGATGCTATCAAAGCTCGTCTTGATTTGGAAAAAATGGGAATACGACGGGGTTTATAGGTGAATAGGGACAATGATAAAACCAGAAGGGATCTTGTGTTTTTTTCAATGAAATCGAATGACAAGAAAGAACTTTTAAAGTTTTTATCGTCTGTAAAGTTTCCTAATGGGTATGCTTCAAATATCGCGCGTTGCGTCAACGTTGACGAGGTTAAATTAGTTGGCCTAAAGAGTCATGACTGCCATGTGGTTCTGCAACGCCTACTTCCTGTGGGTATTCGACATCTTTTGCCAGCCGATGTAGTGAAACCAATCATGTTGTTGTCCAATTTTTTTTCGTAATTGACGTCAAGAACGTTGTGAAAAAACGGATGTTAATCAGTTGCGCCATGACATTGTCCAAGTTCTATGCAAGTTTGAGATGATATTTCCTCCAGCTTTTTTCACAAGTATGATACACATGATGGTTCACTTACCAGATGAGGCATTGCTTGCTGGACCAGTCAACTTTCGATGGATGTATCTAATAGAAAGGTATATACTCCTCGTCTTTTTTAATAATCAATATTAAATATATTACGATTAGTAATATGTGTATCGTATCGTTTTCTTTTGGCAGGCTTCTCGGAGACTTGAAGAAAATTGTATGAAACAAAGCAAAGCCCAAATGATTCATTATACAAGCTTTGGTGGCATATGAGGCGCTTACATTTTGTGGAATGCATTTAAAGGATGTTGAGACAACTTTCAATCGTCCTCCTCACAATAATGATGGGGGTGTGAGAAAGGAGAAACTTTCAGTTTTTGCCCAAATCGCTCGACTATTCAGAGATCCGATTTGTGGCGAGCCATTTTCCAAGAAGGACGTGGAGGTAGCACATTGGTTCATACTAAAAAATTGTGACGAGACACTGTCATACCTAGACGAGCATGAAAGTATGATGAAGCAAGCACATTCTTCACATTTGTATGCCAAGAAAGACCGTGAATTGTTTCCGCAGTGGTTTCTCAAATATGTAAGTTTGAAGTGTTTTGTATTGGACATATATATTGTACCAATTAATTTTCTCGAACTAACAAAATTTAAATGTTTGTCTAATATTAGGTGAATCGACTGAAAGCATCGAATTCCCCCGCGTACAATGAAGAGTTACATAACTTGGCGTTCGGACCGATTTACATTGAATTGTACTCGGGTTGCCATGTCAAAAGGCGTCAAGTTCTTAGTGGGTGCATGAGATGACAAGTTGTGTACGCAAAACAGCGGTGTTCATGTCCCCGGTGGAGGCGAAAGTACATACATTGAATTCTATGGCAAACTAACAAGTGTCGTGCAATTGCTTTACAAAGACCGGTGCCAAGTGATCCTATTTAAGTGTCGATGGTTTGATACAAACCCCAATAGGCATGGAAGTGTGAAAAGAGATCATGGATTACTATCAGTGAACACTACCAAAACTTGGTACGATGACGACCCTTACATCTTAGCAACCATGGCAAAACAAATTGTGTATCTAGATGACCCTAAAGCTGGGGGGGGGGGGGGGTTAGGAAGTTATTCAGAAGATGGATCATAGGAACGTGTATGCTATACTAGAACAAGACCGTACTGACGACAACATCGACAATGTTGCTGACCAACGTCTTGAATCTTCGATGGAAAGTGGTGCAGAAACACTCCGAGATATTAATCTTATCCAAGAACCATTTCAGATAGAATGAGTATCTTCAATCGAAATACCGATTCAGTCGATCACAATTGACCTCGGTAATATTCCACGATACGATGGTCCAGTGCGCACAAACGACGATGGTGATGTACCTATCGATGATGAGGAATGGGACATTGAAAATGATGATAGCGACGAAAATGAAAGTTATTATAGTTCGGATGAAGATTAAGGCAATTTATTTGTAACTTTTTTTTTGTAAAACACATGAAATGGCTAATGCATTATATAAAGTGATGGAAAAAATGGTATGAATGATTCCCATTTTATATGTGAATTACTTTGTAAATAAATTTGTTTTATTTGTATTTTATAATAAATTGTAAACAAAATAAAAAAGTTTAAAAAACCATTTTAAAACTTAATTGCGCGACGCATAACAATTTTTGGTCGTGCAAGCGTTTTAATTTTATGTGGGAATATTGAAATTTCAGACACTTGCTCGACGAATACATATATTTCGTTGCTCAAAGAATATTTGCACGACGAAATATATGTATTCGTCGCACAAATGTCTAAAAATTCAATCAAGGTGCTGTTTATTCGCAAAAATTTTAAAAACCTTGTGTGACGATTTTTTAGCCTTGTGAGACAAAGACTCTGTTGCGCAAGATTCTACATTTTAACCTCGTGTCTCTCCTTCCTCCCCTCACTTCCCTCTTCTTCCTTTTTCCCCCACGCGATACCCTCTCTCTCATTCCTCTGTATCTCCATCTGTCTCTCCGTCCCTCTCTTTGGTCGTCGCGTCTTCGTCTCCAAGAGGTAATTTCCTCTTCAGTTTTTTTTTTTTTTTTTTTCAATTTTCTTTATTTACCATGTTAATTAGGGTTTTTTTTTGTTTTTTTTTGTTTTTCAAATTGGGGGTTAGAATTAGGGCAGTTGGGTTAGATTTAGGGTTTTTAAATTGGGGGTTACATTTAGGTTCTTAAATTAGAGTTTTTAGGGTTCTTAATTGGGGTTAGATTCAGGTCTTAAATTAGGGAAACGATTTTGGGCAGTGAGGTTAGATTAGGTTTTCTTAAATTGGGGGTTAGATTTAGGGTGCTTCACTGGGGGTTAGATTAGGGTGCTTAAATTAGGGGTTTTATAATTTCAAGTAAAGGGTTAGAATTAGGGCCTTGTCTCGTTCTTGATTGAATTTTTCTTATTACCATGCAAAGTGATTCAGTGTGTTGACAAATAATGGAACTAAATGACACTACTACAAAAGGGGATATTACTGTCGGAGTAAAAACGACAAGAAACACCAGTTACTGTCGCTTTATTGATAAAAATTCGACATTAAATCGTGCAATGTCGGATTGAGGAACCGACACCAATGCTACCGTCACAAAAGGGTATTGACGTCGCTTAGGCCCCTTATTCCGCCACCATGAAGCAAAGTAATATAAAATAAAAAGGAACAACGGCGTCACTTAAAACTGACATAGGTACTAACGTCGCTTTTAAGCGACATAGAAAGAAACAAAAGCGTCGCTCCAAACCGACATTAAGTAACAAATAAACAATTAAATATAACAGTTACTGTCGCTTACAACCGACTTCACTTCAGCTAAATAAATAAAATAGTCAAGCTGACGTCGCTTATAAGCGACACTACATATAATAAAAATAAAAAATTTAATTAATCTTCGTCAGTTTTTAAAGGTCCTGACGTCATTTATAAGCGACACTGAATATATTAAAAATAAAAAAAATATGTAATTTTCCTCAGTTTTTAATTGATAATAATTATAAAAAATTATATAAAAATAATTCCAACAAATATATCATATATAGGTCAAGACAACCATTAACAAAATTATATAAAAATAATTCCAACGAAACAGGATCCGCCTCCTTCCCATGCTTTTTCTGCTATAATTATAAGTCAATAAAAAAAAACAATTTTCAGCAACCATCAAATTAAAAATAAATTTCTACTAATTATATATTAAATTAAAATTATCTACAATTCTTGAAAATGTACAATCCTTACAAGTTCTGCCCTAACTCTTGTAAAAGATTTTGCACCAGTTGTGTGGTTCATTGTCTTCAACTGCCTATTATGCTTATTTTTTGCAGCAATCTCCTGAAAAAAAGAGAATTTATTAAACAAATTTCAAGTTGTAATAAAATAAATAATAAAAAGTTTACCTTCGTTTTTTCTTTATTCCAGTAGGACACCAAATCAGCCCACCGTTGAGGATCCACATTAGGAGGTGTGTTCCCGTGTTCCTCGACCGATGTATCAGTATAATGTCTTATTTCTATACTCCTTATGCGCATGCTCCGCAATATGAAGTGTCATACGACAGATCATAGGCATTTTCGCCATATCCTCCTCATAAAAAATAATAGTTTCCTATACTCATCAAAACAATCAAGCATATTAATTATTACTATAAACATTGAATTATTATACTCCCTTCAAGTAACAAAAAATATTTATACCCTTATTCTATTCTAGAAAGCTTCCCTGCCATCTTCCTTGATCTTACGCCAATCTCTCACGAACGGAATAATTCTATAATCTCTAACCTCCGAAGCTACATGTTTTGAAAAAACACTAGAATTTTCACTAATGCATTTTCCAGACGCATTAAAAGAACAAGGCTGTGTCTTCATTTGGGAATTGAGGGGCCCCATCCTCGTTGAGTTGTTCCTTATAAATACAAAAAAAAAAAAACAATTAAAAACCAAGGAACAAAAAACCATTTTCAATTTGGACCACCTTCGACTACAAAACAAAAAAATGAAACTAATAACAATAATAAATTAAAAATGGACCACCTTCGACTTCTTCCTCTTCGAATTGGATTTCGTCAGCATGCTCATCTTCATAATGATCCATAGCAAAACAATCTGCAAGAAGAAGTACAAAAACTAAAAAGTGAAAAGGGAGATGAAATGGAAGTACGGACGAAATTGGGAAGGAGAGACTGCAATTTGGGAGAAAATGAAGGCACGGATTAAATGGGGAAAAAAGGGTTTAAATATGGATGCTGAGTTAGTGTCGGTTAAAACCACCACCCACTACTGACATGCATTACGTCTAATTAAATACACCCACATTCTGACAACATTTATTGCATAAAACGTGGCGTCGATTTAGTGAAAGTTGAACCGACACCACTACTGACACACTTTATTGATACAGTAAATCAAACAACCACTTTTTGATTTTAGCAAAAAAAAAAAAGAAAAACTACTTTCAGACATATTTTTTTTAAATTCACATAGCGTCGCTTTTGTTAACCTTTGTGTCGGTTTAAACCAACACGACCACTGACACACTTTACTGATGCATTAAATCAAACAACAACTTTTTGATTTTACCAAAAAAAAACAAATACTTTCTGACATATTTTTTTTTTAAATTTAAATAGCGTCGCTTTAGTTAACTCGTGCAAAAACAAGCGGAAAAGTTCCCGCCTAGTGTATTTCAAATTATCTGACCAATGTCGTCGCCTAAAAGTGATAGGAAAATAGTTTTTTTTTTTTAAAAATGTCCCCGTACAAAAAAAAAAAAAAAAACGAGTTTTTTGTTTTTTTTTTGTTTTTGTTACCTCATTTAACATTTTAAGATTTTATTAAATAAAATTGAACTTAAATAAAATACGGAATAAAAAACAAAAATATAGTCTAATTAATAATTAAAACATTACGAGGGCAAAATATTACGTTAACACTAAGATGCCTACAATCTTTCAATCCCTATCATGTAGGCATAACTATTAGAATTTTCAATTTCTATGTTTCAACCCTCCAACTCTATCACGATTGCAATCTTCTAATTTTCAACACCTATTATAGTAAAAACAAATTAAAATAACAACAAAATGTTATCAAAATTATGCCCATATAATCTATTCTAGTAAATAACAACAAAAAGTTATCAAAGTTATCAAAATAACAACAAAAACAAATTAGAATACCAGCAAATTAAAATAACAATTAGAGTGCAAAACAAATTAGAATACCAGTAAATTTTATAAGTTTTTGTTATATTTAATATTGTTAATTTAACATAAATGCTTATAAATATTATTCATTTCCATTTTCTCATAACAATTCAAGTGACAAAATTAATTAATTCGACTAGATATTTATTAATTTAATAAAAATAGTAGAAATTTATCTAAGTATTTAAATTATATTTTTTAAATAAATAAACTTGTGTATTATACAATTTAAAAATTAAAGAATTTAGTGATTGAAACCTGAATTATGGAAGAATTTCTTCGTCGATCAATTCTTTATGTACTCAACCAGCTCAAATAAATTCCCTACAAAAATAAATTGTAAATAAAAATTAAACATAAGAGGAGAAAATAAAAATATTAGTAGTAAGAAAAACTTACTGTTGTGAAGAAGGAACAAATGAAGTTGGAAGAACTGAGAAGAAAGATGTGAGATGGGAGAGTTTGTGAATTGCGAGAGGCGAGTTTGTAAATTGCAAGAGAGGAATAAGAATACACGGGGGAGAGTATATAAAAGACCATCGCTTTGTCGCTTACAACAGACACCAGGTTTCAAAATATTAAAAAAATAAAATTTATGTCGCTCATAACCGACGCAGGCTTTAAAATATTTAAAAATAATAATTAGTGTCGCTTAAAAGTGACACCCATACTTTATGTCGCTTAAAAGCGACATTGTTTTATTTAAAGCGACACCATTATCTAAAATTATTAAAATTTATGTCGGATACAAGCAACATTAAGTGTTTACGTCGGTTAAAAGCGACATAAACAGTTTATGACGCGTACAAGTGACAGTAAATCCAACGTCATGTTCAGTAGGTGTCGCAAATGTCTTATCCGCCACTATATTATATTAAAGCGACATCACCCAGTGACACAATAAGTCCATTTTGTAGTTGTGTGAACTTACTACTATCTTTAGCTTTGTTCCTTGGTTTTCCGAGTGGGGTTTTTGCTACTTTGCTGTTGGATTTTGGAATTGGATGTTCGTTGAGGTTTTTGGTTGAAAAACTTGATGTTTGTTGCTAGATGTAGGTGGAATCTGTGGAATGCAGAACCAGGAAAATGTTTACACTCTTTCCTTCTTGGAAAGTAACCTAAGTGAGACAATTGGTTTCCCACCCTACAATAATTTTTATTCGGTCGTTCTATTATGGTAATTGAGTTGCAGTTCTCTTTCCTAGAAACGAATGCAATGACATTGATTTCTTTATCCAAGTAGAGTATTGTTACAATTAAATTAAATGTACTAGTAACTAAACAAACAACTTGCTGCTTGGCCCACTGTTCTTAAACAAAAAATCATGAAGACAACAATTTAGCTTTGTTCCTCGGTTTTTCAATTAGGGTTTCTACTACTTTGGTGTTTCATTTGGATATTTGTTGAAATTTTTTATGTTGGTTGATGGATGTTGTTGTTGGAGTCTGCAGAATGCATAATCTGGAAAATTTGTAGCTCCTTCCTTCTTCGAAAAGAACCAAAGTTAAAAAATTGGTTATGGATTTCTCAGACAAGTAGAGTATTGTTACGGTTAATATAAGTCAAACGAATGTACTAGTAACTAAACGACCAACGTGCTACTTATCTTTAGCTGTGGTCCTCTGTTTTTGAGTGGGGTTTCTACTACTTTGGTGTTTGATTTTGGAATTGGATGTTGGTTAAAAATTTTGGTTGCAAAATTGGGGTCTCTGCTACTTATCTTTACCTGTGTTCCTCAGTTTTTGAGTGGGCATTGTCTCGCTCTTGATTGAATTTTTCTTATTAACTGTGGTAACTTTTTTTTTTCAAAGTGAAGAATGTATGACTCTATTAAAGAAATAGTGTTGTAGCTTAATTAGTTAGTCATACAATCAGACATAGATAGTTATAGAAATAGGGCCGTGGGGTTTTTTCATTTGAAGAACATAAATAGCTTAATTAGCCTACTAATGGTTCTCTCTCGAAAGTCTTGACTCCCAAATAGATAGAAAGTGATATAATAATTACCAAAGAGAATAATGTAGGGGTAGAGATTGTAATTTTTTTAAATATGTGTCGGTATACTTGTCATCAGTGGCAAAGCAAGGAATTGGCGGGGAGAGTGGCGGGTTTAAATGGGTGCAAGGTTAAAAACAAATGTAAACAACCAAATCCTTTTAGATAGTAGACAATAATAATGACGTTCATAATTTATTAATATTAATTACAAACTTCCACACTATGACTAACTTAGTGAAAATAAAATGAAATTCTTGTACTCTATGACTAATTTAATAATTGGGTACATACATGTGGTTTGGTCGATTGTACATATGTAATGGGTGCATAAGTACATCGAATGTGTTAGTATAAACATATTGATGATACGCAATTGTTTAAAATTGAGACACATAGTGTATTGAAAAAAAAAAAATACTCTACTAAAGCGTAAATCAATATTTGTCTAGCTAACATACGTAGTTCCAATTCCATATCGAAATTATTAGGAAAAATATATCCTTGAAATCGTTCAAAAATCCCATGAGAAAGAAGAATAGAAGGTTGTAAACATTAAGGCTTCGACGATCACGTGCTACTAAACGACAAAACAATGCACGGTCCCTACTATCACACCTTTTATTAGAAACCAAAACGCACCGTTCTACTAAAAAAAATTTCTTTGCCCAGGTCCAAAAGACGGCATTTTGGCCTGGGTTTTGAAAAATAGGAAACAGAAACGCAGTAGCGCTGCTGTTGTTGCAAAGCACCAAAAACCAGAGAACCAGACGGGATTGCTCACTTCCGATGGGACCAGAGGGGTAGAAGCACCTCTCCTGGGCTTGATTTCTGTCGAGGCCCCTCCTTGCTCCTCTGTAGTTTCGCCACTGCTTGTCATTTGAATTTTTTACTAAATTAGCACTGATCACTATGTTTTGAAATAAAAAACACTTTTTTTTCAGAAGCATGGTATACTTTACTTCTGCTTTTCTATGTTTTTTTACTGTCATTGACATCAGTTTTTTTTAAAAACATTTTTTTTTTACCAAACATATTTGATGTTCCAATTTTTTTAAAAAATTACTTTTTATAATGCACCACAATCCCAAACCAACCATAATTAGAAAAATGAAAAGTCGTCAAACGTAAAGTTAAAACCAATCGGGCATGAAACGTTAATGATAGCTCATTAATTCTTTTGGGTCTCCTTCACCAAGAGATTCAGCTCATTTATTTTTACTCCCACTTTTATCTTCTCCACCTTTATTGCATGTCTCTCAGTCTTTAATTTTCTCCTTTCTTATTTATTTATTTATATTTTTTATATAAAAATGGCATTATTGGAGACCCATTCGAATACAATGGATGTAAACGGAAGGATTAGGCGAGTTGGGAACTCCACATATGTTTGGTCGTCTAACTGCTCTTGTTGCGTTACTCTCTTAATCACACAAAATGATAAGAAAGAATCAAGACCTGGGATTTAGTCATCAACTACAAATTTAGCCTACTTCATATTTGCTTAGAGCGATTAGAATAGAGTAATTTATATATGAACTTTTTGACTAAATTAAAGCATTCCCAACTATATTCCTCCCCATGCCACTTTCAAATATGTAATGGTTTCTATAGCAGTGAAATTCTGTTGATGAAACTCACAGGGTAAGAGTGGCAAATGAGTTGGGTGCTGGAAACTGGAAGGGAGCGAAATTTGCAACTAAGGTTTCTGTGGCAGAATCCACTATGATTGGTGTCATTTTCTGCATACTTATCATTGCACTCCACAACAAAATTGCGTACATATTCACCTCAAGTAGTGATGTACTCGATGCAGTTGATCAGATGTCTTACCTCTTGGCCATCACAATTCTACTTAATAGTGTTCAGCCTGTTCTGTCAGGTTCGTTTTTTATGTTAATTATTTGAGTAACGTGTGGACGGTCTTATTGACCACATCTTATAATACAAGTGAGGTAACCGTACACATATTTGATTCACATATTGAATGCAGTCAAGCATATTATTGTGGCAATGAATTTGAATGTTAATTGGTTAGGTCTAATGTAATTTTCTGATTATATTTCATACTTGAGTTTATAATCGACAGGAGTAGCTGTGGGTTCGGGATGGCAAGCATGGGTGGCATATATAAATCTTTTCTGCTACTACATTGTTGGGCTTCCTCTTGGATTTGTAATGGGATGGATCTTCAACTTGAGTATTGGGGTACGTTATTTTCATTTATTTCCCTTAGTATAAAATTTTCTTATCATGTTCTCTCATTATGTGATTTATCACGTCACATGAAAATGTAACCCTTATAGCCAGCGAACCAATCATGGGTTCTTTGGTTTTTGGCACCAAAATCTACCGATGGCACCAATGTTGTAGTTTCGCTTCTTGATTTTCAATTCATCGAGTGACTACCAAAGCAAAGAAATCTTTCTCAGTTTTCTGAAAGACCCTTCCATATTCATTATTATTTCATTTAGGCAATACTAGGGTCAATATAATTTGGTTTTCTTTAAGTAATCTAATTTCCATCAAGCACTGGAAGGAATAATGACAATATCTTTGCAATTTTATTCAAATATAATTGATGTAAAAACAGGGCATTTGGGGTGGAATGATTTTTGGAGGAACTGGACTTCAAACATTGATATTGGGCATCATCACAATACGACGTGATTGGGAAAATGAGGTAATGATTGATTGTACTTAATTGAATTTCAACTTTTATCTCTTCGTTTAAACTCGTTCTCATACAAAATTGATTGAAAATTGCAGGCTGAAAAAGCCAACCAGCGTGTATTGAAGTGGTCAACCCCTACACCAGACGGCCAATCGGAGGAACAAGTACATTAGCTGCAATTGTCACCATTTGTCAGGCTAGATTTTGTTTTTTGAACTCTGGGGCCGACTCTCAACCATTGAAAAAGAAAACAAAAACAAGTGAGGTGATGTGTTATAATTAATGTTTAAAATATCGATATACGTGAAAATATGCAAGTCTATTTGGCATTGTTATTATTGTAGGTCAATATAAGAATTGTAGAAAGATTGAGAGAGAGGGTGAGGCAAGCATAGAGAGAATTGGGTGAATTATGCAGTGTGTTTTCTCACCTCATTGTGCCTTTATTTATAGTAGTAGGGAAGCTAAATTCTTTACCCCAATAAAATTACAACTCTAATAAGATAATACATAATCTAAGAGATATGTTAGAATCACACAAGTATATCCAAGATAAATACACAATTACATTCCTAAACTATTAGGACTGCAACACTCCATTTGAGCTTGTAAATACTCAAGTAAATGATGCATCAGGTCTTCAGGAATGAAGTAAGTTCAGTTGATGAAGCCATTCGCACAATGAGCGAATGCGAGTCTCAAATTAACGAAAAAACTCATAAAAGGTAAAACTCACAAAACCTCACTATGGTAAAGTCCAAGGTGGGGTAAAAACCCATAGACCAAGGAGAAACGTGAGAAGTTGCATTAAGTCAAAATTATAAGTCTTCTGGACACAAGTAGCAAGTTCAAAGGGTATGACCAGCTAAGGATCGGTGCCTCGTCAAAACTTACTTAGGCAGCAAAAACCTAGTGGAAAAAATGCTCTTAATTGTAGGGAAAATGAGTACATTAAGATCACGTGAGTATACTTCTAAATACTCCTCCCTGAGTTTGACAAAACTTCGAAATAAGAACTATAAGCATTGCATATGAGATAGTTAGGCATACTAATTTCTCGGACAAGCTTCTAGAAAATAGACTTCGACAGTGACGCCATGTAGAGATTGACAAGATTGTCGAGGATCAGATTGCTTGACTTCAATCTCTTAATGCTTTGCTAATGTGATGTAAACGTAATATTCCTTGGCGTTGACTTCGTTGATGTATCATGTCTTGGTCTGTTTGATACTGCAACATAGTCTTCATAGATCATCGTCGAGACTCAATGATAGATGAAAACATCAAGTACTTCAGATATGCTCAACAAGAGCTCTTAACCATGGCTGACGTGTGGCGTAGTAAAGTAAGGTGAGTCTTTGAACTATTCGAAGAATTCGCAACTAAGGTCATATCGTGGACCTCCAAGACATTGCGGTATTTGTAATTGTAAAGAGATAATGATTTGGGGGTCGTGCCTTGTGCGAGTTTGATAAGAAACCAGCGTCAGCATAACAAACAAGGCAAGCATCATTCCAAGGATCAGGGGGGTTGAATCTGCTCGGGATACGAAAGGATAAGCCTAATTCCATAGTCCATTCAAGGAAGCGAGCATACGTCTTTAATACAAATTCAATGGTTGCGTGTATGCGCGGTGTTGCATCTTTACCAATAGATCAATAGTGACAGAGATATCATGTCTAATGTAATGAGCTAAGAACAACAAAAGTGAAAAGTTGAACTCAGATATGGAACTTCAGATTCCATAACCTCTTCAAGGGTTTCATTTGCATATAGTGTATGGAAGATCATAGGTAAAGTCAAAGGTAACACCTACCAAGTGTAGTTCAACTGGTAGACCAAAATGTTGTCTGAACAACGCTTGAACTTCAAGTCAAGCCATAAACACGTTTTCTCAAGATCCATCATCTCAAATTTCGTCTTCAGGTGCGAGGCAGTTTTCTCAAGCTTTTCCAAAGTCTTAGTGACATTCATGTCATGGACGCAAACTCTAGCAATTCTGAATAAGACTTCTTAATTTAACACGCAAGGGCATAATTCCATATCCCTAACTGATCAATTAATCACTTAGACTGGTATACCATATCTGCTAGATTGTTTCAATCCGTAGAGTGAATGCCTCAAACGAGTTTAAAGAGTGTTCCGTGGATTGGAACTATTTGAACCAGTCCATGTAATTCTTCGGGAACTTACATGTAAACCTCCGTATTAATATCCTTATGAAGATAGACTAACCACATTCATAATGCTGCTGTTAATTAGAGGGCGTTTGAGAAAAGCCTTGCGCAGTAAGACGTGCATTACATCGCATTATTTCATTCATCTCATTACGCTTCCTTTCCCACTTGTAACACAACAAGGTTACCTTGGGTAATGTAGAAATGACAGGTCCAAACATACTTTGGTAAGGAATTTAACTTGGATTGTGATTTTGGTTGTCCAATTAGTTCTACGTTGTCACTAACCAACAGAATACGGCTCGATTGATAGCTACCAAAGAAGTGAAAACATCATCAATGGTAATCTCGTTCCAATTCCATATCTCATCCAAACTACTATACTGGACCAAGACTTCAAATCTCGGGAATAATTCGGATTAATCTCATAAGATGGAAATGATTGAGACAACGATCAAGTATGGATTCACTTTGTGACGTGTTCTTCCTCTTCTAGGTCGGGCCTCAAATATGGTGAAACCTTTCGCTCGATTGTCAATCACTCTACTTTGTTTAATTTTGGCCTTCTCAGTTCAATTTCAATGACATGTTTGCCAGGATGTTTTGAATGCATTTCTTCATGGATTTTTATCTGAGGATGTTTATATGTAACAACCCCGTGTTTTTGTTGATCCTGAATTTTATCACCATGTTTGCAAACTCTGCCGCTCTCTTTAAGGCCTTAAGCAGGCTCCTAAAACATGGTTTCAATGTTTTTCTACTTATTTGGAGAACCTGAGGTTTCATCTGTCTCATGCAGTTACATCTCTATTTGATGGGAACGCTAGCCAAATGTGGGATTATTAGTTGTAACCGAAAAGTTGCAAAATAGGTATTAGGAGAGTCTAAGGGTTTTGCTCCACATCAAAATGAATCTTGGTGTTGGAAGTAGGAGGTACAAGAAAAGATTAAGGCTAATAAGGAATGTTGTAAAGCATTTATAAGGATATAACTAATGAATACTATAAGATGTATAAGATAACGAAGAAGGAAGCAAAGAACGCTGTGAGAGAAGTGAAGCAAGTGGCTTTTGACGACATGTATAAGCGATTAGATACCAAAAATTGAGAGTTGGATATCTCAAATTAGCTAGGGCAAGTGAAAGGAAGACGAGAGACTTGAACCAAGTAAGGTGTATCAAAGATGTGAATAAAAATGTTCTAACTGCGGAGAACACGGTTCAAGAAAGATAGAGAGCGTATTTTCATAATCTATTCAATGAAGGACACAACATGAGTATATTATTTGGGTGAGTTGAGTTACTCGGAAGAATGTAGAAAGTTACTAATTTTATTGTTGAATTAGGAAAGAATAAGTGGTTGTAGCTTTGAAAAAGATGAAGCAAAGAGAAGTAGTGGGTCTCGACGATATACCGATTGAAGTGTGGAAGGTCTTGTGAGAGACAGGTATCGCATGTCTCACAAATTTTTTCAATAAGAATTTGAAAATGAAGAAGATGCCCAATGAGTGGCAAGAAAGCACTTTGGTGCCTATCTACAATAGTCAAGGCAACATACAAAATTGCATGAACTATATGAGTATTAAGTTAATGAGCTATATAATGAAGCTCTAGAGAAAGTAATTGAGCATAGATTGAGATAAGATACACGTATCTCAAAGAATCAATTCATGTTCATGTCAGGGCACTCAACAATGGAGGCAATCTATCTCTCATGAAGATTGGTGGAACGATATAGAGATTTTAAACAAGATTTGCACATGGTCTTTATAGATTTGAAAAAAAAAAAAACAAAGTATGATAGTGGTCCCAAAAGAAGTTCTTTGGATGAATCTAGAGGAGAAATGAGTACAAGTAGCATATATCCAAGCAATAAGGTATATATATGATGGAGTAAAGCTGCAGCAAGAACTCATGAAAGGCTGACTGAAAGCTTTCCCATAACCATAGGGTTACACTAAGACTCAGCTTTAAGTCATTACCTTTTTGCATTGCTAATGGACGAGTTAATGGGACATATTCAAGATGATATCCCTTGGTGGCTTTTTGCAGAAGATATGATGTTGAAAGATGAAATGCATGAGGGAGTAAATACGAAGCTTAATCTTTGGCGGGAAGTGTTGGAAGCTAAAGGTACTCACCTAAGTAGGTCAAAGACGAACTTTCACTTGGATCTATCTTGCAAAATAACAGAAAATTAGATGGAGATCTTAACCATAGAATACAAGCTGGATGGATGAAGTGGAAGAGTGCATCGGGTGTCTTGTGCGATTGTCATATGCCACTAAAGCTCAAGGAAAAATTCTATAGCATAGCAATCAGGCCATCGATGATTTTTGCACAGAGTGTTACGTGATAAAAAAGCAACATGTGAAAAAAATGAGTGCAACAAAGATATGAATGCTACGTTGGATGTGTGGACACACGAGAAATGATAGAATTAAGAACGAGCATATCCGAGGTAAAGTAAAAGTGGCCGCAATTGAAGATAAGATGAGAGAAAATTAGTTAAGATGGTATGGACATGTGAACCAAAGACTTACAAATGCTCTAGTTAGAAGATGCGACCATAAGATTGAGCCTTAGGCCAAAAAGGGTAGGGAAAGACCTAGAAAGACTTGGAGAAAGATTATAAGAAAAGATATGGAGTACTTGGAACTAAAAAAAGACTTTAGCGTAAAACCGAGAGCAATAACGTTCTAGTATTCATGTAGCGGACCCTACTTAGTGGTATAAAGCTTGATTGTTGTATTACTATTTTCATACACGATTTGGCCACTTGTTTCTCAATGAATGATCTTTGCCATATTCATTATTTTTGGGACATGGAGGTTGCTAAACCTCTGATGGGCTCACTACTACAATATTAGTTTTAGGTGTCGGATGATGGTGGCGGTTTAATAAGCCTTTATGTCAAAGAAAAGATATCTGACACATCATTTAGTTAGTGTCGGATAATAATGAAATCTTGTCGGTTATATCCAACATAAATTTCTAACGGTTATTTAGTGTCGGTTATAACCGCCAGTATTTTTGAATTTTTTTTAATAATATTTTTAATATATTCTGGCTGTTTTTAAGTTAATGGTGACGGTTATAACCGACAAAAATTGACTATTTTATTATTTTAATTTATGGCGGTTATTATTTTAGTATTCTGACGGTTATAACGGATAAAAATTGACTATTTTATTATTTTTACGCCAAAAGTGCCCTCGTGTGAGAGAAACCCTAGCAAGTTAGTATATAAGCTGAGTTATCCGCTTCCCTTTTCTCGTTGCTGCCATTCCTCATGCGTCGTTTACCCCATCTCTCTGCACTTTCTCCTGCAATTTATTCCATTCCTCTTGCTTTCAAAAAATCCTTACCTGCCTGCAATCAAAACCAAAGCTTATTCGTCCAAGCTGAAATCATCCATCAGTTCTCTCTGGTTTCGTATTGCAGCTCCATATTCCGAAGCCTGTAAATCTGAACACATATCTGCCTTCATTTCTTCGCGAACCCGAGCCTAGCTCACCTATTTCAGCCGTCTCGGTTGCCGATGCACAAAGGTAAGATGCATCGATCTCGCTTCCTCATTAATTTCTTAATTCCAGCACAAATGCAATAGTAAAATCTGAGCCTAGTCCGTGAGCTTGTGTTGTAGACGACGACCGGAGATGATGGCGAACACAAGGAACGATAGCAACGTCAGACTTTAGATCTGCAAGAAAAATGAGCAACGGCAACCACGATGTCCACAGATCTCAGAAATACAGGTATAAATGCTCAACCTAGAATGAGCATGGTCTCTGCATCCATAAATCTGAAAGTCTCCATTATACTCATGTATTTTTTTTGTATGCATGCTGCCCTGAATAAATGTGATGAATATTGAGCTGAACGTTGCACCAACTGGATTCATGTATTTTTTTACAGGGAGTGGAGAAAGATGAAGTTGTTTGTGAGTAGCAAGTTTAGGGGTCTTTTGAGGAAGATGAAGTTGTCAACAAATGTTTGTTGTTTCTTATACTTTTTGTTTCAGATTTTGTTTGGCCTGGTGTAAACATTCAAGTAAATTCAATGTATTCAAGTAAATTTAAATTTTTTTTTTTTCTAATGGATGAAGAATGGATTTGTCAATTTGAATGGTTTCTGTTTCGTAATTCATGTGCATATTTTTTTCAATTTTTTTTTAAAACATTAGCATTGAGCACGATTTCAAAATTGTGCCCTGTAAATTAAAAATGTTGTCAGACCTGTCGGAATATTAATGTCGTATGTATCCGACACGAGACATCCTGGCGGATTAAGCCTTTCTCTTGGCGGATTAAGACTTTTTCTAACACACACAAACATGTCGCTTCACTTTTCTGCCACTGCAATAATTTCCTGTCAGATTTTACCTAATATCTGACAGTAATAACCTTTTCTTGTCATTTTTATTTGTGCCAGTAATGGGTAGTTTTGTAGCAGTGGCTGTCTATTTCCCAACATAAATATATTTTGTTCACCTACTTCAATGCACCAAAATGAATGGTACTTTTACGCCTGCTATTAGTGGGAAAAGCTCAGTCTTTAGGATGGTGTTCCTTTGCCAGATCCAAGTGAATATCATAGCATTGGTGCTCTTCAATATCTTATTCTCACATGCCCGAATATGACTTTGTTGTTAATCAAGTTTGCCAATTCGTTCACCAAACAACCACTCATTGTTGGCTTCCATCAAATGCATTCTTCGTTATCTTATGGGAACTACTCACCATGGCATATAATACAAGCCTAACTCTCTTCGTCTCACTGCGTATTTCGACGTCGATTATGTTGGGGATCTTGATGATCGTCTCTCTACAGGTGGATATTGTTTGTATCTTGGTTCTAATCTTGTTTCTTGGAGTGCAAAGAGGCAAAATTGTGCATCTCGGTCTAGCACTAGGGTTGA
This sequence comes from Heteromeles arbutifolia, assembly GCA_024362995.1. Taxonomy (NCBI): domain Eukaryota; kingdom Viridiplantae; phylum Streptophyta; class Magnoliopsida; order Rosales; family Rosaceae; genus Heteromeles; species Heteromeles arbutifolia. Next base: position 43,131,303 of record JANCRC010000001.1, on the reverse strand, counting down.
GTATCGACAACTTGGTATGACCGCTGCTACTATATCATTTTTTACAATGTTGTTTCGTGATCTTCACCGCCCCACACTCTTTTGCAATAATATTAATGCATTTCATTGGCTTCAAACCCGGTGTTTCATGCCCAAACTCATCATGTTGAGGTGGATTATCACTACATTCATGAGAAAGTAGTTAGAAAAGAAGTTGTTGTTAACTATGTCTCTATCCATGATCAAATCTCAAATATTTTCACTATGGGACTTTCCATCAATCGTTTTCGTTTTCTGGTCTCCAAGCTTTTTGTTCTAACTCTTCCCATCAGTTTGCGGGGGTGTGATAGAGAATAATTATGTAATTCTTGATTTGTAGAGATCTTTCGTTATCTCTGATTGATTCTCAAATCATTTAGATTAGCCATTCATTTATGTAATTCTGGTATTATTGTACAGCAAGTATACGTGTATATCATGTCTTTGTAATAATATATTAAATGAGAATTAAACCCCCAAACCTATAAAAGGATTCGACAAACCTTCTATGTTCTTCTCTACTACTTGGTCTTTTACTATGTACAACCAATGTCAACATTTTATTGTTCCTAACATAGTTAACAACACACAGAAAGATAGAGAAAAGAAAACAATTGAGAAACTGCCTAGACGCTAGGCGGCTAGCCACCACCTTAATTAGCCCTTAGGCATTTGAAAATTAAGAAAGTGCGTATAGACCCTCTTAGGCGTCTTCCTAGCCCGCCTAAACCCAGCTAGGGTGTGACTCACTTAGACAGAAAATCGATAACTTTCATTTTGTATTTTATGAACATTCATTATATGTTTGTTCCCCATGTTTTTTGACACACCCCGACCCGAGAATCAGGGCGTGCTGGCCATCACATAAGCGTGACGTAATCATAAATGCAATGCAGAACCGATAAGGTACGAGAATTATGAATGACTAAAAACCGAATAGTAGCAGTACTATCCAAATGACATGCTAAAGAGAATTTAAGTGCGGAATACACACGATCAGAGCATAAGATTCTAAGTGCAGTCAAGTAGGACGGTTACTAAATCACAACACCCGAAGGTGAGTCCTACATTCGTGAAGTCTGTCAGAACAATCGTGGGAATCCTCGTGAACCACCAAGCACTTCTAACTATAACCTGGAGGGGCATAAAACAAGGTTGAGTGGGTCAGTAAAACAAAGCTTTTCGAAAATATCTCATTTATCAACATTTATAACCCCTCACTGTAAAACCTGTATACTTTCCCAGAAAATAGCATATAAACATATGTATATCATCATATTCTCAAATCATAGTTCAAAATCAGTCTTATGAAAGTATGCCATGCTATATGCATCAATAACATAATGGAGATATGTAAATATATAACAGGTGAAATAATAAATCAACCGGAGACCCTGCAGTGGTCCTGTACGGTTAATCATATAGCTCAATACCTATGCCTACACACGAGTCGGAACTATTAAAACGGTCTGTACGACAGGACTTGGTGTAATAATACGCTCTAGTGCAATTCTCATCAAACAGCTGTGCGAATAATCGCAGGTCACCTACGAGTCGGAACCACAGAAGTGGTCTGTACGACAAGACTTACACCTACTTGGATCCAAGGGAGCGTGCGGTGCAGGAGGTGAATATCAACATCAGCACTAAGACCGGTGTGCAGGTTATGAGCTCTCAACACAATTCACATCATCAACACAATATAACTCACCTGATACTTACATGTGCGTCCACCGCACCATTTCATACATATGCATCATATACCAATTCATACATTTCATATCAATTCTATGCATGGCATTTTAAAACATACTTTCATTCAAATTTGATTTCTGGGAAAATCAGTAAGTATATAGGTATATAACGAAAATAACTGTCCACTCACTGGTATGTCGAAGGGTCGTAACCCCCGCATAGCCCTTGATTGGGCTCGTCCTCGGGATAGATCTCACCTATATGCGAAACAACTATAATAACATTATTTAGAGCACATAACCAACAATACAAAATAACTTCTCATACGATGCTCAATTGGGGTGTTTGAATATACCAACGTGATCAACACAACCTCATGAACATCTCCATATTTTTAAAATTATTTTTGGACCTGTCACGCGCCCCCACGCGCCAGAAATGGCACGGACCTACGCGCCCCCACGTGCGGTCACGTGCCAGTCACACTGACAGTTTTTTAAACGGCGTCAGGAATATTCCTCGGAATATTCCGTCAACTCTTAATGGAAACCGTTAAACTTAACTAACGGCGTCAGCATATTCCGTCCAAACTGATGGAAAATCCTCCTTTCTTCTCCGGCGAGTCGCCTATCGCCGGAAAACTGGGGAAATTTTCCAACTTCGATATCTCGGCCATTTTTGCACCATTTTTCACGATCTTTACATCAAAATGAAGCTCCTAACTTATAGAATCACGCTATATCAATTTAAAGCTCTAAAAGTCATGAAATCTTATCGAGTAATTTCCACAAAATCCGGCCAAGCTTTAAACCCACGATTCCTACATCCAATTCTTTCAAACGAAACACTCCGAGCTTCCTTGGAACCTTACTAAACTTCCTATAAGCTTAGAATTCCCTGAAAACCAACAATTCATGTATGCATGAACAGTACTATCAAACAGGGTTATGGTTTCGACGTGCTTTCGAGGGTTATAAGTTCCAAAACTTGTACCGATTGACTCAGGGGAAGATAAGGAAAAAGAATATTACCTTAAAACCTTCGATCTGTGAAGTTTGAGGTGACTGTGGTGTTCGTCCGTACGTGTACAGTGCACGGGTGTAGAAAAACCGAGAGAGAAGAGAGAGGAAGTCCACGGGAGAGAAAGAGAGAGAGAGAGAGAGAGAGAGAGAGAGAGAGAGAGAGAGAGAGAGAGAGAGAGAGAGAGGGCAGGTTGAGAATGTGTGTGTGGTCCACTAATACCCTAACCACACAAACAAATAAAATACAACTAAGTTCCAAATAAATTTTCCAAAAACTTAAAAAGTGAGATATTAACAAATGTATAAATTACACACACCTTAGTAGTCTTTAGGGATAATTTCGTCCTTTCACGTCCTCGATAGAAAGATTTCGAGACGGGCTGTGACAACCTACCCTCCTTATAGAATTTCGTCCTCGAAATTCACATAATCATCACAATCCCTTAATTATAAAAAAAAACCTCGGATACATCTCTCTCATCCGATCCTCTGTCTCCTAAGTAGCTTCTTCCACTGAGTGGTTCCTCCACAATACTTTCACCAAGCTCACTGTCTTATTCCTTAGAACCTTGTCTTTCCAATCCAGGATAGTCACCGGTTCCTCATCATACGTCAAATCCGGATTAATCTCCAAAGGTTGAGAAGGAATTACATGTGAATGATCTGAAACATAATGTCGAAGCATCGAAACATGAAACACATTATACACCTTGGATAACTCTGGAGGCAACTCTAGCCTGTAGGCAACTTCACCAAGAGCTTCTTGAAAAGCTACCCAAAACTTAGAAGTAAATCTTGGGTCTCGATCAGAAATAATATTCACTGGAACTCCATGATACTTTACAATCTTCCTAATGAACAATTTAGCCAATTTGTTTAGAGGATACTTCTCCCTCACTGGAATGAAATGCGCTGACTTGGTAAGCCGATCTACGACCACCCAAACACCATCAAAACCATTCTGCGTACGTGGAAGCTTATACACAAAATCCATAGTGATATTTTCCCACTTCCACTTAGGAACGGGAAGTGGCTGCATCAACCCAAATGGCTTTTTCCTTTCTGCTTTGACCTGTTGACAGACGATACACCTACTTACATATTCTGCAATTTCCCTTTTCATACCCGGCCAATAATAAAATGGTCGAATGGTATGATACATCTTAGTTCCTCCTGGATGCATGGCATAAGCCGAACAATGTTCTTCATCCAAAATTCCTTTCTTTAATTCCTCATTATTTGGCACATACATCCTATTCTCTTGCATAAGCATACCGTCTGATTCCTTGATTCTGAAATCTTTCTTCTTACCTCTCTCAACAGCCTTAATTATATCCTGAGATTCCTCATCATTCACCTGAGCTTCATGCACACGATCAACCAAATTGGCCTGACTTGGAAACTGGCAAGAAATGCTACCATTTGATCTTCCATTTCCAACTTTACTCTAGTAGACCTCAAATATGCAAGAAGAGGGACACGACAAGCATACAAAGCATCAAGTCAGCCTTGAGGTTTCCCACTCAGTGCATCAGCTACTACATTTGCACGACCAGGATGATACTCAATCGTGCAGTCATAATCACTTAGTAACTCCAACCATCTTCGCTGACGAAGATTAAGATCATGCCGAGTATAAAGGTACTGAAGGCTCTTATGATCTGTGAAGATCTTACATTTCTCACCATAGAGATAATGCTTCCAAATCTTCAAAGCAAAGACAATAGCTACCAACTCAAGGTCGTGAGTAGGATAATTCATTTCATGGATCTTCAACTACCGAGAAGCATAGGCAATCACTCTATTATGCTGCATCAAAACACATCCCAAACCATTCAATGAAGCATCACTATAAATCTCAAAGTTACCACTATCATCAGGAAGTACCAATACAGGTGCATGAGTGAGACAATGCTTCAACCGCTAAAAACTTTTCTCACAATTATCATCCCACTCGAACTTAACATCTTTCCTGGTTAACCTCATTACATAGAAAAATCTTGGACGAATCGTCGATAATACCATGCTAGACCAAGGAAACTCCGTACCTCAGTGACGGTTCGTGGTTGCTTCCAATTCTCCACTGCTGCTATCTTTTGAAGGTCTACTTGAATTCCTTATGCCGATACCACATGCCCCAAAAATGCTACTTGATTCAACCAAAACTGGCATTTACTAAACTTGGCATACAACCGATGTTCCCTCAATTTCTCTAACACCAAATGAAGATGTCGAATATGCTCTGCTTTCGACTTAGAGTATATCAGAATATCATCGATGAAAACAATGACAAACCTATCAAGATATTGCTGGAACACTTCATTCATCAACCTCATAAAAGCTGCTGGTGCATTAGTCAATCCAAATGGCATCACCAAAAACTCATAATGTCCATAACGGGTCCTAAAAGCCGTTTTAGGGACATCCTCATCTTTGATCTTCAACTGATAGTAGCCAGATCTTAAATCAATCTTAGAGAATACACACGCACCTTCAAGCTGATCAAACAAATCATCTATACGAGGCAATGGATAACGGTTTTTAATCGTTACCCGATTCAGTTGCCTGTAATCAATACATAATCTCAGAGTTCCATCTTTCTTTCTCACAAACAATACTGAGGCTCCCCAAGGTGAAGTACTAGGTTGAATGAAACCTTTATCAGTTAATTCCTACAACTGAATTTTCAACTCTTTCAATTCCGCCGGAGCCATTCTATATGGAGTCAAAGATATACGGTCCGTACCTGGAAGCAAATCAATAGAAAACTCCACATCTCTGTCTGGCGGCAATCTAGGTAAATCATCTGGAAATACATCAGGATAATGCCTGACTACTCCAACTTCCTCCACACTACTAGGAGCAACATCATTTAACACCACATGTGCTATGTATCCTTGACAACCTTTTGATAACAACCTTTTTGCCTTCATGGCAGAAATAACACCATGCCTCACCCCACTTCTCTCACCCACAAACATAACCTCAGGTAGTCCAGGATGATGAAAAGTGACTGATTTCTCGTAACAATCTGTATGGGCACGATTATAATGCAACCAATTTGCCCCTAAAATCACATCAAAATCCACAATATTTAACGGGATAAGATTAGATGGCATAACTACACCATCTACCATCACTGGACATCCTGGATAAACATTATCAACATAACATCTGTCCCCTCTAAGCATAGCAAACTCTAAATCAAATCCTAGAGGTGTAGGATGAGGTTGTGTCATTTGAGCAAATGTATGAGAAATCACAGAATATGTAGCACCACAATCAATCAAAACTCTAGCAAAGTGACCAAGGATGTTTAACGTACCCATAATCAAGTATGGATGGTTCTGAGCATCTTGCAGTAAGATGTTGTTACCACGTCTATGGGTTTGTTGTCATCCTCCACGACTTTTATTACTTTGATTACCTCGCCCCTGAGAACTACGTCCCTGGCCTTCCTGGCTAGACTGTCTAAACAATCCTGCACTGCTAACAACAACCTTTCCCTGCTGGAACTGACCTCCCTGATACCATTGAGATCCGCTAGCTGGCATAGAAGGATATGAAGCATAACCTCCAGGATTTTGGGAATACCCACTCTGAAAATAAGGATCCTGGGAATACTGATACTGCCTTGAAGCATAGGGAGCAACATCACCCTGGTAGTGATAAGCAGCACCACCCTGACTCATCTGACCATAACTGCCTGATCTGAGGTTTTGCTGGATCGACGCTGATGGTGGCATAACATATTGCTGAGGCCTCTGCTGACTCTGGGGACACTGTGCAGCTCTATGTTCTGTCTGTCCACATGTGTAGCAAGCACCGCTACCTCTCCTCCATTCCTCATAATGTCTGGAATTACAACGGCAGCATAACGGAGGACCTGAACCACCAGAACCACCAAAATCTCTCTGTCTCTGGAACCTGGGTCCACCAGTAAATCTTCCACCTCTCTTCGGGCATGTGGCATTAAATCCTCCATTAGAAGAACTTGACCTCACTCCACTTTTCTTGAAATTCTAGGTCTTACGGGGTCCCGTAGTCAAGATACCTTTACCCCTACCATCTTTTCTCTGATTATCACCATTCTTATCTTCCTCTTCTTCACTTTCACTAGGCATATTTTCGGAGTCCTCAATCTGAACCAAAATCTCAGATGACTCATGATAAGTGGTGCAAGGAATAACACTAGTAAGTGTCCGCCATTTCTTCTTTGTTCCTAACTTCAAACGACGAAGCATTTCCACCTGATTAACAACCACTTCTGGATTATAGCGAGATAAGTCTGTAAACTTCCTATAATACTCATTCGCCGACATTTTCCTTTGCTTCAGCTGAGTGAACTCTTGCTTCTTACGATCAATATACTCTGGAGGAATGAATCTTTTCTTAAATGTCTCTTTAAATGTTTCCCAATCAGCTGCTGCTTCAGGTGTCATAAATTTAGTCTCATTTTCCCACCATCCTGCAGGTTCTCTTCCTAGAAACCAAGTAGTCGTCTCGACCCATCTACTAGCAGGAAGATTCCCTTGACTCTGCATCACCTGGTAGGTCTTCTCAATACGGTCTAACCACTTTTCTGCCCCTTCATGACACTCATTACCAATGAAATGGTCTAATTTCATATTATAAACGGTTTCCAGGGGTGTTCTTTGAGGATGACGAAATGAAGTCTGAAAGGCATGGGCTATCGCTTCCTTTAACTGAGCTATATTGGGGAAACTGGGCTCAGAAGAAGAACCTGGATCCTTACGAGGCGACATAGTTCTGACAGAATACACCAAAGATAATTAGAAAATTCACAACTCATACAGGACTGCAAACTAAGCACTTCTAACTATAACCTGGAGGGGCGTAAAACAAAGTTGAGTGGGTCAGTAAAACAAAGTTTTTCGAAAATATCTCATTTATCAACATTTATAACCCTTTACAGTAAAACCTGTATACTTTCCCAAAAAATAGCATATAAACATATGTATATCATCATATTCTCAAATCATAGTTCAAAATCAGTTTTATGAAAGTATGACATGCTATATGCATCAATAACATAATGGAGATACATAAATATATAACAGGTGAAATAATAAATCAACCGGAGACCCTGCAGTGGTCCTGTACGGTTGTTAATCATATAGCTCAATACCTATGTCTGCACACGAGTCGAAACCATTAAAATGGTTTGTACAACAGGACTTGGTGTAATAATACGCTCTAGTGCAATTCTCATCAAACAGCTGTGCAAATAATCGTAGGTCACCTACGAGTCGGAACCACAGAAGTGGTATGTACGACAGGATTTACACCTACTTGGATCCAAGGGAGCGTGCGGTGCGGGAGGTGAATATCAATATAAGCACTAACACCGGGGTGCAGGTTATGAGCTCTCAACACAATTCACATCATCAACACAATATAACTCACCTGATACTTACATGTGCATCCATCGCACCATTTCATACATATGCATCATATACCAATTCATACATTTCATATCAATTCTATGCATGACATTTTAAAACATACTTTCATTCAAATTTGATTTCTGGGAAAATCAGTAAGTATACAGGTATATAACGAAAATAATTGCCCACTCACTGGTATGTCGAAGGGTCATAACCCCCGCGTCGCCCTTGATTGCGCTCGTCCTCGGGATAGATCTCACCTATATGCGAAACAACTATAATAACATTATTTAGAGCACATAACCAACAATACAAAATAACTTCTCATAGGATGCTCAATTGGGGTGTTTGAATATACCAACGTGATCTACACAACCTCACGAACATCCCCATATTTTTAAAATTATTTTTGGACTTGTCACGCGCCCCCATGCGCCAGAAATGGCACGGACCTACGCTCCCCCACACGCGGTCACGTGCCAGTCACACTGACAGTTTTTTAAACGGCGTCAGGAATATTCCTCGGAATATTCCGTCAACTCTTAATGGAAACCGTTAAACTTAACTAAAGGCGTCAGCATATTCCGTCCAAACTGACCGAATATACTCATTTCTTCTCCGGCGAGTCGCCGGTCGCCGGAAAACTGGGGAAATTTTCCAACTTCGATATCTCGGCCATTTTTGCACCATTTTTCCCGATCTTTACATCAAAATGAAGCTCCTAACTTATAGAATCACGCTATATCAATTTAAAGCTCTAAAAGTCATGAAATCTTACCGAGTAATTTCCACAAAATCCAGCCAAGCTTCAAACCCACAATTCCTACGTCCAATTCTTTCAAACGAAGCACTCCGAGCTTCCTTGGAACCTTACTAAACTTCCTATAAGCTTAGAATTCCCTAAAAACCAACAATTGACGTGTGCATGAACAGCGCTATCAAACGGGGTTATGGTTTCGACGTGCTTTCGAGGGTTATAAGTTCCAAAACTTGTACCAATGGACTCAGGGGAAGATAGGGAACAAGAATATTACCTTAAAACCTTCGATCTGTGAAGTTTGAGGTGACTGTGGTGTTCGTCTGTACGTGCACAGTGCACGGGTGTAGAAAAACCGAAAGAGAAGAGAGAGGAAGTCCATGGGAGAGAAAGAGAGAGAGAGAGAGAGAGAGAGAGAGAGAGAGAGAGAGAGAGAGAGGGCAGGTTGAGAGTGTGTATGTGGTTACTAAGAAAAACCAAAAGAGAAGAGAGAGGAAGTCCACGGGAGAGAAAGAGAGAGAGAGAGAGAGAGAGAGAGGGCAGGTTGAGAGTGTGTATGTGGTTACTAATACCCTAACCACACAAACAAATAAAATACAACTAAGTTCCAAATAAATTTTCCAAAAACTTAGGAAGAGGGATATTAATCAAATGTATAAATTACACACACCTTAGTATCTTTAGGGATAATTTCGTCCTTTCACGTCCTCGATAAAAAGATTTCGGGACGGGCTGTGACATTTTTAACATGTTCTAATACTTTATACTCTTTATGTCATTTTATTTTGCAATTTATGTATTTAGTTATGTGTTTTTTTAAGTATGAATAGGCACTTATTTATACGATATATAATAAATTTACTTTAATCCGTTTAGTCCGTCTAGGCTCCTGCCTAGCCGCCTAGGCGCTAAACCCCAACTTGTCACCAAACTAGGGCCTAGCGCCCTTTAGAATCTTATCCTAAATTATAAATTAAAAAGAGAGAGTTATTTTTAATAAGTTTATCCGAAGATCCTTAACGAAAGGGGACTGTATATATTCCTCCATAATTAATAACCAATTTCCTTGCAAAAGCTTAACCCAACACATAAACCATTGCCGCCCTGTGGTTTTTGAGCTCCGAATACTCACTACAAACGTATTAAGATAAGAACAAAATCAACATCAGTTTTATCTTTATTGTCATTTCGTTAAAGACGTCATAGAAAGCACCCATCAATATCTAATATATAAACTATTAAAAATATATATGCAAAAGCCACCATGAGAAAAATCAAATTTTAAATTTTTGTTACAAAAAAAAAAAAAATCAAATTACCTAGCTAGAATTTCATTTTCTTTTTTGTACAAGTTTCTATCGAAAGAAAAACAAATTCATCCAATTTTTTGTTCGACAACAACAAAGCCACACCGTTGCTATTGTTGTCCCAAAAACAAAAAATTATTTTAACCATTTTCTTTGGCATGTCAAAATACCTTCACACTGTTACATACACATTGCTAGAACTGTGACACCAAATATTGGGTTGTCAAGGTAACAACTTTAGCTGTTCACACTTCACACCAATGAACAATGTTTGAAAAATCAAAGAAAAAATATAAATCACTTTTTTTTTTTTATTACAAAACATAAAATCTTTTGTTAATTTAATCTAGGAACATGTACAGCTAGAGGATGCTTGTAGTTGATGATGCATGACGGTATGAATGATTATAAGTTGTTGATGCACGTGAATACTACAATGTATCAATTGCTTTAATCGCTCATGCGCATTGTTATGTATAAAATTAGGGGCGTACAAAAACCCAACCCGACACGATGATCTACTGTTCAAACGGCTATTGGTGTCGGTCCGAAGCCCAACCACCCACCACCAGATGGTAACAGCAACAACCGTCCTGGTTCAAGAAATGGGTTCCAACATTGAGTCGACTCGGCCAACTCGTTCTTCACTGGAAAAACCACCAGCCTCTTCTCCTCTCGCTGCTCCTTCATCTCCATAAGCCTAGCCTTGGTCTCTCTCACCAAATCCCATAACCCATCATTCCTCTTCCTGTTCACAAACAACAGCATTAACTTCCCCTTGCAACCCTCCAGCCTCTCAAACGCGTCAATTAACCGAGTCAACTCAGCCGAACGCAAACCCTCGACTGAATCGATTCTGTCTCCAACTTCCTTGACTCGGACAACAATTTCACGCTGAACAGACCTGTAATCTTCGCCCGTGGCTCTCACCACTTCGTACACCAAATTGTTCTTCTGAAGTTCTAAGGAATCAGGCGCGTCACAAATTCGCACCACAAATTCCACAAGCACTTCAATCTCCATTGCCAAATCTGAGTCCAAAAGAGCAAGTGCCTTCTCTTCCTTGTCTCTTTTGTTCCCTTCGTTTTTCGACGAATTGAGATAATACCCAATTGCTCTAGACACCATCAGATTCTGCTCGACCACACCGGCGTACCATCTGACCCAAGACGAATATTCCAACATACGAAAATCGGAATTGTCACAAAACATGGAGAGGTTCAAGAAATTGTATCCCCCAAAACAAGGGTAGTACGCAAGCTGGTCTTTGAGAATAAAAGACCCTTTTGATATAATGTTGTGAATCGTGAGGAGGCATTTTAGGGCAACAAAGGCGCTCCGAGTGACGTGGAGCCGGTCCATGAGAGCATCAATGCATGCGCATGCAGTGAGGCGGGAGGAAAGCCCCAGGGCGAGCACGGAGGCGATTCGTGTCTCCGAAGGCGGCCTTGATGGGTCGTGTGTGGTGGCGCGGAGGACAGCGAGGTGTACGGAGGACACTCGACGGTTGATGGTCAGAGTCGCTTTGAGGATTGAGGCTCTGTCTCTCAGAATGCCGATGAATTTGAATCGAGCCATTGCGAATGAAGGAAGAACGGGAAAGGTTGAGGAAGATGGAGGTGGGAGCGCGGAGGAAGATATAAATTGACAGTTAGACGCGGATTTACTATTTGATGGTGTCCGTGTGTGTGCGCAAACTGTATGATTTAAATTGACGGAAAATTGAATATAGTAGCTTTGATTATAATATTAGAAATGTAATTGGCAGATTTTTATAATTCATAGATTGATTTTTCTGAAAAAATAGTTTAAAGACCTAATTTTTACTGATGTGATAATTTAAGAACTAAATTGACAGTTCAGCCAAATATTTTTATTTTAAAAATGTGGGAACCACCCTTTATAATTAAAAATAAAATCATCCTTCTTCCCCATTCTACCCGACGACATCGACCTCGCCTATCTCCGGACACCCCAACCTCACCCATCTACTCTGCAACTCCAAAACGCCATTCGCCACCATCCCCATGACCTCCACCCGCCTCACCACCACCACCCTAAAGTTAACCCCGCCAAACCCATCTCTGTCAAATGCAGCCAGCACCATACACATCCAAGATCGCTCGCCGGCCTAGTCCGAATCCCAAGATCGGGTCTTCAAATTCGCAAGAAAATGGTGACTCTTGCTTCCTAGTTGGGAGTTGCAGAGGCGATGGCTGAAATTTCTTAAGCTGTAATGAAATTTCTATCCATTTTCACACAAAAAAAAAAAAAAAAAAAAAAACTGGATAAATTTTCTGAAAACCCAAATTCCTCAAATCCAAGTCGAACAAGAAAATCCCAGTATCCTTTCCACCGTTAGCCAATAGCTTACTCATTACTCATCTTCTATTAAATCTTAGTTAGCCAATAGCCCACTATCCTTGGATGTGGGTGGTGGTGATTGAGCATTTGACAGAGATGGGTTTGGAGGGGTTAACTTTAGGGTGGTGGTGAGGCGGGTGGAGGTCATGGGGATGGTGGCGAAGGGCGTTTTGGAGTTGCAGAGTAGATGGGTGACGTTGGGGTGCCCGGAGATGGGCAAGGTCGGGGTGCTCGGAGATGGGCGAGGTCAATGTCGTTGGGTAGAATGGGAAAGGTGGGTGATTTTATTTTTAATTGTAAAGGGTGGGTCCCACATTTTTAAATAAAAATATTTAAATGTTTTTTTTAATTTTTGAATTTTGAATTAATATTTTAATCTAATTGGGCAAGGAGTAAGTCCTGCTTTAAACCACATCAACATTTAACAGAAAATTTGATAGAAAAACTGATAGATGTCTAATATTGGAATAAATTCGTAAAATGAGGTATGACATTGTAATTTTTAAAATATGAGATATAAATAGGTATAATTCAGTAGTTTAGGTTAGGCCCGATAACTCAGTGTCCACATCAGCTTATTTGTTTTCTAACAAATTTATCCCTTTATTCTAAAATTAATAATTATTGAATATCTAACTACATATTAATGAAATCCTCTTTTTTAACCAAAAGAAGTTGAAAAGACATTTTTGTCTTCTGACACAACAAATTTTTTTTGTTGTTTTTGTTTAAATCTCATTTTATAAGTGATTTTATCATCTTTAATTTAAAAAAAAATAATAATCTATCTTCCTCTCTTCTCATTCCCAGGGTTCTATCCCACTCTCTTTCTCTCTCTTTTAATTTTAAAAACAAAAACAAAAATTTTGACACGCACTTTGTGAGTGGACATGTACTAGTTTATTTTTAAAGTAATCCCTTATTTGTAGAATTAGTTTTAAAACGATATTATGTCTTCTTCCTCATAACTCCGGTACAAAATCTTTTTTCTTTGTTGTTTTTGCTCCAGGCGTGGTCGTCTTCTTAATTTCTTGTTCCACCTGTTTTTTTCCTCATACCGCTTAATTCACAAATCTTCTTCTTTCCTCTTCCATAGATTGCATGCTCCATATTATGTTATCGTTCCTATGATGTATATTTCATCATATCTTTTTTCAAAACACTTTTGTTTTTTTTACCTAGTTGTTATGAAGGGAAACATTTGGAGCCATATTTAGGTTATCATTCTCTGATGTGGGAATAATATTAATTTTTAGATTGTTCATTGTTGTTCCTCTAGTGGAGGCTAGGTGGGAAGTGCAGATACACTATTCGATCATTCCGTCCTCATGTTTCTGTTTGAACTTTGATTATATAGATTTTTCTTTTTTATACGTAAAATCATTAAATGCACTTTCTTTGTTTATTTTGTCTATCTAGCTGTGTGTGTGTATATATCTACCTCTATATAATTTTTTTTATTCTACATGTATTATAGACTACCCGTATATTATCTACCTACATATAACCAATGTTCTAAAAATTGGCCTGGTGGTTGTTGTGCCGATGCAACTAGGTCCAAAATGTTAGGCAAAATAGAGGAGCTGTTAGGCACCCATCCAGGTGCACCTTGGCGGCTGTGTAGGAGACGGTCTAGGCAGATGAAAGGGTTTTGGGGAAAAAAGTCCAAATAGAACCCAAAATTGCAAAAACTCTCTCGCCGCTTTGACTGCCCCCTCTCTGCACCTCGACTTTCTCTATCTCTCGCCGTCACGACTCCTTCTTTCTTTGCACTTGATTGAACTGTTTGCAAAAACTCTTTCCTTGCCGCCTGCTAGGCCCGCCTAGGTGCCCAATTAGCTATATGATTAATTATGCATTTTTCTTTATTGTTTGCAGAATGCGATTTTCCAAAAAAAAATAGAAAAGGATTACAAGTTTGATGTCTTGCTAATTGTGCACTTTAATTTTCGGAAATTTTGTTAGTCTTGTTGTTTGTGGTAGTGCATAGAAAGTGTTTGATGTTAGTCTATCTATCTTAGTGAAAAATGAAATTTACATTATCTTTACTCTACTCCGCTAGATTAAACTATCTACGTTTTAGGAAAATGTAAAAAGCAAACCTATATGCAATAAGAATCCATGTGATTGAAATTTAAACAACTTAGGAAAATCAAATTTACATGAAAATTATACTCTTTCACTACGCCTATTACCTAACATGGAGGAAAGTGTAACACGTCAAAATGAAATTACATACTCCTTGGGACGACATTAAACTACCTAACATGGAGGAAAGTTCATAAAATAAATCTATATAAGCATTCATGTGGTAAATATTTAAGCAACCTACCCTTGTCGAAAAAAATTAACATGACAATTATTCTTCACTTTACTCATTATAGGGATAACTTTAAACTACATAACATGGTGGAAAAATTGTACAAATCAAACCAATATACACACAAGCATTTATGCATTGAAAAATATTAACTCCTGGGTATGATAGGTAGTATACACGAACATGATATTTTTCTCTTCCCACTTATATGGCTTATGCATTTAAAGTTCACGTTAATTTGTTTTAAAATCATGGAAAATTTAAAACAAAATGACTCAGATAGAATTTATGGATGAGTTAAAAAATTCAATGGCATTTAATGTAATTTGTTCTAAAATTATTGACACTTTAATTGCATTCAAAACAAGCTTATTTAGGGCTAGTTTAGGATTGTGATACTTTTAGAAAGCAGCTTATTAAAAAAATCTTAAATATAAAATGTTTTGGTAAAACAAAAAATAAAAATAAAAAATAAAAAACAAAACAAAACTATAAATAAATAAATAAATAAATAACTTTTTTCAAAGCAGTGTTATGTGCTCATTTAATTAAATTTTCAATTAGCAAGTATACCTTCACATATTTTACAAAATTAATATTTTTTGCCCCTACATTATTCTCTTTGACAATTATTATATAACATTAAATACTATATTATTTTTAACATATTCATAGTAATTTATATAAAAGTTTACTAAACACATAGAAACCGTTTTTTTTTTTTTTTTTTTTTTTTTTTGGTTTAAAGTACTTTTACAAAAAAAAAAAAAAAAGTTTATCAGACACTCAACAACTTTATTTTACAACTATTTATTCTTATAGCACAGCAGAACACTCAACAACTTTATTTTACAGCTGTTCATTCTCACAGCACAGTGGAAGCATCTTTTTTTAAAAGCAAAATATATAATACCAAACTAGCCCTTACTAAACCCTACGTATGGTTGTGTAATACTAGTGAATTTCATTCAAAACAAGCCTATAAAACGGACCCATATTGCTTTTGGATATACCTAATTAATCATATTGAAATGCAAGTAATCATCTATTATAGTGGTTGAGAAGAGTGTTGACCTTATACCACGGTAAACCCATCGTTTTCCTAATCTAACATAAAAAATAAAAAGAATCATATTGAAATGTTCAAATTTGCAATGGCAAGGTATGTTACGCTAGAGTAGGTAATTGACTTGTCCAAAGTCCAATTAGACATTCCATCTTGCTTAGTCCACCATGAAGAAAAAATGGAGAACATTTCCACATGGAAAAGTATATTTCCTGGTGCTTAGATATTAGGTGAAACTTATATCAAAATTGTATATTTCAACCAAATAACTTTGTTGACAACTCACACGTTTTTAACCCGTTGGATTAAGATTTAACATATCAGTTATAACAATCTTTAATGGATTAAAGATTCAAGACTTGGATATTGAATCTAGAAACATGAGGTCATAAAAAAATTAAATTAAACTAAAAAAAAAAAATATATATATATATATATATATATATATATATATATAAACAGGCAACAGGTCTAAAACACCTACGGAAAGTTGAGTCAAACGAACGTGTTGGATTGTAACACGCGTATAGACATTAACTAAACCATTCAGTTGTTTAAAACATATCTTCGGTAAGTTTTCACACCCATAGCTCCATCATACCGACATCGATCTTTCTTAACCTTGAAGTTACGAGCCAATAAATAGAATAATTAAAGCCATTTTCTTGCATCTAATTCCGATAGTCTCCGGAGGACAAGAGTGACTAGTGAGTTATTGACAAAATTTCATCCTACAGTTTTGTTTGGCGCCATCTCAGAAAACAAAATGTATAGTTAGGTATAGAAAATACACTTTTATGAGGGCTCATGTACGAGGATACTGTATCGAAATTAGAGGAACCAGAAATCGAAAAGGAATGGCGGAAGCGGCGGAACCACTCTAGATATGTGAGGACAAAATCCAAACCGGTGAAGCACCAAATCTTACAAAAGGTTATAAAGACGTTGGCTACTCTCCATAACTTCCTTCAAGATCAAATAGGGTAGCCTCTAGCCCGATTTAGGCTTTTGAAAAAAAATAGAAACATTGGTGTTAATTTCTAGTTCCATTAACTACCTACACATGAGGCCATATATCTTCAACCGAAAGGGCTAAACATAGTTCCTTCCAGAATTATAGCCATGCAAAAAATTATTTTTAAATGAACAGTGTAAGGCTATATTCATATATCATCTCTAACCGAATAGGCTAAACGTAGCTGCTCAATAATTTATTAGTTTTAAGTTTATACTTTAAATATATTAGTTAATTTAGTTAAACTACCGTCGAATATTTTCAAATCTAGTCGTTGAATATGAATAATTTATTGCAACTGAAGCTATCTCCAATGGATCATGTCATATGCCATAGGTCATGTTTTAGCCTGAATTAAGACAAAACCCAACTCCAATGGAGGTATGGGCAAAAAACAAAAAGAGACCCACCAGGCCAAGTTTCAGCCCTTTGGCCATTGGGATGGGCATTGTAAGCCAACCAGCCAGCCCGTTTGCTAGGCCCAGTCTGTCAACACCAAACATCTACATGATGTCAGCTGACGTCATGTAGCCGTTGGTTTTTTTTTTTCTTTTCAGGACGAAATTTAAAAAAGAATTTTAAATTCTAATTTTTTTCCTATAAATACCTAAGCCATTTCTACACAATTTCTCACATCCTTTTTACCCTTCCATACCATCTTACCTCATTTTATTTCAATTCTTCACATTTTTTTGTGAAATTCCGTTCCCGGAATTTCATTAATTAATTGTGTATTTCATTATTCAAATTCATGTTTCGTTTACGCGATTTTTAATTTTATTTTAAATTCGTTAATTTTAGAATTTTAGGTATATAATTACAAAGTTTGAAATTAAGTAAGAGTTGAAAAAAAAGAAAAAAAGAAAGAAAGAAGGAGTGGATGCTGTTAGGTGGCAGCGGGAGTGAGGGGGAAAATGAGAGTTGCGGGAGAGAAGAAAGGGGGGAGTAGCCCAATCAAAAAGGGGAGTAGGGAGCGAAAGGAGAGAAGTGAAGGAACACAGGACCTAGACTTCTTCCTCTTGACCCGTTTCTTTCAACCCGACCTGATTCAGCCGGCGTCCATTTCTGATGCCCTCATGGCGTTTTCCGAGCAAATGAAAGCTCCCCACCACTACCAAATCATTTCCCTACACTTTCCTCATCAATCTTCATCCAAACCCGACGTGTTTAGCCATGATTTTGCAGGGAAAACCACCGGCGGGTCCGAGTGGTCCTCGGCTTTGAACCACCATTTGTGAAACAATTTCCTTAGATCTCCACCACCATTAGACTCTCCTTGAACCCAGGAACAAAGCCCAAACAGGTTTGGGGGCGGCGGAGCACTGGAGATGATGGATCGAAGCACACCCTTTTTAGGGTTTCCGACGGGTTCGAGACGAATTGGAGCTTTTCCCGGCCAAATTGAACTTGGCCACATGTATGAAACTTGCTCTACTCATTGAGATCTTCATTCTGGTGAAATTTGGTAATTTTTAGAGTAGGTGAAATTTTCCGGCGAGTCAGGGTGTGCGGCGGTGCGTGTGCCGAAGCCCACTTGCCCTTTCTAGACTAATCTGGATACCCTGATTCCATATTTGACGTCCGATTGACGAAATCTCGTCGTATGACTATAGTTTTGATAGAGACCGCCACTTGGTCATTATATGAATTGACGATCCGACCGTTGGATCGACACAAAACTTTAATACGTAATAGTACATAATATTTGAGGACATTAGAAACTTATGGATCGGGAATCCGACTTACGGATCTTCCCGAATTGGATTTCTAAGTTCGTAAAACCAAACGTTGATAGCAACCTAATTCTAGCAATTGGCGAAGATCTGACCGTTGGATCATTCTGAAGTTATAGAATATTGTTCTAGAAGATAAATGAGACCCTTAGAAAGTTACAGATTGGAAATCCATGGGCGGATGTTCCAGATTGACTTGTATAGGGTTGTGGACCCCACCGTTGATAGAGACTTGACCTTTGCCCAATATGTTACGAATTGATCTTAAATATTAAAATTAGTATTGCTAGAGACTATGTAGGGCTTAGTGGGCCTATATTGGTTAGTGAGTTATCCCAGATTATATATACATCGGTTTACGTGTATAGGACGTCATTATTGGGATATATATGTGTTTACTTATCTTCTTAACAATATGGATGATAAGTATGATAAATGTTATGACGATGTGATCCTAGAACCCTATTAGAAGTATTCTGTAGAACTTATATGCTTGCGTGACATATTAGTTGGTGGCCATGAGAAGTTGATGGGGTAGGTGACTACGTTGCAACTCGTAGGGGTTGAGGTATGTGTTGGTTGTATGTGAAATTTTATTGCCCCATGTAGCAGTGGTACATGGATGGTCCTGCTTGGTATATCCGTGTTGGGGGACCATACGTATTTTAGGGGTGATCATGCTTGGTATATATGCGTTGGGTGATCACTGCCTACACGATGAGATTATGTTATGGTTCTACTTGGTATATCCGTGTTGAGGGACCATACGCATTCTAGGAGTGATCATGCTTGGTATATCCGTGTTGTGTGATCACTACCTAGAGCTATAGGATAAGTCCTACTTGGTATATCCTTGTTGGGTGATCACTGCCTACGTTATTAGACTATGCATATGGTTCTGGTTGGTATATCCGCATTGGGGGACCATACGCATTCTAGGAGTGATCCTGCTTGGTATATCTGCATTGGGGGACCATACGTATTTCAGGGGTGATCATGCTTAGTATATCTGCGTTGGGTGATCACTACTTGCACAATGAGGATTAGTTGTACTTGGTACATTCCAATAGGCGATTATATTTCGGGTTGGATTCCGTTGAGTGGTTCGGAATCCCTACTCTGTTCATTTCCATAAAGTTAGTTCGACCCTAGATTCGAGTGAGTAGGAATACGTCATGTTTATAAATTAGAATTATCATGTTATTACTTGGAATCCAGGCAGGGAATTATGTAGAATTCCTTTATTAAATTTCATGCATTGATAAGTGATCTTGTTGACTGATTAACGTAATTAAATGTTAATATCGTACCTCCTTGATTCACGGAAGTTGTTACTTAAAGTGATTGTGGAATGATGTTGGATATGATTGTTATTAATACGATTAGATTAGTTGATCAATGTGACTGGAGGATACTATTGTGCTTTGTTGTTTCTTTGATATATTACATGCTATGAATTGCGATTTTATGTTGAAACATAGTGATTTATATAATGGATGAAATAGAAACCTTGATTGTCATGTGGGTTTGTTATGTAGCTTGAATCGAACAATTCATGCTTGTCAAGTCCAAATGATTGATTGAGGAATGTTATGCCTTTTGGCTTGAACGGATTGTAATATATGTGAAATTGTAGCGAATGGTGAACTACGAATGGCTTGATCCCTTTTTAGAGTACATAGGCAGTCTAACGAAGAGCTTAGATGCAGCCATAAAGTATACAAAAAATTATTATGCATTTGGATCCCGAGTTCTGCTTTGCCCATATCCCGGAGGCGGGGTATGTTTGAGATACGGGTATTTGGAGACGTCTCGTGTCGATCATGGACGTATGTCGGGATCAGAGCGTGACATTTTTTTTCTATAAATACCTAAACCATTTAAAGAACAAACTTAATTCAATTGTTGAATTAATGCCTAAGTTGTCGTAGTTTTAATATGGTAATTTAATTCAATTAACCAATAAGTTAAAAATAATAGATTATTGAGGGGCTAAAACCAAGGTTCTAAAAGACGCTAGGCGCTAGTCGGACGGCGGGCTGGGGCCTAGCGCCTAGGTGGCTAGGCGGAGTCTAGGCGGGCGCCTAGGCGGACTAGGCAGATTTAATTAAATCTATTATATTTCGTGTAAATAAGTGTCTGTTTATACTTAAAATATATATGATTTCATCATAAACTACAAAATGGAATGGCATATATATTATGAGCTATTGGAACATAATAAAAACATGGGGAACAAGTATATAATGTGTGTTCTTTTGAGTATTCAACAGGTCTCTTACAATTTATTGAAAAAATAAAATGCAAAATGAAAGTTATCTACTTTCTGTCTAAGTGAGTCGCAACCTAGGCAGGTGTCTAGGCGGGCTAGGCGGGTGCCTAGGCGGTCTAGGCGAGCGCCTCAGTAGGTCTAGACGCCCTTTCTTAATTTTCAAACGCTTAGGCATTAATCGGGGCGGTGGCCAACCGCCTAGCGCCTAGGCAGGGCCTAGGCGGCGCTAAGCGGGGATTTTTAGAACAGTGGCTAAAACATAGCCCCTTTCAGTTGGAGATGGTATATAAATATAGTTTGGCACTGTCCATTTGAAAATAATTTTGTCCACGGCTATAATTATGGATGAGACTATGTTTAGCCATTTCGATTGGAGATGGCCTAAGGAGCTAGCCCCCTAAAAAGGGGCTAAGACAGGGGCTACATCTGGCCAGCCTGATGGCCCTTTGGCCAAATAATAACTTGATGGGCTCCATAGAATTATACCCTAGCCATCGGTTGGATATGCGTTTTTAGGCGAATCAGGTCATTTTTTTTCTTTTGGAACTTTACCCCTTCCATTGGAGATAGCCTAATAGACTGAAAAAAAGTTACAGCTCCAAAAATTAAAAAAGTTACAGCTCCAAAAATTCCTAATTTCGTCATTACATATAAGTAAAGTCATTCATCCAGTTAGCCCTTAGCTGAGGTCTTGTATTTAATTTCGAGTGGGGCTATATCCACCTCATTACCCTATTTCTCCATCCACTTTAATATGAAAAATTTATGGCAAAGTTACCAATGCAAAATGACATCGTAGACCTAAATAAAATAAGGTTCTAAAAATTAAAAAGAGATAAAAGAGAATTCTTAACTTCACTAACCAGTACCCACCAGACCATCTTTTATGGCAAAGAGACCAAAAAACACTAATGACACTAAGAAATATCCAATAGCCCGACTAAAACTGCAATCGTGCACCATTTTCCTCCTACCCACTATTCCGAACTTGAACTTTTCACGTCAGTTTCCTTGATTTCGATGACCCAATCATAGGATAGCAGTCGAAGGAAGGAGACCTTGTGAGGAAAAAGACGAGGCCTCGTCTCTATGCGCCATTGTTCTTGATGAGAACCGGTATGGATGAAAGAGAGAAGAGGAGAAGACTGATAGATAGAGAAAGTAGAGGGAGAATTTGAATCCATCATTGCTGGCCATTCGTAGTCCGGTGCAGAACTTAGGAGAGAGATGGGTGTTTCCACTGAGTGAAGCTGCGACCCTACCATTCTGAAGTTGTCGCGTCGGCTAAGTGGATACAAATGCTGGCTTCTTTGAGTATTCCTTCAATTTTTGTTTTATTTTATTTGCTTCATGTTAAAGAGAAAAAAAATACATCAAAAAGGTTACTTTAGGAATCAGGGTTGGTGAGAAAACAGGATTTTTATTTTTCAATTTTAGTGGTGGGTGAGAATATAGAAGGTGCGAAATATGACTGTTAGGTGACATTAGCAGCACTCTTAATTTTTCTTATCTCCAAATTTAATTGTATTAAAAAACAAAGAAAAACAGAAAAGGAAATAGAAACAAGTCATTAACATTTCATGAGCAAATGAATGTAATGAATTAAAATTTGGTACTTTGTACGCACCCCACAAACTACTGAGACCACCCAATATTTGATGGAAAATTTAGAAAAGTAATCAAAATTTGAATCTCATATAGAATTATAGCCATTATTTAAAGTTTATGACAACTATAACAAAAAAATGATTATTATAACAAAAAAAAAATGACATGAAAGTAATTATATGCCTTAATGACTAAAAACTTCCTCATTTACTCTTAACCATAAAAAAAACTGCACCTGACATTAGAGTCCCCCTTGTCCCATATTCTGGGACATTCTATAAATAGAATGTCATAATTATCGCAATATCCCTGTCTATTTTTTTTTGTTTATTTCTTCCTCGTCATAAGTTTGTTTTGCGAACGCCAACTCGTTCCTTGGATCGAGCTCTATCTGAAAATACTGAGTTTGATCCCGAAAGGTCCTATGGATTTTAAATGACCAATGACGAAAATTCAAACTTTGTAACTAGTTAATGAAAAATCTAAAATTAACAAAATTAAAATAAATCACAATAGTAATGTAAAATCCTGCAAATACATAATTCGTAAATTACAATAGTGAAATCTAGAAACGGGATTTCACAGCATGGAATTCATAAGGTTTGCTTTTCAAGTTAAAGTTAAAATCTAACGGTGCGGCTCGTGGCTCTCCAGGCATGGTTGATTTTTGTGGTAATTTATGTGCCCACTTAGATCATTGTCTTGGATGCTTTACAGTATCTTTTGGCATTGCTGCTACCTTGGAGGCAGAACTTAAAGCTATTATTCATGTTGTTAATATGGCTTTGGAGAGGAGGTTGCATTTGCTTTGGATTGAGAGTGATTCTTGTTTGGCAATGCATTTCCCTTCTAATGGATCTTCTCAAGTGTCTAGGCGTTTATCGGTTGATTGGGCGAATTGTTGTACCATTCTATCTCCCTTGCATATTTGATTTTCTCACATCTATCGCAAAAGAAATCAGATGACAGATTGTTTGGCAAACTATGGTGTTGATCATGTTGGGGTTCATTGGTGAGATTCTTGTTCGCCGTGTACTGTTGCCGCTTTTGTTCATATTCTTTTGGGACTTCCAAATTTCGTTTCTCTTCGGAGTTGTCTTAATTGATTTTTGTTTATAATAATTTTGTACTTCTGGTTAGGGTTTGGCTTCATGTCCCTTCTAACTTATTATATTTTTGTTTTTTCTTCTTCTTTAATATATTCACAATAATATCTTCTTACATGATACAATGATAGAGTAAAAGTGACATTGTTTTCAATAAAACATAAGTTAGCAAGGGATCTGTAATCAATTTTTTGTCACAACAAATGGACGACTATATGGTAGGTATCACATCATTTTCTTACACGTATTCTCTTTCACACTTTTGAAATGAATAAAAACAAAGACCATGAACTCAATTTTAAAAGGATATGTACACAAAATTTCAATCTACTCAAACTACCTAAACGTATTCCTTTGTTTAAACTTGATCCTTTGGCCGTAAGGTATCAGCTGACCGTTCATCGCCGCCAATATGGTCCAACGGTGCTCTAATCAATTCCGATGGCCCGGCTGCCGACTGAGTTGCAACGTCGTTATCACCAATTTGGTTCCTAACAGACCCGTTTCTCGACACAAAAGGCGGCAACATTGAGAAAGCCCAACGGCCTGATCGCCCCGACCTGTTGGACCGCAAACTTGGGTCAAACCGCTCAAACAAACCGGGGCTTTTTCCACGCCCACTCTCACTTCTCAAATCTTTTCTCACACTGCCGGCCCTTGGAAATGCCACGTTGTTACTCCTGCTACGAATCAAGGCTGAATTCACAAGTTGAGCCCGTACCTCGTCCGGTAACCTTAGTGTAAACTTTTCGACGTTCTCACCCGGTTTAACCAGCGAGTGTCCGGTCGAATGTGATCGTGGAAATAATACTCTGGTAAATCGCATCCCGGTTGATCTCGACCGAGGCGGTCCAAAACCCGTTGACCTAGACCGAGGTGGGCCTCTTTGATTGTAGGCTTCACTTCCATTCACCAGATTGATAAACACTGGAGGTGCTGGAGATGGAGATTCCTCCTCTTTGATTTGATCTTCCACTATCCGAACTGACACTTGGCGGGGTGGCATATGCGGTAGCGAAGGTGGTGATGCTTCTGCCCTACACGGCGCAGTGTCAGATTGACCCGACTCGATATCCTCTTCATTCGGATCAACCCAAGTGTACGGCTCTTCTCCGGGTTTAGGAACCAGGTAAGCCCGGCAAACCGGGCAAGTCGAGTGAGAGAGCAGCCACGTGTCAATACAATCGGGGTGGAATACGTGATCGCACTTGGGGATCAAACGCAGCGTTTCATGGTCTTGAAACTCCTGTAAACATACGGCACATTCCAGAGCGCCCTGGCCGAGCTTGAGAGCCTTGACGTCGGAGTATATGAAGGCAGGGAAGGTTTCGATGACAGCGGGGTCAAGGCCACGCGCCATGAGGGAGCCGTTTCGAAGGGCGAGGTCAACGCGCCCCTGGAGGCGGGTCTGGGCGCACTGACGGGTGTAGACGGAGAGGAAGCCCAAGATGAAGAATGCAACTACGAGAACCACCATTACCACCGCCATCTTGAGGTTGAATTTCGGCGAGCTTGAGCCGTTGGTTTGCGGCTGAGGAAGCGGTGCGGTTTGCGCAGTGATCAGCTGCGACAACAGGAGGAAGCTGAGCGTCCATAGCAAGACTGCATGAATGGTGTATTTCATGACTCGTGAATTATTAGGATTTGCTGCTCGAAAGAGGAAAAAATAGGAAGGTGAGAAAAAAAAGGCTTGGCGCTACTCCATGAGGTTTGTGCAGAGGAAAGGCAAAGTGGGAATGAAATGAAGGATTTGAATGAGTCGTGTGGACTTGTAGAGCAAGGAGTTTTGAAGGTTGACTAACGACGAGGGTGGAAGCCCACTAGGAAAGTAAAAATTTTCTATGGAGGTTTAGATAAGGATTTTATTTAGGCGGATTTGGCTCAAATGAAATTAGTTAGAGTAGTGTACTTTTTTCATAACATCTGTACTCAAATCACATGCCTTGTAATTTAAATATAGTGTAATAATCTTATCATTCATCAAACAATAATTATTTAGGATTTTTTTTCAATAAAAATGATTATTTGTCGATTATTTGGTGTTTAATAAGATGATTAATGGTGATGTAGGGTTTTGGGATAGCAATGATTCCCATGTGTGTACGGGAGTTTGATTCTTTTTGTTGGCTGTACATGTTTATTGTGGATTTTAGGTTTGTAGCATGGTCAATGCGATGAAAACGAGAATCTATTAGCTGGTCAAGTCGGGTTGTATAGCTGGAGCCGGATATATATGAGGAATTTTATCCTGCACCTATAATATATGATCTTCTTCTAGAACATTTAAAAAAATATTAGGTTGTTTTCTCATTCCGGCAAATTTCAACCTTTAGGACAACAATAATGCCTTCATACGTCATATGTAATAATATAATACCTTTTTTTTTTGTTGTCTTCCAACTGCACCAGAGTATCTGGCAGTATTGCAGGAACAGATATTTGAAGTGTAAAGTACCAACCATATGGAATCACAAATTTTTTAGGATCATAGTAAGACGGATCTTAATATGTATGTTTCAGAAATTCGATTATGGACTTAACAATATATATTAGATTAAGCTGCTCAAACGGACCCATGATACCACCACATCCTGTACCTCATAAACGTAGGCGATGTCCGTCGACTTAACTGAAAATGACCATTCTTGTTGCTCAAGACACGGAAACTTGATCCAACTAGATACCATACTGAAAGCCTTTAAAATGAGCTTCTGCAAGAAAATGGGCTTCTGGATCGGAAAAATTAGTAGATCTGTTGTGTCGAAGTGGACTAGGCAAGGTTTTAACTTATAATATATAATTTGATGATTGAGTTGACTTCACGACGTTCATCTCACACTGGACTAGACCGGGATAAGGTTATATACATTTTAATTATGTCATTTGAGCATATCTAAGTAGGTACTATATATGTTTACTTATAAATCCCTACGTCGTCATATTCTATTTAGGATTAGACAACGAGTTAAAAAAAGAGGAAGAAGCGTCGGAAGGGTGCGGTCATCTTCTTTTTTGTATGTGCCTTCTCTTGCTTGTAATAGTGTGGATTATATTTTTAGTTGGAAGAGGAAAATAATTAAAAAATGAAAATAAAAAACAAGAACTAGAAAGAAAATGTTATCAAACGTCCCGTAAGAGGTGCTGCCCGTCTAGTTGCTCTTCATGCCTCCATGTGTGATGCAAGTTGTTGCGGGATGTAATCGTGTCTCATTGGTTCTTCTACTTTTAAATTAGATGCATGTAAAGTTGTAAACATTTGCTCTTGATTGCTTCGCTGCAATTAGAAAAAGACTTAATTTGAAAGGGCATGTGTTGTAGGCGGCAAAAAAGAAGACTGGAAAAGGAAATGCACGTTGGGGTACAACTTTACTATCCGAATTGCAGAGGTGAATGGCAATGGAGGAGCCACAACTGCCAAAAACAAAAAAAAAAAAAAAAATTGTAGCTAAAACTATTCCTGGGAGATGATCGGATCAGTCAACTTATACGCCTCTTTCTCCATTTGGATCAATTATTATTTGTCTATTTCTTTTTTGTCATATCGCTTACAAAAATGGATATATATATATATATATATATATATATATATATATTAACAAACGATATTATTTACATTAAGAAGGTAGAGAAGTGGGCTAAGCCTCACAATGGTTTACTACTAATGTGGTCTAAATTCGCTTTTGGCTAGAATCGAACCTAAGACCTCTCACTTACAAGCGAAGAAGAATACTACTAAACCGTAATACTAAACTGACACTTACAAAATGAATTAAATTCAAACTTTTCTCAGTCCACCAAAGTAGACCTGAAAATGTACTGTACGGTTGCCAATGCTGGTCAGACGTCCTTTGCACATGTGAATTAGGATTCTCGTAATAAACGTTTAAGTTAAGAAGGGGATTTGGTGATTAATTCATTAATTCAATATGCGCAGCCTCCAAACTAGAAGAGTATGTTTGACGCTAGAATGGAAGGCAGACGAAAGAGACTGGTCAATTTACTTGTCCAATATTTTCTTCATTTATTTGGTCATGCACATGGACATTTAAAAATTCATGTTTGTGATGTATATAATATAAAATTCAGAGATAGAGAAAGCTTTCTTGTTCATCAAGCTTTTTAATTAATTAGTTATTCCACAATTAAAACCATCTACGATGACTTCTTCTCTTTCTCTCTCTCATTTTTTCATGGAAGAATTTCATTGGTTCAATCGTATACTTAATCAGAACACAAATTTAACTAGAAGAAACTCAAATTCTGATACTATTAAAGCCATGGGCTTATAAAAAGTACAGTTAAATACATTCTGAACATTTAATCTTGGTTCTTCCTTGGTTTAACAAAGTCTTAATTTTGTTTGGATGACGAATTTGTTATTATCATGAAATATTGGTACAAATTAAGAAGGACTTGCAACTTTGTTTTTAATTAATAATTTGCAGAGATGGATTAGACGAGATTACCTCTTTGTCAATAGTCGTGTGCGAGGCACCAACCCTCTCTCGAAAGAGAAAGGACTGTTGCACCTAGAAACCCTCTGCCTGTCCCCCCCCTCTACTAGATTTTATTAATAATAAAAATGAAAAGTTAAATAAGTTGTGGGGACAGGCCAATACTCGTTAAAAACAATTAACAAAATGATAGTTCTAGTTTAAGAATTCTTCAGCTTCAGTCACCTGAAATTGTTTTTCCATAGTTCTGTTGCTCATATTTCATTGCCTATAACCACCTTCTCATTAATAAGTTCTGTTGCTCATATTTCATTGCCTATAACCACCTTCTCATTAATAATTTGCTCCTCATGACCTTGAACGAAAGATTGGAAGCCCGACACAGTCTCTTCTATAAGACGCCGCTTCAAAATCAGGTACCAAGTCCCACCATGTAAAACTACTATTCACTGCACCAACATTAGCAAAAGCATCCGCTAAACAATTTCCTTCCCTGAAAATATGAGAAAACCACAAGCGCAAGCAAGCAATATGCCATAAAAAATTTGCCCAAGAAACTTTGAGAAACCATGGAACATTCATGGAGTGAGCTTATAGAAGGCTGATGACATGCATAGAATCTGTCTCTAACCAAATGTTATGCCATTCTTTATCCCATGCAACCCGAATTGCCTCCACAATCTTAGCAACAACTGTAATTGGATAAAAAGATGAGGAGGCAAACGCTCCTAAAAGAAGATTACTGGAGTCACGGAAAACACCACTACTACCCACATGACCATTCTGCTTACAAGATCAGTCTGTGTTAATCTTAATCCATCCAACGGGAGACGGACGCCAAAACACAAGCATAAAACTAAGAGCATCCAAAGAAATTGGTGAAATTCTTAACATGGAGAGTATAGGAACGATAAGTAACCAGTGAAAGAAGAAAAAGCAATAGAAGCCGATTCCCTCGAATGCCGTAAAAGACAACGTTGGGATGCGACAATACCAAAACTTTTGTTCCCAAACCTAATCTGGTTCCTTTTAGGCCAAAGCCACCAAAAGAAATTGCAAATAACCAAGAATTAAAGTTTCATAACAGACTTGGAGAAAGATGAGAACAAAGAACCAAAAAAAATATCTTCAATGAATTGCCAAGGAGCATAATGCTTGCCAAAAAGAATGAAAATCAATTTCCATAAAGCAACGGTTTGAGGACAATGCAGAAGAAGATGGTCACAAGATTTCCTAGCATTATGACAAAGCGTAAAGAAGACAAAGCCACACCTCGACGTTGAAATAAATCTTCAATCAACAATCTCCCATGACAAGCTTTCCAAACTACTAAGCTCTTGTGTGGCTGAATAGATTGATGTCAAACCATTTTAGCCCATTTTCTACGTGGAGCATGGGATGAGAAATAATGAAAAGCCTCCTTAGTTGAAACAGTAACCACAAGATGAACTTGTCCAAAATAAAGTGCGTAATCGGCAATGGAGTCTTCATAATCTTCTCCAAAAGATGAGGAAAAGAAGAATTAAAGGTAATGGAAAGAGATCATTTTGCATCCTGAATAAAATCATTTACCTTAGAATTCAAAGGAATTATGTCCACCTCATCAATATTAGAGAGCAAAGGTATTCCAAGCAAGTTATCATACAAAAAAGAAATCTTATGACCATCACCAATACTCCATTGACGATAACTATAGAAAGAGGGCCACACTTGTTTAAACCCCAACCAAACGGAAGACCTCTTATAAGATTTTAGCAATTGAAAGTTATCTTTAGGAAATCTATCACGTAACCAATTCAAAGTCGGAGAAGAAGAAGAAATTACATCCCAGCATTTGTTAAGAAGGAGAGAACGGTTAAATTCAAAAAGGTCATGGATACCCAAACCACCCTCCTCTTTCAACTTTAAAAAAAAGTTCAAGATATTAGAGGCACACCTCGTTTTAACTGACCACCAGACCAAAAGAAATTTCTAATCCACTCCTGAACCTTATGTAACAAATTAGTAGGCCAAGCATAAATTTGAAAATTATAAACCAAGAGCTCCTGAATTACTGAATTAATAAGTTAGAGTCTCCCCACTTGCGAAAGCAAAGAAACTTTCCAAACCGTCAACTTGCAACAAATCTTATCAGCAATGGCTTGAAAATAGAGCCTTTTCAGACGACCCTACCTGGATAAGTAAAAGGCAGATTTCCTTGACTTACACTAAGAACCTTTTGGAGTATGCCGACTGCTTACATATTTCCAAGAAAAAACTAAAGATTTTAATTTATTTATGCACTACCTATAATTCAAGATGTACTCCTCCACCAAACTCATTAGGTTACGCAAAGATCGCTTAGTTCCACACATGAAAACCATAATATCATTTGCAAAAAGAACAGGAGATGGTGGAGCAATACATATGGGAACTGAAAAAGCATCAATTAGATCATCTTCCACCATCTTTGATAAACCTTTGCTAAAAACCTCCTCAGATAGACAAAAAAAGAATAGGAGACAAGGGATCCCCTTGACGAATACCACGAGAATAAGTGAAAAAACCTTCAACCAAAACCATAATAAAGATAGAAATATGAGCTGAAGCTAGAATAGAACGAATCAATCCATGAAACCTATTGAAAACAAACAAAAGCATCCAGAATCTGGAGAAGACAACCCTAATCCAAAGTGTCAAACGCTTGTCGAATATCAAACTTGATTGCAGTATTCCCACCTTTACAACATCCATCAAGGAGGTTCATGCATTCATAAGTGAGATGATGGGATCCACAATAGATTGTCCTTTTGTGAAAACATTGGGGGGAGACAATACGAGCAGCAGTAGGGCTTAGACAATCTGCTAAAATCTTAGTGATAATTTTAAATGAAAAATTGGCCAATGAAATAGGACAAAGATGATTCACCGAATTTGCTCCATCCACCTTTGGAATTAAAATCATTAAGTTTGAGTTAAAGTGAGGCAGAATATTCCCTTAAGAGAAAAAGCTTTGCACTACTTGAACCACGCCATTACCCACAATAGACCAACACCGAAAATAGAAAGAACCGCCAAATCCATTTGGATCCGAGGAACTAAAATGGTCCATAGACTTCAAAATTTCAAAAATTTCATCAGCAGTTGGAATCACTAACAATGACTCATTTTCTATTGTAGTGACTATATTAGGAATAGTGTGAGCAACCAAACTAGTGTCTGTCGCATAACTGCTTACAATGAGTTATTTATGAAAATAAAAATAGAGTATTGGTACATTTTTTTTTTCAAACCAAGTTAGGAAAGCTGAAAACACATAAAGAGAGCAATTTTTTCGTGACTTGGTATTGGGAAAAAATTGAATATCATTACTTGTTCTGTTTTTTATTTAGGTACAAAGGGGGCTGAAGGCCCAGGTAAAACCTAAACAAAGAGAGAACAACTAATTGACAATTTTCTATTGCCAGGACCAACAATATTTTGAATATATATACGACATATCAAACACACATAGACAATTTATATCTTTGAATAACATCCACCATATTATTGACATTGTACCAATAAATGTACACAGGGGTCTTCTACACATTTCCCTTGATCTGTCCCCATCGATCCTGTCACTGATAATCTTTCGATTTCATCAACACAAATTTGTTTTCTTTCTAAAACGGTCAATTACTCAAAATATATAGCGTGTCAAATGTGAAAAGAGTTAGTTGTTCTAAAGCCCAAGGCACTGATCCAAGAAAAAGGCCCAAGGCTCAAACAAAAACAAAATTGAATACAAATATTTTACGCCCTAGGTACACTAGTGGACTGGTGGAAGAAAGTACAACCCAAGTTTCACATGGTTGTGGGCCAAAACTCTTAAAGTATAGTTGTAGAGAAAACTCAATAATTTAAGCTACTCCGCTTGTAACTTGTAACTTGATGCCTTTATTGTACAACTGAGGTAGGTTTAAAATTTGATCTTATTAAGTACCGAGTAATACTACATTTGTCACATAATTTATATATTATGTTTGTATTACCTCTCTAATAGAGATAGAGTCTAACAATACAAGTGTGTCCACTTTTATTAAAGAGGTGGTACAAATGTTGTTGAAAAATGTGGTAAAAGTAGAACTTTTGTTAAATACTTGTATTTTTTTTTTTTTTGCATTACTAAATGTATATCCTTTAAATTTGAGGTGGTTTTGTAAATGGGTCATGAGTATTTAATTTTCTCATATTACATTCTGAAGTTTTAAAATTGTATCAATTTATACTCCGTTTAAATGTCTAATGTATCATTGTATTGATGACGTGTCATATGTAGTAGTGGGACATGTTTTTTATTTGTTGTAGAAGCCACGCTTGCACATTTGGACCAAATTGTGCGATTGGTTACTGTTTTAGGTTACAAAGCATCAATTTAGGAGATACTGAAGCTCTATGATGATTTTTTTTTCATGTGGTTCAAGTGTGGCTAACATGTTAGCTTATAAGTGGATCTCACACTCGCCACGTTACCCATTTAATTAATGACTACACAGTTAAACAACTCGAAAACATATACGAAGCAGTAGGACATGTTTTTAATTTGTTGTATAAGCTAGGCTTGCACATATGGACTGTATTATGCAATTAGTTATCGTTTTAGGGTACAAAGCATCGATAGGAGACACCGAAGTTCTATGATGAGTTTTTTTTTTTTCATGTGGCGCAAGTGTGGCTAACACGTTATCTCATAATGGATCTCATACTTGCCACGTTATCCATTTAATAATAACTAGATATAGTTAAACAACTCAAAGACATTGACACACCCCAACCCGGAATGTCCATTAGGACTCCGAATTGAGCTGTGCTGTCTGACACTTGGAAGGTGACGAAGCCATAAAGTGTAGTGATGTGAAAAATATGAATAAATTTAAACCTAAAAGTGCCTAAATATAAGAGTGCGTTGTGAGCGGGTATGAACCCATTTTACACGTGATGACAGAGCATAAGTATAATACAGTAAAATAGGGTGAGAATTATACCATCGATGGTAATCGTCTACCGCAAGATTTGCCAATAATCCTTGTTGGTACGAAAGCTCAGCTATTAGAACCTGGAGGGGTGAAAAACAAGGGGGAGTGGGCCAGAAAATAAAGTTTTAATAAAAACCTTTTGAAAACGTTATAACCCCTCACTGTAAAACCTGTATAATTTCTAGAAAATAATACTACATAAGTACGAAAACGAATGTGTGAGTGAAGTGAAAATAGAAGCATGCCATGCCACAAGATCTCAGCAATAATAAGTGTAACCTAGGTGTGAAATCAATTTAAACTAGCATGCTAGTCGGAGCCACCTAACGTGACCTGTATGACTGAACCAATTGCTCATCAGTCTATGCTAGCACACGAGTCAGAGTCACCTTGTGTGACCTGTACGACAGGCTGGGTGTAAATATGTACGCTCAAGTGCTACGATCACGTGAAAGCTAGCACTATGCACAGGTCACCTACGAGTCGGAGTCGCCTAATGCGACCTGTACAACAGGCTAGCACCTAACTTGGATCCAAGGCGAGCGTGCGGTGCAGGAGGTGAACAATCACGTGAAGGCTGTGCCCTGGCCCGGGACGGGAACATTAACACCAAGTTGTAGCAATGATGAGCTCTAAATGAATATATGCATGCTCATACGATATAACCATTTCAATCACATAATAACCCACCTGAACTTAGCTGTGCCTCCGTAGGATTATTTGACATAACCATTTCAATCACATAATGCAATATTTAAATATAACA
Organism: Heteromeles arbutifolia; assembly: GCA_024362995.1. Classification (NCBI taxonomy): domain Eukaryota; kingdom Viridiplantae; phylum Streptophyta; class Magnoliopsida; order Rosales; family Rosaceae; genus Heteromeles; species Heteromeles arbutifolia. The sequence continues at coordinate 43,097,395 of JANCRC010000001.1, read as the reverse complement.
CATTTAAATCATGGCATGCTATGCATAATCAATTTAAAACATTTCTGGAAAACCGTAAGGTATATATATACACTATAAAAAGGAAAAAGACCCACTCACCTGAAGTCGGCACTACAACTTCCTAACACGAATATCAAGGCGTCATGAACGATCGGCGCCTAGAACAATTATCAAATCACCTCTCAGAATTTTTATCAATAGAACACATAACTTACATATCCTATTCGGGAAGATTCGGACGTCGGATTCCCAATTCGTAAGTTTCTAATATCCTCAAATATTACGTACTATAACGTATCAACGTTTGGTGACGATCCAACGGTCGGATCGTTGATTGCCATAATAACCAAGCGGCGGATGTGGATGCAAATTTTCGCCTTCTCCTTCTTTGACAAAATTGCACCTACAAAACAATCAACACCTTTGGTCAAGGCCAAGAGCCTCACGCGCCCATGATGAATGGGGGGGGGGCTTTGGCCGAAGAACCTCCGATGCCAAAGTTAGAATTTAGAGAGAAATAGTGTTTAGAGAATTTTGGGATTTTTGTATGAGTGTTGGAATGATCTTTTGGTGAAAATGGGAGCCTATTTATAGGGATAGGCTGGTCCTCTTTTGGAGAAAGAGTGGCCGGCCCTTTGGGTGTATTTTTGGGTGTTATTTGGTGATGTAATTAGCCTTTAATATATTGATTAGGAATCAATATATTAATTGGCTGATTAATCATAATAAAAAGGGATGTTATGGAATGTTTTTGAAGGTTATGGAATGTTTGAAATAAATGGCTAATTGAATAAGGAAAAAATGAGGTAAAAAAATATATGGAATGAAATAGGTTTTGAATTGTTACCTATTTTGGGTACTCCTGATTTGGTTGATGGATGATTCTTTACTGCTCGCATGTAGGAGACCCAGTGTGCCTTGAGGGTAAATTTGTCATCTTCACCCAAAAATCCACGTGTCGGCTTGTGATTATTTTTGGCTCCACAGCGAACCTTAAAGGAACTAGGTTCAAACGACGGAAATTCGTCAATCAGACTTCACGTACGAAATTGGAGAATCAAGTTTAGCCTAGGAAGGTAAGGGGATGCCTCGGCCCACGCGCCACCGTACACGGCGGTCGGCCGCTCTGACTCGCTGGAAAATCCAACAACTCCAAAAATTTCTAAATTTCACAGAAATGAAGATTTCAATGAGAGGAATAACTTTCATACCTGTGACTAAGACCAATTTGGCCGGGAAAATCCCTAATTTCACTAGAATCCATCAGAAACCTTAAAAATGGTGATTCTTGATTCGTCCTCCTATCGACTCCGATGCTCTAACCAATGATTGGGCATTGTTTCTGAGCTCAAGGGAAGTTGTTTGATGGTGAGGATTGATGGGATTGCATTCAGAAATGGCGGATCGCCGCCTAGGAACTCACGAGATTGCCGTCGGAGCTAACGGCTTCGAACTCCATGAAATAGGGCCCATTTCCTTCGATTTTGGGGTGAAACATGAAGGAGGAAGGTCGTGGAGTTGGTTCTAGGTGGTTAGATGGCGTGATTCGCTGGAAAAACCAACGAAAAACCACCGAAGAAGACAAGAAAACTGGGTCAGGTCGGCGGGGAGGAACCGGGTCAAGGGTGATTCGGTGCTCCCCACTCTCTCCTTTCCCCTCCTTTCTTCTCTCCCACATTGGTCACTCTCTTCATTCTTTTTTTTCTGATTAGGCATCTCGCCCCTTCTTTCTCTCCTTTATATTTCATCTCCACTGCCCATCTTTTCTTCCTTTTAATCTGGGCCACACACGTGGCTTTCCAGATTTTGCTCCAACAATCTGGAGCATTCCAGAAAATATTTAAATGACTATTTTGTCCCTATTTTTACTCGCCCATAACTTCTTCGTTACAGCTCCAAATCACGTTTCGTTTGCACTCAAGCGCTCATGTCGACAAGTACTACCTAAATATGCCAAGAAAGTAGATTTTACATGACACGACAAGGCAGTTAATAAAGATCAACGTATTTGCCTCAAAGGGCATTTTCGTAATTTCTCATTTTAAAATTATAAAAATCGTAATAATTGGAGACGGGTCATTACAAACATAAATTGGTATGTTTCCAAAATATTATAGTGTAATATGGGAAAAGTAAATCACGCAACTCATTTAATGATCTCAAAACTTGATAATTAGAAAACGTAAGGACCATTTGATAACCATTTCATTTTCAATTTCACTTTTTTGAAATTGAAAAATCAAATCTTATTTGGTAACTACTTTTAGATTTATATTTTTTAAAAATTAAAAACTGAAAACAAAAAGGTGAAAACTGAAGGCCAAAGTTTGAAACTAAAAACCAATGGCTGATGCACCTCATGGATTTTGATCAAATGTGGCACGCTTAGCTACATCCTTTTTAAATCCAATGGCTCAAACTCAATTTAATCGATTCTAAAAGTAAAAAATCAAAAATCAAAAATCAAAAGGTTCAAACTAAATGAAACGGTCAAAATAATATTATTAATTAATCCAAATCAGATCCGACACCAAAACTCTTGTAAAAATACACACGTCCACTAATCTATTAAAAAAAATTCACAACAATTTTTTTCCTCATAATTAGAATTTTTCTGCATCAAAATGTTCGTACATATAAAACAAGCTAGATTATAGACCTGACAATTTCTTACACGACACGAAAATAACGGGTTTTGGATCGACACGATAACTAATCGGGTTGTTATCGGGTCACATGATAAGAACCCCTTAATAAGGGGTCCTTAATAGGTTTACACGAGGGTGACACCCAGGTAAACCGTTTCTACACGTTAAGAAAAATGTTATTTTGATGACATTAATTTTTTAAACTAATAGAAAAACTTAATATGAAATACAGTAACCATATTGTATATGTATATATTGTATATCAAATATGTATTATTTTATTATTATCCTATATAAATTAAAAAAAATTAAGTTTATTTATTTATTTTTATAGTATACTATAGGTGTCACATCTCGACCCGGGGTGAATCACTTCCCGGGCCCGCTCCACCACCGTAGCACGATATTGTCCGCTTTGGGCTTACCATTCCCTCACGGTTTTTGTTTCTGGGAACTCACAAGCAACTTCCCAGTGGGTCACCCATCCTGGGAATGCTCTGGCCCCCTTCTCGCTTAACTTCGGAGTTCCGATGGAACCCAAAGCCAGTGAGCTCCCAAAAGGCCTCGTGCTAGGTAGGGATGGGAATATACATTTAAGGATCACTCCCCTAGGCGATGAGGGATGTTACAATCCACCCCCCTTAGGGGCTCGACGTCCTCGTCGGCACACTTCCGGCCAGGGATTGGCTTTGATACCAATTGTCACATCTCGGCCCGGAGTGAATCACTTCCCAGGCCCGCTCCACCACCGTAGCACGATATTGTCCGTTTTGGGCTTACCATTCCCTCACAGTTTTTGTTTCTGGGAACTCACGAGCAACTTCCCAGTGGGTCACCCATCCTCGGAATGCTCTGGCCCCCTTCTCGCTTAACTTCGGAGTTCTGATGGAACCCGAAGCCAGTGAGCTCCCAAAAGGCCTCGTGCTAGGTAGGGATGAGAATATACATTTAAGGATCACTCCCCTGGGCGATGTGGGATGTTACGATAGGCAAAGAGTGAGATTAAAAAACTATAAAACACATTAAAAATGAAAATATCATGTAATTTAAAAATACCAGACACGTTAAAAAATTATAATAATTAATTTACAAGTGCGAAAAAATGTGAAAAAATAGGCAAATGCTCATGATCGCATCCTCTCTGATTCGAGGATGGGTACATCGCTGTTTGAAATTTTTAGAACCATACAAACCCTCATGAATAGTATTTTAGGGGAGTTCAAAATAAATAAAATTCATAATCATTAATGTACAAATGTTTTTGGGCAAATGTAACATACAAGCATTTAAATAAGAGCCTAAAATACTTGAAATTTTTGAAATTTTCATTACGTTCTTATTTTGGGGTATGTAATACTTGAAAGACAAATGTTTTATTTATTTATTTATTTTTTATGTTTTGAAGTAATATTTATGTTACAATGTGATATGCATATACTAATGTAGTATTATGTTTTCTATTTTTTGGGGGTCAAATTATATTTTTCATTTTCATTATTTATCTAAAATATATTTTCTTTAACAGGTAACGAGTCGGGTTATAATACCTGATAATATTAATGGGTCAATTTCGGGTCTTATTTTGGGGTATGTAATACTTGAAAGACAAATGTTGTTTTTTTATTTTTTTTATTTTTATGTCACATCCCGGCCCAAGCTCCACCACATCCCGGGCATGCCTCTGCCGTAACACGATATTGTCCTATTTGGGCCCTGACCATGCCCTCATGGTTTTGTTTCTGGGAACTCACATGAGAACTTCCCAGTGGGTCACCCATCATGGGAGTGCTCTCGCACGCTACTCGCTTAACTTCGGAGTTACGATGGAATCCGAAGCCAGTGAGCTCCCAAAAGGCCTCGCGCTAGGTAGAGATGGGAATATACATATAAGGCTCACATGATCCACTCCCCTGGGCGATGTGGGATCTCACAATCCACCCTCCTTAGGGGCCCGACGTCCTTGTTGGCACACACGCGGCCAGGGTTAGGCTCTGATACCAAATTGTCACATCCCGGCTCGGGCTCGAACACTTCCTAGGCACGCCTCCGCCGTAGCACAATATTGTCCGTTTTGGGCCCCGACCACGCCCTCATGGTTTTGTTTCTGGGAACTCACACGAGAACTTCTCAGTGGGTCACCCATCATGGGAGTGCTCTTGCGCGCTACTTGCTTAACTTCGGAGTTCCGATGGAATCCGAAGCTAGTGAGCTCCCGAAAGGCCTCGCGCTAGGTAGAGATGAGAATATGCATATAAGGCTCACATGATCCACTCCCCTGGCGATGTGGGATCTCACAATCCACCATCCCTTAGGGGCCCGACGTCCTCGTCGGCACACACTCGGCCAGGGTTAGGCTCTGATACCAAATTGTCACATCCCGGCCCAGGCTCCACCACATCCCGGGCACGCGCCGTAGCACAATATTGTCCTTTTTGGGCCCCTACCACGCCCTCACGATTTTGTTTCTGGGAACTCACACGAGAGCTTCCCAGTGGGTCACCCATCATGGAAGTGCTCTCGCGCGTTACTCGCTTAATGTCAGAGTTCCGATGGAATCCGAAACCAGAGAGCTCCCAAAAGGCCTCGTGCTAGGTAGAGATGGGAATATACATATAAGGCTCACAAGATCCATTCCCCTGGGCGATGTGGGATCTCACATTTTATGTTTTGAAGTAATATTTATGTTACAATGTGATATGCATATACTAATTTAGTATTATGTTTTCTATGTTTTGGGGGTCAAATTATATTTTTCGTTTTCATTATTTATCTAAGATATACTTTCTTTAACAGGTAACAGGCCGGGTCATAATACCTGATATTATTAATGGGTCAATTTTGGGTCGGGTCATATTACCCGTTGACTTTAACGGGTGTTACACGACATGACCCGTTAAGATATCGGGTATGTCACGAAAACGACATGAACACGGGAAACACGACATGAATGTCAGGTCTAATAGATTATATAAAAATTGTCAGGTCTAATGGATTATATAAAAATTAGTTCCAAAATTATTAGAAGAAAAAAATCAATGAAATACAAAAGTTAACAAATTATATAGTGGCTGGGAATTATAGGTCCCTTACTGTAATACCCTGGAAAAATTTAAAATGTATGATTATGTGGAAATTTTTTTCGGAAAGTGAAATGACAAAAATGCCCCTACTTGGTTAAATAGAATTATACGAGTACGTATTTTATCCTTATATGCTTCATCGTATTTCTTGGCATATTTGGATAGAGGACGATCCCAGGAGCGCGTAGACGAAAACCGTTCGTGAAACGGAGTTATAACGAATGAAGTTAAGGGTAAAATGGGAATTTAATTATTAATCTGGAATGTTCCAGATTTGTTGGAGAGTGAATATGGTGCCACGTGGATGGCTGTGATGGAGGAAAGAAAGAAATGGATGGCTGGGATTAAAAGAAAAGGGGAGAAAAGGAGAGAAAGGAAAAAAAATGAGAGGGAAGAGGACCAAGGAGGAAGAAAGGAAAGGAGGGAAAGGTGGGAAGGGAGAAGGAGAGAACCGGCCAAACCCAGTTTCTCCACCCAACCTGCCAACTTGACCCGCTCATATATTCTTCATACGAACTCCGTTTTGGGTGATCTTGGTGTCCATGGAAAGCCCTTGACGAGCCCTACATCTCTGTAGAGTTAGATTTCCCAATTTATTTCCTATTTTTCCAGTTCGAAGCCACAAAGCTCACGACCTTTCCAGTGGCTTTAATATTTTTTCGGTGGCTCCGGCGAGCTTCACCGTCGATGACCACCACCAAATGACTCCTCTCAACCCCAGGAGCAAGGTCCAAGCTTTGGATGAGGCAGCGAGGTTCGTTTTGGTGGCGAATCAACAACTACCCAAATTCTAGGGTACCGGCAGTTCCGAGTAAAATTGGAGCTTTTCCCGGCCAAATTGGACTTGGCTGCAGGTATAAAGTTTTCTCTGCTCCTTGAGATCTTCATTTCTGTAAAATTTGAGAATTTTTGGAAATAGTTGAATTTTCCGGCGAGCCGGGGCGGCCGACCGCCACCCACGGCGGCGCGTGGCCAGAAGGCGGTCAATGTTATTTTTAGGCTAAATTAGATGTCCTGAATTCAGTTTGGATATTCGTATGACGTAGTTTGATTGTTTGATCTAAATTTCACTACGATACATTACTTGGTAAAAATGTGAATCGACGATCCGACCGTTGGATCGTCACCAAACTTTGATACCTTGAAATATGTAATATTTGAGGACCTTTGGAACTTACAGATCAGAAATATGACGTACGGATCTTCCCAAATTGGATTTGTAAGTTTGTAAAAATAAAACGCCGATTGCCACTTGATTTCGTGATTGGCAGAGATCCGACTGTTGGATCATAACGAAATTTTAGTATGTTGTTCTAGAAGCATAATGTGAACTACGAATGGCTTGATCCCTTCGTAGGGTACGTAGGCAGTTTAACGAGGATGTTAGATGCAGCCATAAATTAAACGAAATGTTTATATTTTCTTCTGTGGTTAATTAGAATTATAAATAACCATTATATTTATTTTGGCCCACCATTGTGTTTAGCTTCCGAAATAGAACTTTTGCGTTACACTTACCGTTGGAGGGAAAAGCTATTTAACCTCATACGTATAGGTGAATAGTTAAAAATAAGGGGCTAAATTTTGAGATTTTAGCCCCTTGGGTTGGAGATAGCTTGAGACCAACAACAAAGGCTAGCCCACGTGAAGACCAGCCCACGAGGGCGCCATGTGAGTCATTAACCTAAGGTGGAGGGATTGGCTGCGGGCTAGCGCACCAGCAATAGGGTTTCTACGGCCTAGATTGGTGCGTCGTTGGCATCTAATGGCTGTCGCGCCTTGTGGATTTTGATATAGTGTGGCGTGGCTAGCTACACACTTTTTAAAAACTGCTCAAATTTGATTTAATGAATTTTATCGGTAATAAAAAGATTCAACGACTCAAATTTAAATCCAGTGGTCAAAATAATGATATTATTAACCCAAATCATATCCACACCAAAACTCCTCCAAAACTCTATAAATACACATCCAATCGTCAACTAATCTATAAAAAAATCAATTTTCTCAACAATTTTTCTTCGAAATTTAAATTTTTTACATCAAATGTTCTTAAAAATAAAACAAGGTATATTATACAAAAACTAATTCCAAAATCCAAAAGTTTAACAAATTATAAAGTTGGAGGTGGGAATTCTATTGCCCTTACTGTTGGAGAAAAAAACTGCATAATCTCATACGCAAAGGTGAATAGCTGAAAATACGAGACTAAATTTTAGGATTTTAGTAGAGATATCCTTAGGGTAAATAAGATTAACGACAAGCAAGCAACGAGCCAATGATGGTGTTGGAAATTTTCAAAGAGAAAGCGAACATAATTATTGTTTTTGTTGAGACTGAAAGAAGCCTCTGGTTTTCCTGGTTTTGGCTGCGCTACACCACTCCTGAAAGAATTCTGTGAGGAGCAAGATGCCAAGTGTACGGCTGCTAATGTCCAACTTGTTCTTTGTCCAATCCGAAGCAGACGAATTTGCTACCATGGATATTGCCTAATTCTGATGTACTATCTATATTATGTATCTGAAATTGTTCTCATGCAAAATGCATTTTATATACATTACTCGATTTCTTTTTCTTTGTTTATTTATATTGGTCTGGATTAATTTTTTTTTTTTTTGTATTATTTTTTTGGTTGGACAACTACATCAACTGCTGAATGATTATTATTTTTTCACTGTTTCTATGGTGTTCTTGGCATTTTTGCTTGGCTGATTCCACAATGGGAGCTCTGCCGGTCAGGGATTTCATGTCTTGTTGGACAAATACAAAAGGAAATTAAAAAGGCTAGCTAACTATGTTTGATTCAGTTAATTATAACTAGAATTAATCTCTCCTTCAATCATTTTACAATATCATCATTACATATAATTATGCATACAATTCCTAGGAAGAAAAATTGGATTGCTAGCTTGCGCTCTCCTTCAATCATCTTATATATTATTGGACAATATCAATCCTGCTATTAAGAGAATTTTTAAAGGAAAGTTTTCATGCTACAATACTTATGTATGTACAGTACACTCATTATTTTGTGCGTCTACAACTTCGTCATGAGCTGTATATATGTGACAACTTTAGATTTCGTTGTCACTTAAGATTCTGGTGAATCGAATGAAATTATTGTCTATATTTGTATATTAGATTATTAAGATGAGGACTCATATATACTTTTGACCAAAATTTAAGATATGTAGTATCTTTAATGAGTTAGACCACAAGTAGGATTTGTACTTCTTATTACTTTCCAGTTATAATTGAATGGTATTCAATTCAGAAATTCAAATCACATTTGAGAGTGTCGAATAAAATCTAGGTGATGAAGAAATTCTACAACCATGGTTAAGGTTTAGGTTACCACAATCGTTGGTCACAACAAAATTATACGTTGGATATAATGAAGCAATATTTAATATGTAATTTCCAGAACAAATTGTCAACTTCAATACGAGATGCTTTTGCTAGAATATTTGATCAAACCTCAACTTGTTGCTAACCTAACAAAGACGTATAAACTATATATGAAATGTTCTTTGACTGTATACTGTCGTGTATAGGATGGGGCTCGTGATAATATAGGAGATCGTGGAATATCTACAGTGTAAAATATAGCTCAAAAAACCAATTATGCTGGCCATCTAATTAATTCATTTGATCAAACCCTTAATTTATTTGTCTTTTGTCGTATACAATAGTTCATAGTTGGACATACATAAATTCGAAATTTGATCTATATGTGGTGACAGAATATTTGTAGCTGTCGTTCTAAGATTTCAAATCACTCAGATGGATTTTATCTTAAACACGACCAATAACCACATGACATTATCCACCTGCATTAGTTGCTCTCCATACTTTTGGGATATTAACTATGTAGTTGTCAGGTGCGGAAAAATTTGGGTTTAATTTATCACCAACAAGTAATCACTGTAATCTTGTAACCGATATTGGGAAGCTATATATAAACACCATCTTCGCTCGCCATCAGTAAGAGAGCGAGGGAAATCTGTAAAAAAACAATATGACACTCAAGTTAATGAGTACTTGATATGGTTGCAGGAGAATCTTAGAATAACTCCATACCGCCTCCTCCTCCTTTCCATGGGTGAATTAATTGGCCTTTATATAGGTATATTAAAATCTTGGGCCCTAAGTCTTACTTCTCTTGATTCTCTCCATGATATGCACCCCATTGCGGGCATGATGTGTTTTTTTATTCTATTATTATTATTAAGGGGAGGGGAATGATTTGAAACTCTTGCAATACTTTAGAGGAGGGCGAATCGAGATGGGTGAAAACTCAACATCTTATCCATTAGGATATTAGACAACATGCATTACGAGCATAATAATGCACAAATTGCTTGCATAATTGTAGCTTCACTTCCTCACGTTTAGGGTGGTAGTGGATTAATTAGTTGAGGAAAAAAATGATGCTCCTACAGTGGCCCATACTCTTGCAAGCGCAGGAAACACAATCTCTGGTATCACCAGTAGAAAAACAGCTTGCGCGACGATATTTTGCGCAACTAAAAATAAACTTCATCGGGCAAAATAGAAAAGATAAAAGAAAAAAAAAATTGCGCGACGAATAATTGTTGGCGTCGCATAAAGTCAGCAAGAAAACGCGGAGTAATTTTGTTTGGCGCGAAAAACTTGCACAACTAAAACGGGGATTTGCGCGACCAATGATTCATCGTGCAAGTTCCAGCCAGTTTTGACCATTTACTGCAGGTGAATCAGAGGAATTAATACTGCATTTAATACAGGTGTTTGCGCGACAAAGGATTCGTCGCGCAAAGGTCCTAACCTTCCTATAAATATACGCTTTTGTTGTCCTGATTCTTCACAATTCTATTCTCCTTATTCTTCAAAGTTCTGTTGTGCTGGGATGGCGGATAAGATGAGAGTGTACGCGACACCAACCCTCATGATTTGAGGGAACATTTTGAGTTTGAGCATGCGATCGTTGTAGCCATGGGGAATAATTGTCCCATTGCTGAGTGGCGTTCTTAGGAAGATGTGCCCGGGAATGTGAAGAAGGTTGTGATGGATGAACTATTAGTAAGTATATTGTTAATGGATTAATAATTAAGTAAATTTTTAGTTATATGTTGGAATTAATTATTTGCATATATGTGTAACAGTGTAAGTATACTCTTGGTGATGATACGAACGAGCAGTTGATGAAGTTGATGGATAATGCGTTGGAGGGAGGTTACAATCGATGGCATTATGAAGTCTTGCGGAATGGACCAGGACCATCCAAATAGTAGTTTTAAATTTATGTTTTGTATGACAATATTTAAATTTAAGGTTTTTTTTTATAAGTTTTGTATTTGGACTTAATTAGGTTTAAATTATGTTGGGTTTTTTTTTATTGAGACCTAATGTAAGCACCCTAGCTATCCTCGGTTTATATGTGTTTTTAATCTTCAATGAATATCGTACTTATGCTGAAAATAATTGTATGGATTAAGGCATTAATTATTTGTAGAATAAATATTTAAGGTATTAATTATTTATAGAATAATATTTCAGGTATTAATTATTTATAAAATAAATATTTAAAGTATTAATTATTTTTAGAATAAATATTTAAGGTATTAAATATTTTCTGAATATTTGTTTGTAATTATAAAGTTTACGTAAACTTTATAATTACAATTATTTTATCCTTTTCGTCGCGCAATATATTGGGCGATGCTACCTTCGTCGCGTAAGACATCTTTATGCGACGAATAAATGTGTTTGTCGCGCAAAGCACGGTCATAATGCGTTCAAGCCTTCCACTTTATTGCGCATTTATAACGTATTTTGCGCGACGAACATGTTCGTCACGCAAAGGTGTCCTAGTGCTATATAAACACAATTTCAGATCCCTAGTTTTCAAAATTTGTTTGTTTAAAAAAGAATGGCCGATTCTGGAGAAGGTTTTGACAAAAAGAAACTTGTAGTGCGATCAGAGAGATATCGACGGAAGCAAGTGCCGTACATTGAAGGCAAAAATATGGCTGAGGAGTACGCCAAATTTAAGTATGACATTGGGAATTTGGTGCGGAGGGATTGTTCTGCCAACTTTGAGTCTTGGAAAAAAGTCCTTGAGGAGTTGAAGAAGTCCATGCTAGGAGAGTTATTGGTAAGTTTGTGGTAAATAATGAACAATTATTTTTGTTAAAATGTAATATTTTTTAAATTACTAATTTATTGTTATTGGCATTAATGTAGGTTCATTGGGATGTTGATGAAACCGATGAGAAGCAACGGATTTATGTGGATGGGCTCGTCAAGCAGAGCTTCCGGCAGTGGAAGTTTGCTGTGTTGCGAGCGAGGGAGGATTGAAGTTGATGAGGGTTGTGTTTCTTTTATTTTTTTTATTTTATTTTATTTTATAAATAAGATTTTGTGGACTTTATATTTAATTTAATGAATAAAGATAAGTTATGTGGATGAGTATTAATATTTGCATTCATTATAATTTCTATTTGGGATAGTAAATTAGTTTTGTTAATTAATTTAATGTTTAATTAGGTTTGAGTTTTTATTTATAATAAAATAAAAATTTACAATACATACAAATAAAAAAGAAAAACATAAAATATATATATATATATATATATATGCATTGCGCGATGATACATTCTTTCGTCGCTCAATGTGTTGAAAAGAATAAATTGTAAAGTAAAGGACATAAAATAAAAAAATGGTAAACTTGCGCGACGAATGTTTCTTTTTTCGTCGCCGTCCCACAAATCACATTTGCGCGACGAATACCATCTTTGTCGCTCAATGTGTGTTTGCGCGACGAAGACCTCGTTCGTCGCGCAAAATCCTTCGTCCAAAAGTGAACTTTTTAATCTGAATTTAGCCATGTGCAGAGGCAAACTGCAAAAAAACTTGCAGATTGTGCCTCTGCGCTTATCCATTCGATTTTACTCAATCCGGCATCCGTCATTTCCATTTTCTCTCAATTTCATCATCTAGTACTCCCTCCATCTTCTTCTCTAGGTTGATCGAGCTATCTCAGTGTGTTTGGTAAGCGTTTTTTGTCGTTAGGGTAGAAGTATTAATGTAAATTCACACTAACGCCATTAATTTCGCTGTTTATAGGGATATTGTGTGTGATTAGCGATTGGTGGAGAACGATTGAGAAGGTATTTTCTTCATTTTATTTTTTAAACATATAAAATTAATTAAATTATGTTGAACTTAGTTTGTTATATGTTTATATTGTGTTGTGAAATTATATTTATATTATGTTGTTAAATTTGTACGTGACGTAAAAATATGTGTTGTGATGTATGGAGTTAATTGAAATTAACTTCGTACTTGTTTTTTATTTTTAGTAAAACTTAGTTTCCCATTCGAGGATTAGTTGGATTTCGCGCTTGGATGCGAAAGCATGACTGGGGTCCAATTAATTCTTGAATTGCCCCATCATTTGGACAGTTTGGGAATGCACAGTTATGACTCGTAGTTTATGGTTGAAGGATTAGGTTTCGGTTGTGGAGATTTCAGTGTCATCTCTGTAAGTTCTTTGGGTCGTACACCTGAAGAATTGTATCGAGATGCTACCGAAATTCATCCACTTCGAAATCTAATCTAATGTAGCCGTAAATTACGTGACATGCCTATGCATTCCCGAATGGGATATGGCCCTTACAGGAGGCATAAGTTGACATTATCATTTTGTATGAAGTTGTTGTGATTGTTGTATTGTAATTGTGGTGTTCCAGGAATTATGGACAGGACGTGGATACAGAACCTGAATAGATGAGCGACGAATACTTGGATGGAATCGATGATTTTATTGACTTTGCACGTACATACGATCCGGGTGCAACTAGAATCCGGTGTCCTTGTAGGAGGTGTAACAACACGTTATGGAGACAATTGAAAATGTTCGATTTCATTTAGTAAGGAATGGAATGATTGAGACATATAATACTTGGAACCATCATGGGGAACAATTAGACAATGCTTCGTCTTCAAACGCCACAAGAGTGGACAATGTTGAACCTATTGTGGATCCTAATGAACAAGTCATGGATATTATAAATGATGCTTTTCCATTTGCATCGACAAACACCAATCAGGAAGGGGAAGATGACGTGCCTACACCAATGGACAATGTAGAGTTCGAACAATATGAAAAACTATTAAAAAATGCCAACCAAGAGTTATACTCGGGGTGCGAGAGCTTTTCCGTTCACACGGCCATTATGGAACTAATGCATAGAAAAATAAAGTATCATATGTCGAACTAGTGTTTCGATTACTTTTTGGGGGTTCTCAAGAGAATGCTTCCGAAGGACAATTGTTTGCCGAAAGACCATAGACATACGCAAAAGGTGTTGAATGGTCTTGGATTGGGTTATGAAAAAATTCACGCTTGCAAAAACAATTGTATTTTATTCTACAAAGAGAATAAAGCATTGGATAAATATCCTGTATGCAATGAGTCAAGGTTCAAAATGACATATCAGAATAGAACGACTAAGATCCCACAAAAAGTCATGCGTTATCTGCCCCTGAAACCTAGGTTGTAGTGATTGTAAATGTCAACGCATACTGTCACGGACATGAGATGTCATAAGGAAAAGTGGGTTGATGACGATGTCCTGAGGCATCCTGCAGATGGAGAGGCATGGAAAGAGTTCGATGAAAAGTTCCCTGATTTTGTTGCTAATTCTCGTAAAGTTAGATTGGGACTTACCACTGACGGATTTAATCCGTTTGGGGTTTTAAACCAACAACACAGTACTTAGCCAATTTTCGTATTTCCGTATAATTTGCCTCCATGGAAATTATGAAAAAAGAATACATGATGGTGACTCTATTGATAACTGAGGATCCTCGTAGGTCAATTGATGTATACTTACGGCCGTTGGTGGATGAGCTAAAAGATTTATGGACACACGGTGTGCACACATATGATAAATGCACTGGCAAGATGTTCACTTTGCGGGCTGCAGTGATGTGGACTGTGAACGATTTCCCTGCATATGCAATGGTTTCCATGGGGAGCACTAGGGGTTATATGACATGCCCTGTATGCAAGGAAGACGTAACATCTAGTTGGCACGCCGAAAAAGTTTGTTACCTTAGTCATCGAAGATGGTTGCCTTGGGACCATAAGTGGCGAGAGAAGGATAAATAGTTTGACAAGGAGAAAGAGCATTGCCTTAGACCCAGAGAATGGTTCGGTGATCAGATTTTGAAATAGCTTAACCATTTGGATTTTGCTCCTTCCGGGACTAATGTTAGTAGGACCAAACCTTCTACACATATGAACTGGACACACAAGTCTATGTTTTTTGAGCTTCCGTATTGGTCCAAACTAAAATTGAGACACAACCTCGATGTTATGCATGTTGAGAAAAATGTATTTGACAAATTGATCGGCACAATTCTATATTTTGAGGGCAAGACAAAGGATGCTATCAAAGCTCGTCTTGATTTGGAAAAAATGGGAATACGACGGGGTTTATAGGTGAATAGGGACAATGATAAAACCAGAAGGGATCTTGTGTTTTTTTCAATGAAATCGAATGACAAGAAAGAACTTTTAAAGTTTTTATCGTCTGTAAAGTTTCCTAATGGGTATGCTTCAAATATCGCGCGTTGCGTCAACGTTGACGAGGTTAAATTAGTTGGCCTAAAGAGTCATGACTGCCATGTGGTTCTGCAACGCCTACTTCCTGTGGGTATTCGACATCTTTTGCCAGCCGATGTAGTGAAACCAATCATGTTGTTGTCCAATTTTTTTTCGTAATTGACGTCAAGAACGTTGTGAAAAAACGGATGTTAATCAGTTGCGCCATGACATTGTCCAAGTTCTATGCAAGTTTGAGATGATATTTCCTCCAGCTTTTTTCACAAGTATGATACACATGATGGTTCACTTACCAGATGAGGCATTGCTTGCTGGACCAGTCAACTTTCGATGGATGTATCTAATAGAAAGGTATATACTCCTCGTCTTTTTTAATAATCAATATTAAATATATTACGATTAGTAATATGTGTATCGTATCGTTTTCTTTTGGCAGGCTTCTCGGAGACTTGAAGAAAATTGTATGAAACAAAGCAAAGCCCAAATGATTCATTATACAAGCTTTGGTGGCATATGAGGCGCTTACATTTTGTGGAATGCATTTAAAGGATGTTGAGACAACTTTCAATCGTCCTCCTCACAATAATGATGGGGGTGTGAGAAAGGAGAAACTTTCAGTTTTTGCCCAAATCGCTCGACTATTCAGAGATCCGATTTGTGGCGAGCCATTTTCCAAGAAGGACGTGGAGGTAGCACATTGGTTCATACTAAAAAATTGTGACGAGACACTGTCATACCTAGACGAGCATGAAAGTATGATGAAGCAAGCACATTCTTCACATTTGTATGCCAAGAAAGACCGTGAATTGTTTCCGCAGTGGTTTCTCAAATATGTAAGTTTGAAGTGTTTTGTATTGGACATATATATTGTACCAATTAATTTTCTCGAACTAACAAAATTTAAATGTTTGTCTAATATTAGGTGAATCGACTGAAAGCATCGAATTCCCCCGCGTACAATGAAGAGTTACATAACTTGGCGTTCGGACCGATTTACATTGAATTGTACTCGGGTTGCCATGTCAAAAGGCGTCAAGTTCTTAGTGGGTGCATGAGATGACAAGTTGTGTACGCAAAACAGCGGTGTTCATGTCCCCGGTGGAGGCGAAAGTACATACATTGAATTCTATGGCAAACTAACAAGTGTCGTGCAATTGCTTTACAAAGACCGGTGCCAAGTGATCCTATTTAAGTGTCGATGGTTTGATACAAACCCCAATAGGCATGGAAGTGTGAAAAGAGATCATGGATTACTATCAGTGAACACTACCAAAACTTGGTACGATGACGACCCTTACATCTTAGCAACCATGGCAAAACAAATTGTGTATCTAGATGACCCTAAAGCTGGGGGGGGGGGGGGGTTAGGAAGTTATTCAGAAGATGGATCATAGGAACGTGTATGCTATACTAGAACAAGACCGTACTGACGACAACATCGACAATGTTGCTGACCAACGTCTTGAATCTTCGATGGAAAGTGGTGCAGAAACACTCCGAGATATTAATCTTATCCAAGAACCATTTCAGATAGAATGAGTATCTTCAATCGAAATACCGATTCAGTCGATCACAATTGACCTCGGTAATATTCCACGATACGATGGTCCAGTGCGCACAAACGACGATGGTGATGTACCTATCGATGATGAGGAATGGGACATTGAAAATGATGATAGCGACGAAAATGAAAGTTATTATAGTTCGGATGAAGATTAAGGCAATTTATTTGTAACTTTTTTTTTGTAAAACACATGAAATGGCTAATGCATTATATAAAGTGATGGAAAAAATGGTATGAATGATTCCCATTTTATATGTGAATTACTTTGTAAATAAATTTGTTTTATTTGTATTTTATAATAAATTGTAAACAAAATAAAAAAGTTTAAAAAACCATTTTAAAACTTAATTGCGCGACGCATAACAATTTTTGGTCGTGCAAGCGTTTTAATTTTATGTGGGAATATTGAAATTTCAGACACTTGCTCGACGAATACATATATTTCGTTGCTCAAAGAATATTTGCACGACGAAATATATGTATTCGTCGCACAAATGTCTAAAAATTCAATCAAGGTGCTGTTTATTCGCAAAAATTTTAAAAACCTTGTGTGACGATTTTTTAGCCTTGTGAGACAAAGACTCTGTTGCGCAAGATTCTACATTTTAACCTCGTGTCTCTCCTTCCTCCCCTCACTTCCCTCTTCTTCCTTTTTCCCCCACGCGATACCCTCTCTCTCATTCCTCTGTATCTCCATCTGTCTCTCCGTCCCTCTCTTTGGTCGTCGCGTCTTCGTCTCCAAGAGGTAATTTCCTCTTCAGTTTTTTTTTTTTTTTTTTTCAATTTTCTTTATTTACCATGTTAATTAGGGTTTTTTTTTGTTTTTTTTTGTTTTTCAAATTGGGGGTTAGAATTAGGGCAGTTGGGTTAGATTTAGGGTTTTTAAATTGGGGGTTACATTTAGGTTCTTAAATTAGAGTTTTTAGGGTTCTTAATTGGGGTTAGATTCAGGTCTTAAATTAGGGAAACGATTTTGGGCAGTGAGGTTAGATTAGGTTTTCTTAAATTGGGGGTTAGATTTAGGGTGCTTCACTGGGGGTTAGATTAGGGTGCTTAAATTAGGGGTTTTATAATTTCAAGTAAAGGGTTAGAATTAGGGCCTTGTCTCGTTCTTGATTGAATTTTTCTTATTACCATGCAAAGTGATTCAGTGTGTTGACAAATAATGGAACTAAATGACACTACTACAAAAGGGGATATTACTGTCGGAGTAAAAACGACAAGAAACACCAGTTACTGTCGCTTTATTGATAAAAATTCGACATTAAATCGTGCAATGTCGGATTGAGGAACCGACACCAATGCTACCGTCACAAAAGGGTATTGACGTCGCTTAGGCCCCTTATTCCGCCACCATGAAGCAAAGTAATATAAAATAAAAAGGAACAACGGCGTCACTTAAAACTGACATAGGTACTAACGTCGCTTTTAAGCGACATAGAAAGAAACAAAAGCGTCGCTCCAAACCGACATTAAGTAACAAATAAACAATTAAATATAACAGTTACTGTCGCTTACAACCGACTTCACTTCAGCTAAATAAATAAAATAGTCAAGCTGACGTCGCTTATAAGCGACACTACATATAATAAAAATAAAAAATTTAATTAATCTTCGTCAGTTTTTAAAGGTCCTGACGTCATTTATAAGCGACACTGAATATATTAAAAATAAAAAAAATATGTAATTTTCCTCAGTTTTTAATTGATAATAATTATAAAAAATTATATAAAAATAATTCCAACAAATATATCATATATAGGTCAAGACAACCATTAACAAAATTATATAAAAATAATTCCAACGAAACAGGATCCGCCTCCTTCCCATGCTTTTTCTGCTATAATTATAAGTCAATAAAAAAAAACAATTTTCAGCAACCATCAAATTAAAAATAAATTTCTACTAATTATATATTAAATTAAAATTATCTACAATTCTTGAAAATGTACAATCCTTACAAGTTCTGCCCTAACTCTTGTAAAAGATTTTGCACCAGTTGTGTGGTTCATTGTCTTCAACTGCCTATTATGCTTATTTTTTGCAGCAATCTCCTGAAAAAAAGAGAATTTATTAAACAAATTTCAAGTTGTAATAAAATAAATAATAAAAAGTTTACCTTCGTTTTTTCTTTATTCCAGTAGGACACCAAATCAGCCCACCGTTGAGGATCCACATTAGGAGGTGTGTTCCCGTGTTCCTCGACCGATGTATCAGTATAATGTCTTATTTCTATACTCCTTATGCGCATGCTCCGCAATATGAAGTGTCATACGACAGATCATAGGCATTTTCGCCATATCCTCCTCATAAAAAATAATAGTTTCCTATACTCATCAAAACAATCAAGCATATTAATTATTACTATAAACATTGAATTATTATACTCCCTTCAAGTAACAAAAAATATTTATACCCTTATTCTATTCTAGAAAGCTTCCCTGCCATCTTCCTTGATCTTACGCCAATCTCTCACGAACGGAATAATTCTATAATCTCTAACCTCCGAAGCTACATGTTTTGAAAAAACACTAGAATTTTCACTAATGCATTTTCCAGACGCATTAAAAGAACAAGGCTGTGTCTTCATTTGGGAATTGAGGGGCCCCATCCTCGTTGAGTTGTTCCTTATAAATACAAAAAAAAAAAAACAATTAAAAACCAAGGAACAAAAAACCATTTTCAATTTGGACCACCTTCGACTACAAAACAAAAAAATGAAACTAATAACAATAATAAATTAAAAATGGACCACCTTCGACTTCTTCCTCTTCGAATTGGATTTCGTCAGCATGCTCATCTTCATAATGATCCATAGCAAAACAATCTGCAAGAAGAAGTACAAAAACTAAAAAGTGAAAAGGGAGATGAAATGGAAGTACGGACGAAATTGGGAAGGAGAGACTGCAATTTGGGAGAAAATGAAGGCACGGATTAAATGGGGAAAAAAGGGTTTAAATATGGATGCTGAGTTAGTGTCGGTTAAAACCACCACCCACTACTGACATGCATTACGTCTAATTAAATACACCCACATTCTGACAACATTTATTGCATAAAACGTGGCGTCGATTTAGTGAAAGTTGAACCGACACCACTACTGACACACTTTATTGATACAGTAAATCAAACAACCACTTTTTGATTTTAGCAAAAAAAAAAAAGAAAAACTACTTTCAGACATATTTTTTTTAAATTCACATAGCGTCGCTTTTGTTAACCTTTGTGTCGGTTTAAACCAACACGACCACTGACACACTTTACTGATGCATTAAATCAAACAACAACTTTTTGATTTTACCAAAAAAAAACAAATACTTTCTGACATATTTTTTTTTTAAATTTAAATAGCGTCGCTTTAGTTAACTCGTGCAAAAACAAGCGGAAAAGTTCCCGCCTAGTGTATTTCAAATTATCTGACCAATGTCGTCGCCTAAAAGTGATAGGAAAATAGTTTTTTTTTTTTAAAAATGTCCCCGTACAAAAAAAAAAAAAAAAACGAGTTTTTTGTTTTTTTTTTGTTTTTGTTACCTCATTTAACATTTTAAGATTTTATTAAATAAAATTGAACTTAAATAAAATACGGAATAAAAAACAAAAATATAGTCTAATTAATAATTAAAACATTACGAGGGCAAAATATTACGTTAACACTAAGATGCCTACAATCTTTCAATCCCTATCATGTAGGCATAACTATTAGAATTTTCAATTTCTATGTTTCAACCCTCCAACTCTATCACGATTGCAATCTTCTAATTTTCAACACCTATTATAGTAAAAACAAATTAAAATAACAACAAAATGTTATCAAAATTATGCCCATATAATCTATTCTAGTAAATAACAACAAAAAGTTATCAAAGTTATCAAAATAACAACAAAAACAAATTAGAATACCAGCAAATTAAAATAACAATTAGAGTGCAAAACAAATTAGAATACCAGTAAATTTTATAAGTTTTTGTTATATTTAATATTGTTAATTTAACATAAATGCTTATAAATATTATTCATTTCCATTTTCTCATAACAATTCAAGTGACAAAATTAATTAATTCGACTAGATATTTATTAATTTAATAAAAATAGTAGAAATTTATCTAAGTATTTAAATTATATTTTTTAAATAAATAAACTTGTGTATTATACAATTTAAAAATTAAAGAATTTAGTGATTGAAACCTGAATTATGGAAGAATTTCTTCGTCGATCAATTCTTTATGTACTCAACCAGCTCAAATAAATTCCCTACAAAAATAAATTGTAAATAAAAATTAAACATAAGAGGAGAAAATAAAAATATTAGTAGTAAGAAAAACTTACTGTTGTGAAGAAGGAACAAATGAAGTTGGAAGAACTGAGAAGAAAGATGTGAGATGGGAGAGTTTGTGAATTGCGAGAGGCGAGTTTGTAAATTGCAAGAGAGGAATAAGAATACACGGGGGAGAGTATATAAAAGACCATCGCTTTGTCGCTTACAACAGACACCAGGTTTCAAAATATTAAAAAAATAAAATTTATGTCGCTCATAACCGACGCAGGCTTTAAAATATTTAAAAATAATAATTAGTGTCGCTTAAAAGTGACACCCATACTTTATGTCGCTTAAAAGCGACATTGTTTTATTTAAAGCGACACCATTATCTAAAATTATTAAAATTTATGTCGGATACAAGCAACATTAAGTGTTTACGTCGGTTAAAAGCGACATAAACAGTTTATGACGCGTACAAGTGACAGTAAATCCAACGTCATGTTCAGTAGGTGTCGCAAATGTCTTATCCGCCACTATATTATATTAAAGCGACATCACCCAGTGACACAATAAGTCCATTTTGTAGTTGTGTGAACTTACTACTATCTTTAGCTTTGTTCCTTGGTTTTCCGAGTGGGGTTTTTGCTACTTTGCTGTTGGATTTTGGAATTGGATGTTCGTTGAGGTTTTTGGTTGAAAAACTTGATGTTTGTTGCTAGATGTAGGTGGAATCTGTGGAATGCAGAACCAGGAAAATGTTTACACTCTTTCCTTCTTGGAAAGTAACCTAAGTGAGACAATTGGTTTCCCACCCTACAATAATTTTTATTCGGTCGTTCTATTATGGTAATTGAGTTGCAGTTCTCTTTCCTAGAAACGAATGCAATGACATTGATTTCTTTATCCAAGTAGAGTATTGTTACAATTAAATTAAATGTACTAGTAACTAAACAAACAACTTGCTGCTTGGCCCACTGTTCTTAAACAAAAAATCATGAAGACAACAATTTAGCTTTGTTCCTCGGTTTTTCAATTAGGGTTTCTACTACTTTGGTGTTTCATTTGGATATTTGTTGAAATTTTTTATGTTGGTTGATGGATGTTGTTGTTGGAGTCTGCAGAATGCATAATCTGGAAAATTTGTAGCTCCTTCCTTCTTCGAAAAGAACCAAAGTTAAAAAATTGGTTATGGATTTCTCAGACAAGTAGAGTATTGTTACGGTTAATATAAGTCAAACGAATGTACTAGTAACTAAACGACCAACGTGCTACTTATCTTTAGCTGTGGTCCTCTGTTTTTGAGTGGGGTTTCTACTACTTTGGTGTTTGATTTTGGAATTGGATGTTGGTTAAAAATTTTGGTTGCAAAATTGGGGTCTCTGCTACTTATCTTTACCTGTGTTCCTCAGTTTTTGAGTGGGCATTGTCTCGCTCTTGATTGAATTTTTCTTATTAACTGTGGTAACTTTTTTTTTTCAAAGTGAAGAATGTATGACTCTATTAAAGAAATAGTGTTGTAGCTTAATTAGTTAGTCATACAATCAGACATAGATAGTTATAGAAATAGGGCCGTGGGGTTTTTTCATTTGAAGAACATAAATAGCTTAATTAGCCTACTAATGGTTCTCTCTCGAAAGTCTTGACTCCCAAATAGATAGAAAGTGTTATTTGCTGCTACTCACTCTTTTATAAATATATTGCATTGTTAATTATTCCAGTTAGCAAGCTTTATTTATATCCAATAGTCATATGATTTCTATACGTGATGTGGATGTTTAAAGAGACTGAGAATCACTTTATATGGTCCATTTTCTCATTACTACCTGTGAAACTATTAAGTAATTATGGTGGAAACTGTTTGAAATTATGTTGCTTAGTACATACACACACAACACACATGCACAACTTGCATACATCAACACACACACACACACACACACACACACACACACACACACACACACACACACACTGAGTACATGGAAAATTAGCATACATCAACACACACACACCCAAAATCAGCATATATACATGGACACACACACACACAACACACACGCACAACTTTTGCTAGTTTCTTCTTATAAGTTATAATTGCTGGGTCTATATCCTATCTGAATTGATTAGTTTATGTATAGTATATCAGTTTTAAGTTTTGTTTCTGCCAAACTTGAATTGGGCTTAGAATTAGGGTTTTTAAATTTCGTTTTAAATTTAAGTTGAAATTATTAGCATGTGTACGGTAAATTAAATCTTTGTGTATGAAACAAATTGATTTCCAATTTTGTAGATGTCACAACTCATTAGAACCCTGAGGGCGATGACTTCTACACCTAGTTCGACGGTTACACCTACTACTGCTGCCACTGCTCCGGCAGAGATGGACCATAGGCTAGTTAATCCGGTTGACCCAATTGGTCCTCCAGTCCCACAGGCGCAGGCATCGTCGACTTCTTCGGTGGCGTTGCCTATTAGCGCTCGACGTACTCATTGGCACCCCGGCATTACAGACCAGACGTCACCATTCGGATCCACAACCAATGCCTCGGGTACATGGCCAGGTATACAATCCTAATTCACTCCCTCATTCCCATGTTAACTGAGTTTTGTTATTTTAGGTTCAATTTGTTAAGTTATGTCATGTAAGGATTAAAAATTTTCCATTGTTTTCTCTTTTTTTGTTCGCAATTTCTTCGCTTTCAAAAATGGGTTTTTTCATGAAATTGAAATTGTGTGTATTCCGTAATTCATATCTGTTAATTTTTATGTTTTTGCAATTTTTTTGTTAATTTATGTGTGATTTCTTAGTTACTGAAATGGGTTTCTCACGGAATTGAAATGGTAGTGCTGTGGAAGAGATTTGATGCCGAGGAAATGGTGAAAATGTTTAACTGGGAAATGAAAACCTTGGTAATTGTCATGAAGCTAAGTTTTTAGAGTCGTAGAAGTTTCGGTTGTGACTGTCAGAGTCTTAAAAATGTCAATATGGATGTGGTTATATGGAATTGTTTGATACGGCAGCTTAGAATTCTTTGCCAAGCCTGTTGCCAGCAATGTTGAGAGCCTGTGTATACATTCTTGAAAATTGGCCGTCTGGGATGGTAGTTGTTGCCATTTTTAGAAGTTTGTTGTGGTATTTGAAAATGGTCAAATTGGAAATATGTTCTAATTAGGAGAAGGGAAATAGTGGCCTCAAACAGAGAAGTAGCTGTGATGCTCAATAAGTAATTTTCAAGAGAAATAGAGGAAGAAAATCTATGCGAATGTTAATTAAGTTTTGTTATTTTAGGTTAAATTTGTTAAGTTATTGTCATGTAAGGATTAAAAAGTTGTCATCGCTCCAAGCCTTTTATTAAACTGGTGTGATCATTGTGTTGGATACGTATATTGTTTATGTTATTTTCAGGGTTTTGGGAAATGTTTTAATTATAGGGGAGGTTATGCCGAAATTTTAGTAGGATTTGTTATTAGTTTTGGGTTAATGATTTTTTTTCCATGTCTTTGCAGCAAAGAAAAACACTGGGGACCTTGTCGGCAATTGAAGACGGGGAAGGTCACCCGGGTGACCAACGGATCCCAATCAGATACGATGAGCGACATTGGGCAGCACTAACGGCGGAGCAACATAGTGCATTGGCCCTTGACATTGGGCATGTCGTGCAGACCTTTTTCCCTATGCGGTGGAAGTCTTGGAAGGCGATGCCAAAAGAGATGAAGAACACGGTGCGCAATCAATTGTCTATAAGTAGCATCGCCTTTTTAATGCTTTTCATGTAAAATTTACATATTTATATTTATTACTGTCTTTTATTACTAATACTTTCAAAATATTTGTTACATTGCAGACAAACTACAATTTGGAGGACATGGACGAGGACATGTTCGCGTACCTCAATCGGCTCTTCTCCGAACGCTATAAGCAGTGGAAGAGTGATTTGCACCAATGTTTCCAGCAGTTTGATGATCCGCAGGTCGCTGTCGAGAAGGGTTGTCCGAAGGAGTTGGGGGACCGATAAGATAGTTGGGTTTGGCTGTGCGGTCATTTTCAGGAGCCGAGCTATGTGGTGCGTTTTTAATTACGACTTCTTTCATTTTACTTTTTTAATTTTTACTAATGTTTATTATTATTATTTTAATTTTCTTTAAGTATTACAACTAATATGTTTATTTTTTGTATAACAGAAAAAGGCGAAGGCGAACAAGATCAATTGGGAGAAGAAGACTTTTCTCCACCATTCATGTTTGAGGCCTTTCTCCTATAGGATGGAGGCGCGATGAAAGGTATATATTACAGCTTTCATTTCCAATTTTAAAATGTCACTAATAATTTTAAAATGTCGCTAATAATTTTTTTTTTTCTTACTAACATTTTCCTTATATTTTTCGATTTCAGGAGGGTTCAAAATTTCTGGAGATCGACGTCTTTGCTGACGTTTATGTTCGGCCTGGGGATGAATTGACCGAGTCCTTTCATGTAAGTAATTTCTTATGCATTCAACATTTATACTAATTATTTCAAATTGTTTTCTATTAATAATCCATGTTTTTTTTTTCACAGGCGACTATGGTGGAGAAGAGTCAATCGGTGCTTCAGGAGTCCGCCTCCCAGCTTTCCTCATACACGCCGATCGAGTCTGTGGATCCCCCTGAGGATGCAGGGTTTCACATCGTGACAGATAGGTTGGACCAGACTTTCGGTCGGAGGCCAGAGACTTATTGTCGGGGGATGGGAAATGCCAGGCGCCGGGAAAGTAGAGCCTCATCATCCTCATAGTCAAAGGGCTAGGTTACGGCTTTGATGCAAGAAGTCGCTGGCCTGAGGAGTGAGCTGGCATCGTACAAGTCTCAAATGTCGATGCTTGTACAAGCCCTCAGTTCCTTCAAAATACATCTCCTCGATTTTTCTGCACCATCGCTCTCATAACCCTTCCACACCGAGCAAGCACAGCAATCAGGCCCGTCAAACTCTGACCCCATCCCCAACCAGCAGCAAGATTACCAAGCACCTTCGAACGACATGCCTATAGATTTGTTCTGCTTTTTTTTCATAGTTTTGTTCCTGCTTTCTTTTAAAACTTTATATTTGTACGTACATTTTTATTTATATTATAAATAAAAATTGTTTTTTTTATTCATTAATTTGTTTTTTTTTTTTTGTCATTAGTATGAAAACTTTTTTTTTTTAAATTTTCCTCTTATTCTATTTATTTATTTTTAATAAAAATTAAACTTGTGCGAGGCCAACGAGTTGTCGCGCAAAATTAAGCGCGTCTTACTACTTCGTTGCACATTACCACGCGCCTCTTACATTTTTCGTCCCGCAAACTTTTCGAGACGAACTAGTCACAAAGCGCACTTGTACCCTTTTATATCGTACAACGAAAACCATCATCCGTATAACTTTAGCGCGACGAGTAGTAAAGCGTCATGCAATTTTTTTTATGCGCGACAAATTTGAAATTGTTCGTCGCACAATGTCTTTTTTCACGACCTTTGCGTGACAAAATATGCGCGACGATTTTCTGGTCGCCATAGTTTTTGTGCGACCTAATAATGATTTGCGTGACAAAATCTCCCTCGTTGCGCAAACTGTTTAATTTAGTAGTGTATGTCGACCTAACAACATAATTAATTTCACTAATAACCAGTAAGCTTTTTGTTTGATGTTATAAATGATGCATATATCAAAAGAAAGATTCTTGTACCGGCCGCGAGGTTCCTGAAAAAATAAAGGAATATATAAATGAATTTCTTGTGTTTGAACATAAAAAATAAAATACAATAAAATAAAATAAACGTAAGTTATCTTCACCTGTAGAAGGCTATAGAAGCTTTTCATTTTTTATGGTACTAAACATTACATGTACAATCTATACCAAGAGGCCCAAGACAAACATCCTAATTTCACGAATTGAAATGGTCGCTTTCTTTCTGCGTCTGTTTGTTGGCATAAGGTCTTAAACTGATTTTATAGCTTGCTTAAATAAGACTACTCATTTATATTGAAGGTATTTTGAAAAATGAAATGTATGACATCTTCTTTATTTTGTTCAAGTTATCTTTTTTAATCCTATCGTTTTTTTGAAGATTAATAGGGGTATCTTTTATTCTCGAATAACTTTCAACTTGGACAAAATATGGAAATTCTCATCCATTTCATCATTCAAAATGACTTCAATATAGTAAATAGTATTATATAAGTTGACCATCCTAACAAACGAGACCTAAAAATTCCATGGCTCAAAATTGTGCATTAGTAAAATGAATACATACATATATATATATATATATATATGCATATCTACATACATAATGATACAAATTATGTCTGTTGTGCATGAAACCAGAAGTAGTATTGAAAATATAAACACAGTGGTCATTTTATTTTGTTTATTATTGTAGAATTGTATATAGACTGTTTAGTCAAAATGGTCCCTGAGATTTGCCTAACTCCTCACTTTGGTTTTTGAGATTTGAAATCAATAGAAGTGGTCATTGAGATTGTCCACCATCAATCATTTTGATCATTCGGTGAAAAATAAGGATCTAAATGACAAAATTACCCTTAATATAATGAACAATAGGTCAAAATTATTTGACAAAAATTAAGGGTATTTTTGTCATTTTATCCTTATTTTACAGAGATTTTTTTACAGAATGACTAAAATGATTGATTGTGGACAAACTCAAGGACTAATTCTATCGATTTCAAATCTCAGAGACCAAAATGAAGAATTATGCAAATCTCCTTAAAAGTATTGTATTATAGGTGTGTAAATAGCCGATGATTCTTGTTTCTGTCCCCTTTTGTTGTTTCTCACAAGGCCAATATTCGTTGGGGATAAGCTCCTCGTATGCTTGGCTTTAATTAATCGGCTATGCGATATAAATAAACCACTTTACTTGGAATGAATTTTCAAGATTAAAAAAGAAAAGAAAAACTCTTGAAATTGGTCAAAACTAGAATGAATTACCTTGCTGTGCTAGTACCAGTAAATTATAAAGCAGTTGCAGCATGGCCCAAAAACAGACCCCGGGACAACATATATAATCAGATTCATTCTTCTGCAATATTGCTAGCTAGGACCGGCCTGTCAGCCTACAAACGCGGTACATTTTGTATGCCTATCATCACTATATAGCACCAAAATTAATTAGCTAGTAAATATTTTAGGAAATGTTGTATGGCAATTTGTCGATATTTAGTGGATATGTCGGAAATATCGACGAAATATGTTGATTTTAGCCGAAATTTAAGAAGTTTTTGCAATATATACTTCACCCCCCCCTATCTCTCTCTGATTTTTTTCGATATTTTCGTGGAATTATCAACCGTATAAAAAAAATTCAAAAATTTCCTTATTTTATTCATTTCCGGCCAGTTGATAACAATTTCGTTTTTAATTTAGTATTTGTTTTCACTTTTTTGAAATCTAAAAAAGTGAAATCTTGTTTAGTAACTACTTTTAGTTTTCACTTTTTGGTTTTTAGTTGTCATTTGTTTGAAAACTTAAAAGTATTTACAAAACAAGATTTTAGTTTTCCAAAAGGTCATTTCAGTTTTACCATTTTCTCTCACTTATTGTCATCACTAAATGGTTGTTAGTGGGGTGAGTTATGGAGAAAAAACTGTGGCAGCAAGCAAGAACAAAAAGGCTGCAGGTTGCAGCGGCAAAGATAGAAAAAAAAGATAGAAAAAAAAGATAGAAAAAAAAAGGTGGAAGGATAGAAAAAAATAGAACAAAAATAAAAAGGGGAAACAAGAAGGGGAGCTAACGGGAAGCAATAGAGGAGGAAGGAGGAAATCTTGGCATTCTCTTCTTTCGGTTTTATCTTCTCAAACTCATGTCTTTCTTTTGGTTTTATTTGAGAATTATGTGTAACTAATTTTTAGAAGTTGGGGGCTGTTTTGAAGTCCCGAATATGATTGCAAATGTGTTATGACATTTCGTTTCAATTTCTTTTATGAATGGATGAAAATTGGTTCACTACTTGTCTCATTGATGAATTCTTTATGTGTTTTCTACAGATGCATACTTAGTAAGCATATCTATGATTCTAACGCTATGAATATGTGTGTGCCTGCCCTTGTCGAATGAGGACCTACATATGTTCTAGAGTAGTACTTGTTAATTGCGATTAACATGTGAACCAATTTCTAGGATAAGTAAGACAACGCTAGTACTTACGATGCCTTGTGATGACTCAAACTCTTTTCGTTCTTAATGATTTCTACTTGTTAAATCTATGAACACGCCATTCCAGATTGCATGCCAGGGACTAAGTTAAGTTGAAAACGCCATTCTCTTAACATACTACATAAGAAAGAGTAATAGGTTGAGTTCTAACATTAAGCCAACTTGAGCATCTTCATCCGGAAATAATAGGAATTTGAATGAAACATAACATGTTTGTATGATTATTTGGTAGGCTTTAGGTAAGTGTAAGTCGATCTAATAATTATTTTTCGGTGGCTGGTCAGTAGGGACAACAACCCAGTTTTTGTGACATTTTAAGTAGTTAGATAAAACAATCTTCTAAGGGAAAGACCCTTATTTTCATATGCTACAATTGACAAATCTTAGTGTTAATATGGAAAATTAATAGGACATTTGTGTGCTACTTTGTGGTGTGCTTTTAATCCAATCAATGGCTCAAGCCAATATTTTAGGAGAGGTAGAGGTTTTTCTAAACTTGAAATGACTTCTGATTTCTTTTTGGGAGACTTTGGATGCGGTCCCTAGCTATGAATATTCTTTGACTAAAACCTTGTTGATTTTCAATTTTTGATCCAAGTCCCTGAAATTAATATGACAATTTATTTCTATGTACGTTACTAAATTTTTTTTAAATTAAAAATTGAAATTTATAGTTGTTTATATTAATGAGATTTTAAATAAAAAACCATAATTTGTGGGATTAAAAATATTAATATATAAATATACTATTGTGTGTGCGCATGTGTGTGTGTGTGTGTATATATATATATATATAAACATGGGTACATTCATCAAAATTAACAAAAAAATTATTGTATCAAAACATGGGTACATTCTTCAAAATCACCAAAAAAAAGAGAAGATATTAGGCTTAATAAAATTAGTAAATTTCTTCAATTAAACTTAACATGATTACATTCTCAAATCAAAGAAAAAAGAATGTACCCATATAAGTTTAAAATGGATTAGAAAAAAATTGAATAGATTTTATATAAAAAAAATGGTACATTTTACATATAACAAATTAGTATATTTAAGAATGAGTACATTTTAAGATTAAAAATTTGAAAAAAATTACATGAATGGTACATATAATTAGCATGGCATTTAGCAAAATTAAAAATGGGTACAAATAAATAAAAAAATATGGGTACAAATACAAATAAAACTTTATAAAATATGGGCACAAAAATAAATTATAATATATGGGTACAAATTAAAACTGAAAAGAAAATTGGTACAAATTAAAAAAGGGTTGCAAATTAAAAATGGGTACAAACTAAAAATAAAAATATATGATAAAAAATTTAGCCATAAATATAAATATACTAATTGTAACATTTTAAACATTAAATGAATATATTTAGAAATAAAAAATATTTTATTATTGAAATAATTGATGATGTTATTAAAACCAAGGACCTTGATCAAAAAATGAAAAGGAATAAGGTTTTAATCAAAGGAATAGCAAAAGGAAGGATGAGAACCTAATTTCTTCTTTCTTTTTTTACACATCAACCTCATAACACTACATGGCTTTTATAGCCACTACATCATCATTTATTTGGCTAATTATAAGCTTCTTAATAATTGAAACATCTAGAGAAATCATGATTAACTCCAGAAATTCCAAACATCACAACTCTAGAACTTCTATCTTCTTGATTTATGACTCTTTCTTTGTGACTTAAATTTGGTTTAATCTTCCAACATTAATTACTTTATTTTACTGCTAATTATTTTCAAAACGTAGCAAAATCGATTTTCAGAAACAGTTACAAAAATACTAAACTGATCCGTTAGCTAGCTAGTCCCTATTATACCCTTCCAGCCAATATTGCTGGAATCCGAACGAATCAATTGCAAAGAAAGAACTATTAGCAGGTTCCCAGAACTTGAGGTCCAAAATTCCATGAACAAGTCAACAAACAAATATTCTAATAGGTTTAAACAGTATAATGCACCTGATATCTGACCAAGTAAGTTGTGTAAAACACCAGAGAGTCATTTAATATATAAACCAATTTGCAATGGTTGCCACTTGCTTAAGTTTAAAGGTTCTGGTAAGCGTACTTTGCGCTTGAGGCACATGCCAGTAGGGGACAGATGGGGATAATTAGGAAACATAATCTGGATTTATTTGGTGCTTTGTTTGTGCTAATAAGGAACCTCTCATAGGTTCCACTGTATTCCACAAAGCCTAATATATTAAGACATCGAAAAGGTAGGGGTGTTTTGCGAAGAAAGTTGAGGTTCCTCCATAAAATCAATTGGTGGAACCCCAACTTTTTTCATAGTATCAGAGCAGGTTGTCCCACATGTAAAGCCAAATGGCCACACACGCTCCACGTCACCCTATTGTGTTGTCCACGTGTTAGGCATGAAAATTCGCCACACGTGATGGGGCATGTTGAGAATAAGTCCGACATTGATGGGAGGAGGGACTTTGCATGGGCTTCTAAGAGATTGGGCTACTTCCCATATTGCCAGTTGGTTTTATGGTGGAATCTCAACTTTCTTCATTTTGTCAGGTGATTTGTTTTGGTGCTACTTGAGCAGCCCTCAGTTCAGATCGCTGAAAGCCTTTGATTAACATCTCCTATTGACTGTACATGGATTTACTTAATACATTTACATATAGCGGTTCTACATGTACCAAGAGAGAATATTATATGACTATAGTTGACTATTAAATGGTGAATATTAAGTTAATGCATGTAATGTAGCCAGAGCTTGGCTTGTGTACTGAACTTTAAGAAGAAATAAATAATATAGTTTTACTATATAAGGTGTCATATATAACAGCATTGTCTATAATACAGTATACTCTTTTATAAAGGGCATTATTCAATCACTCATTTTTACTTCTCACATACCACTCTCAATTTACAGCCATCGGATTGAATGAATTAAATATGATCAATTGTTAAAAGTTAACAAGGATATGTAAGAAGTAAAAATGAATATGTAAATAACATTATACTTTCATAAAATCACTATTATACTTTATTTTTCCTTTTTATTTTAATGGAAAAAGTGAACTTTTACTACCCCGGAAACAAAAGGAAAATACCACAATGACGTTCAGAACGGAGGGGAGGGGGAAGGGGAATGTTCACTATCCACTTCTTATTCGAAACTATTTACCATTTAGATCATCTCACTAGTAGAAAAAATTATTTGCACGACCAAACTTTATGCGACAAAGCAGATTGCGTCGCTTAAGGGACCTTTGCTCGACAATATAAGGACAACGTCATGGTCATAAAAAATAGTTGACAACATTAGGCGACAAAGGCTTTCGTCGCTAAGAAGGCTTAGCACGACAAATTGGATAATTTGTCGCACAATGTTTGGGTAAAAATGCGATAAACTAAAGATTTGGCGCCAACATATTGCGCAACGAATATTTTTCGCATGAAAATCTTGTGTGACGAACATGTTCAAGGACAGTTCTATGTTCCCGGAGATCGACATGTTCAAGGACATCTATGTTCAACCTGGTAATGAGATCACTGAGCAACTCCATGTAAGTATATATAATTGTTAATATTCTTATATTTGCATATATATTTGAATTAAAAATTAATTAAATAGTAATTTTTTTTTTCTTCTTATTATTACATGCTACTATGGTGGAGAAAAGTAAGGCTGCTATCGAGGAGATGACATCGCAATTGCCCTTGGAGACGTCGATCGAGGACATTACTCTGATCGAGGATGTGGGGCTTTAGATCCTGACTGAGACCAGGGATCAGACACTCGATCGTAGGCCTGGTAAAGTTGTTCTAGGGATGGGGAATGCATGACATCTTGACACTACTGCCTCCTCTTCCAGAAAGGGCATGAGACAGATCATCGTATTGATAAAGGAACTTATGGGCCTGAAATAGAAGCTTGTGGCCTAATATGCCCAGCCTAAGGCGCAGACTGCTCGGCTATCGGCCTAAGATGCCATGTTTGCAGCCCAGAACGATAAGATGAGTTATATCTTACACGCCATGTAGTTGTCTGGCTTCCAATTCCTACCAGCTTTTCCTCAACCACCTTCAAGCTCCCAGTCCCTCTACCCACAAGATACCCAGCAGGCCGATGCAGTAGACCTCGACGACTTTATTTTATAGTTTTTTTTAATATTCGGATATTGTACAATTTTTTCGTCTTATACGTACATTTTCATTTTTGCTTTATTAATTATTGTTTATAATTTAATTAATATTAATTATAAAAAATAATTAAAATATGTAGTTTAATAAAAACATAAAAGTAAAGGAAAAAAATAAAAAGAAACCTTTGCGTGACCATGACTTTTGTCGTGTAAGATTAAAAGCAAGGAAGTCGTTGGTCGCGCAAAATTGTAAATGACGAAATTGTTTAATTAAATAATATTAATATTACTCGAAAAACAA
Source organism: Heteromeles arbutifolia (assembly GCA_024362995.1). Taxonomy (NCBI): domain Eukaryota; kingdom Viridiplantae; phylum Streptophyta; class Magnoliopsida; order Rosales; family Rosaceae; genus Heteromeles; species Heteromeles arbutifolia. Next base: position 43,063,604 of record JANCRC010000001.1, on the reverse strand, counting down.
ATAGTTTGGGACAAATTTTGTTGCATAAAAGTTTACACAACGAATATTTTCGTTGCGCATATGCTTACTTAACGACTACATGCCATCACCACAAACTCAACGCGACCAATGGTGTAGCCATGTTAAGGCCTACCTTGGGCTATAGCACAGGTAGCTTTCCGTAAAAAATTAAAATTTTACATGTAATTTTTATTGATTTTCGAATGTAGCCCATCATATATTTAGTCACTAATCGTAATTTTCTTGGTTTAACCATATAAAATTATATAATACAGTTTACAAACCATCTCTTTTTGTTTCGTCATTTTTCTCGTCGCTTCTTGTACATGTACAAGTTTGGGTTTGAATTTTAATACGTATTTGTTTAATAACGAAAATTCTTGGCTCACCTTATGAAAATTTTCTTAGGGTAAACGATACTGTGAAAAATACAGTATCAAGTTTTTTTGTTTATAAAGATTTGAATGTTTAAGTTAGCCCACCCGGTAAAAATTTCCTAGCTCTGCCATTGACGCGACAAAAACCTTTTAGTTTTGCATGACACACTTCGTTCTCTTATATTTTAGGCGACGAACCTACGCGATTTATAACTTGTCTTCGTCGCGCAAACACAGTTTTCACAACCTTTGTGCGACAACGTCTTTGCGACGAAGAATTCATCGTGCCAATATTTAAGCGATGCGAGATGTCTTTACATAACGAACTTTTGTTCGTTGCGAAAATTGACACACCCCGTCCCAAGGAGGGCGTGCTGGCCGTCACGTGAGAGTGACGTAACCATGTGCACAATGCGGAAGCTAAGAAGATAAATGTAAATACACATTCTGAGCAATAAGAACATCTAGTTGCAGTCAAGGACAATTACTAAGATATAACACCCGAAGGTGAAACCTACTTTTGTGAATTCTGTCAGAACACCGTTGTATCCCTTATGGCCACCAAAGCACTAAAAACAAAACGCGTGAGTGGGCAAAAACAAATCTTTTCAAAACCTTTTCTCTTTTCAAAGGTTCTAACCCCTAGTTGTAAAACCTGTATAGTTTCCCAGAAATATATAATACGCATATACTTATCTCAAAACCATGTTCAGAAGTAGTGATATGCAAGGTATATGCCATGCCAAATATATCTCATCAAAATACATAACTATATCAGGTGAAATAAACTCATCATAGATAACAACATGTTCACCGAGTGATCAGTTCGGTTGAACTATAGCTCATAATCAATCTCATCATATCTCATCATCATATTTGCATATATCCTACACACAAGTCGTACCCACTTATAGTGGTCTATACGACAGGCTGGGTGTATAATAAATAAATACGCTCAAGTGCTACAATCACATGAAGGCTATGCGCTAATCGCGGGTCACCTACGAGTCGGAACCACCTAGTGTGGTTTGTATGACAGGCTGACACCTGCCTTGGATCCAAGGTTGAGCGTGTGGTGCGGGAGGTGAACGATCATGTGAAGCTATGCCCCTAACTCTGGGCGGGAGCATTAACACCGGGGTGCAGGTTTATGAGCTTTCAAAAGATCTCACATAATCATCATATCATAATAATCATTCTCTATCATTGATACATACTCACCTTATACTTACCTGTGCGTCCACAGCACCAATTACCATTATATACAGCTACTAATGCATGAATAAAATAGATATATACTTTGCATGGCATATTATATCACATTTCACTTAAATTGATTTTCTGGGAAAAATCTCATTTATATAGGTATATACGGAAAACAAAAACCCACTCACTGATATATCGAAGGGTCACAACCCCCGAGCCTTGATTGATGGCGCTCGTCCACTGGATAGGCCTCACCTATATGCATAATAACTAAATAAACGTTATTTAACGCACTTAACCGACATTAGGTAATAACTTCTCAAACATTGCTCATTTTGGGTGTATGAATATACCACAATGATCTACATAATCTCAGGATCATCCCTATATTTTTAGAAAAATTTTCCGACCACCCACGCGTCGCCACGCGCGGGCACTTGCCAGGCACACTGACGACGTCAGTTAACGCTGTCAGGAATATTCCGTCCAAAAGCAAGTATAATCCGTTAAAACTAACCTGACGCCGTTAGGTTCCGTTAAGAATATTCCGTCAACTTGACAAAATATTCCCCTTTCTTCTCCGGCGCTCCTCCGGTGCCGTCACCGTCCCCGTCGCAAAAAACTGGAAAATTCTTTAAAACCTTATATCTTCTTCATTTTTGCACCAAAATTCATGAAACTAGTACCAAATTAAAGCTCTTAACTTGTAGAACATTTCCTTACCTATTTAAAGCCCCAAAGATCACGTGATCTCGCCGGAGAAATTCGAGAAAACCGGCCAAACTTGAAACTCACGATCCCGACGTCCAATTTCTTCCAACGAACCACTCCGAGCCTCATGAGGACGATCTAAAGCTCCCTAAAAGCTTGAAATGCTCTAAAACTTCCACATTCACGTGTGCATGAACAGTACCTCAAAACTGGGCTTCGGGTTTCTCGAGTTTTCGAAGGTTTCACAACCAGAAAATGGTATGGATCCACTCGTGACAATGAGATGAAGATGATGGTGTTAAACACAAGCTCGATCTATGTTGGAGAGGGTTGGTTCTAGATTTGTCCGTACAATTGTACGGATTTTCAGAAAAATCCGAGAGGGAGGAGAGAGAGAGTACGGGAGAGAGAGAAAATGGGTGTTGGTGTGTGTGTGGTCCACGTGGGTCACCAATCACCACAAACCATTTTCTAAGTTCTTATTGGGTCCAAAACATTAGGACCTACAATAATTGGCCCGAACCTTTAGCCCAAAACCCAAACACAAACAAACGCTCAAGGGCATTTTCGTCTTTTCACGTCCTCGAAATTACGGGCTGTGACAAAAATTGTTTAATGTAGTAGTGTCATTTAAAATTTGTTTTAAAAAAAATTAAAAAAAGCCAGTTATCTAATTGTATATAAATAAGGGAATTGTTATTAGCACTCCAAAAATCTCATTTGGCACTGCAAACTTTCTATAATTATAAATATGTAGAATGAGATTTTTGGAGTGTTAATAACAGTTCTCTTAAATAATTAAGTAAACGAAATTAAGGTTCTAATGAAACACTGAATCCTTACAAAATTGATCAAATAGCTAATTTGTTTTCAATTTGGTTTACTTTTTAAGGGAGGATCCTTGATGATCCACTAAGTTGGTTTCAACCCTTGCTTTACTCATAATTTACTAGATATGAAATAAAAAATACTCTAAAATAGCTAGGTATTCCTCCTTAAAAACATTTTAATTAAAGAAGACGACACAAAATTTACAAAAAAACAAATGACACCAACCAAGTTGCGTTTCATTTAAGACTTAATTAGTCGTCGAATCTTATTAACTACAACAATTCGTGATCTATTCAAAGGAATGAGTTGGTTATGGATTTATTTTCAATTTTTAAGTAGATCGAAGGAAAACAGTGGAATAATTGATCAACTGATTATTCAATGAACAACGATATTAAAAACGGAAAAAGAAACAAAATAGTACAATGGCGGTGCTAGCAAAATTATATGGAGCTAAAACCCTGTAAACACCGAAAGCCCTAGAGAATGCCTTGTTGAAATGCGGTTAATTAATTATTAAAGAAATTATTAGTAATTTTACCAAAAAAAAAGAAATTATTAGTAAAATTAACTAAATCTCTTGTTCGATTCTCAATGCAAAAATGTGCATCAAACTAACACCGTTGTAGTAAATGTGGTTGTATGTAAAATCACGTGAACTTATCATTCAAGTAATTATAATAGTTTATTAATTTGTTCATCTGAGATTTTTTATGTTCGACACTCCCCACCTCAATATTGTTACATGAAACAAAATTAACAATAAATTAAGAGCCAAACAAAGAAAAACACAAGAACAGTAAATGGTGCAGTGGGTCACATGGATTCCTCTGAGCATGTCCGACACCTGAACCAAGCTGTTGTGTATTGTTTTAATCGCCTTCTCTCTCTCTCTCTCTCTCTGTGTTTATAGATCTTCATCAGAATCTCTGGGACATCACCAGCTTTTCGTCATCTTCTTCTTTTTCTATGTCCAAGTGTCCGACCAAATTATTGCCAAATGAAACCATGGTCACATCTTCTGTTCAGAAAATTATGAAAAAAGTACAGTACTAGCTGAGTAAAAGACTAAATTATCCCCTTTCTATTCATACAAATTTGAGTTGAATAGGGAGATTGCTTTCCTCACGGTTAATATGACAGAGGATTCTCTCCTCCTTTTTTTCTTATACATTTTTTTTTTTTTTTTGTTTGTATGGTTATAGTTAAAAATGTTAATATTTTATATTTATTTTTTTTATACAGATAATAAGATAAAAATATATGACTTAATCGTGACCACACAAACAGAAGCAAGATTGAAATGTATGAAAAAAAAGAGGAGAGAATCCTCCTCCTAATATGGCGTTCTATTCATGACATGGGATATGCTTTTGGGCCCGCACAAATAAAATGTCTTCTCCAAAGGCGCCCACCGTTGGATTATCTACATTGAGTTTTAATAATTAATTTAATAATCCATTAGAGGTGCTTAAGAGGTGAAAGAATAAATTATATCGTATATTTGTATTTATTATCTACAAAATTTAAAATTAAAACTTTTCACTTATAAATAAAGAAATATTAGATTGTAGAACTAATGGTTGTTTGAGAGTTTGTCTATTGAATGTACTAATTTTCACTTGTATTATTCATAATACTCATAAGGATGAGATTTAAACAGTGAGATTCATAACTTGCGTATAAGTGTAGAAAAATATCACTAGATTGTAGTATCAAGTAGTTGTTAAAGAGTTTGTCGATTGAATATACTAAGTGTAGAAAAATAACACTAGACTGTAGTATCAAATAGTTGTTTAAGAGTTTGTCGATTGAATATACTAATTTTGACTTGTACTACTCATAATACTCATAATACTCATAAGGATTAGATTTAAAGAGTAAGATTATATCTACACAAGTGAGCTTTTGAGTGTTTCCTAACGATAGATGCATGTTACTCGCATGCTTGTGTAGACGATTGATTGTATCATTATTTATGCAAGCAAATTCATTGTACAAGATGTAATCAATAATGCAATCAGTAGTTCAATTACAAATAACATGTTGTAATAAATCAGTCCAACCAATATAGTATTGGTGTTTGATCAAAATGCAAGCTGTTTTTCATATGAGTGCATTATTATACCGAGACGCCACAATGACAGTAGACATATTTCATGTAAGTTGCGAGAGAGCAAAAGAGAATCTCTCTCTAACCTCTAATGGAGGGACTGGTCTACATGAAATCTCACGTGCAACACAATGTAGCGTTTTGTTTGCTTGGCTAAGCTCGTTTAAAAAGGAAACAGAGTTTCTTATTAGAGATGATAAAAGGGCGAGTTTGTTTGGTCTTTTGGGTGTAGTGCTTTGGCTTAGCTAGCTTCAACCCCTAATAAAAATTTCTTTGATTTGGGTTCTCTTTTAGTGGAAAGAAAAAACCTCCTCTCCCTTCTAACTTCCTTTTCCCTTCTGAACCACACAAAAGCCCCTCGTACACTTTGACAAATCTTCACTGGAGAATTAAACAGATTTTTCAGTAGTTAAAAAGTGATTAGAGTGATTAAAGCATGACATTAGAAGCTGTGGTTTACCCACAAGAGTACCCATTTAGCTTTGGTTGCAGAGACTTCTACTCTTTTAATGGAGGTGGTTCTTGGGGCAGTGACTTCATCTCACAAGACCAACAAGGCAACAATGAATATTGGGACTACTGTTCATCATCTCCTTCACTTTTGCAAAATGTGAAAGATTGGGATCCTAACTCCTCACCTGAGGCCTGCACAGTTGATCAATCTTGCCCATCAGGACAACACCTCTCTGCCATGGAAGCACCGCCGCAACTAGAAACAACAAGTCGGCGCAAACGGCGTCGTACCAAGAGCAGCAAGAACAAGGAGGAAATTGAGAACCAGAGGATGACGCACATTGTTGTGGAGCGCAACAGGCGCAAACAAATGAATGAGTACCTTGCTGTCCTCAGATCATTGATGCCACAATCTTATGCTCAAAGGGTCAGTTTTACATTTTGATCACAAAAATTAAAAATTGGGTTCCTAGGTTGGCCAAAAAAGTTCATCGAGCTACATATGTTTTTATTTTTGTTTTTCTTTTACAAAAGTCATATTACGTGAGGGAGATACACGAACACCGAACCTCGAATGTGAGGGTAAACTGGCTTAACCACTACAACTAGAAGTCCCTTGCATCTCCATTTTCTTTAGATTGAAATGTTTTTGGGATTAACCCTTATCATTCAAAAAACTCACATGGATTTCTACCCGTATGTTCTTTTAAACTGAATTTTTTTGGGATTGGACCAAATTAATCTTGTTATAAATATTTGTTACAGGGGGACCAAGCATCAATTGTTGGGGGTGCCATAAACTTTGTGAAGGAGCTAGAGCAGCTTTTTCAGTCCATGAACAGCAACAAGAGGAGCAAGCAACAGCCTTTGGCTGACTTCTTCACCTTCCCACAATTTTCAACTCGTGCAACACAGAATAACAACTCAGCTGGGGTCCAAGCAAATGAGTCGAATGCGACTCAGTGTAACAACAACCAGTGGGCAGCAGCAGACATAGAAGTGACCATGGTGGACAACCATGCCAACCTTAAGATACTGTCCAAGAAAAGGCCTAGACAGCTGGTGAAGATGGTGGCTGGGTTTCAAAGCCTTAGGCTCAGTGTTCTTCACCTTAATGTTACCACAGCTGATGAAATGGTCCTCTACTCGGTTAGCGTTAAGGTAATTTGTTTTACTGTTTTACAGCCAAGTCTTTTCAAATGATTGCATTACCTTTTCATGAATTAATGTCCTATCAAGAAAACATCAATATATTTGACCAGAAAAAGAAAAAAAAAATTTATATCAACAAATTTTATGTTACTACTGTCACCGCCAATATTAAGAGAAATGCTAATTAACCTAGTCACCAGGTGATTAGGGAATAAACGAATGTACTTTTACTGTTTTAATTTCAAATTTTGATATCAAATTTAAATATGAGTGACTATGAATACTTTATCATTAACTAACCAAGACACCGAGACTCTGCCTCAAAAACTATAATTGCAGGCTGTTTGTATTGAAAAACAATGAAAGGAGTACACACAATAAACTAGGAAATGATATGGGAGCACTAGGCTTTCAATAACGTTGGATTTTCATCTTAGTCTTTAAATTGGACAAAAAAAGATTAACTTTAACAACTAATCAGTTCACACCCCGTTATTATATTATTTTCCACACCCCATCTTTGTCATTTAGTTTTGCACTGCGTATGTGAATGTGATGCTGGGAATGCTACAAGTTCATGTACTTATTAAAAAGTTTGTCTAGAAATTTGTAAGAGAAAATTACATTTTTTGTCATTTGGTTTTGCATTGCGTATGCATCGATCAAGTGGATCCGATGTGAATCCTACAAGTTCATTCACTAAAAAAATTGTCTAAAAAAGAACAGATTATCATTTTTTTTCTTTCTTTTACTAAACTCACTATATATATATATATATATATTTCTTTTTTTTTAATTTTAGAAAAAATAATAAATTTCTGTTTATTTGTGAATTGGGACAGATTGAAGAAGGCTGCCCGTTAAATACAGTGGATGAAATAGCAGCAGCTGTTAATCAAATGCTGCGCACAATTCAAGAAGCTGCCTTTAGCTGAAAGTTTAATCCTTACTTTGAGTGGGATTAAATTTTCTTCGTTCTCTTTTGCATTATTTTGTATGGTGTATGTTTGCTTATTGAGAGAAAGGACTAATCTAATTGTCCACAGTGAGCCACAATGATTGAAATAATCACTGCAACAGCATCTTTGTAATACCTCTAAAGCCAACAAAACAGACAGAGAAGATATATTAAGTACCATACTTCTCTATCATTGCTTAATTTGGATGATAAAGTAGTGTCCCAGATGCAAATTATAATTCTGTCGTCAATTAAATTACTATAATTTGACATAAATCTGCTGGAATTAATATTCGTTTCTTTGGGAGTCGAACTTTTGGGTAGGGTCCCCATTGTACAATCGAATATTTGTACTTCTTAAACTATATACCCATCTCGATCAATATATACACACACACAGAGGACCCTTACCAAGAGGGATCCTCATTTTCAGCTACACAATTTCATTAAAGTCAGATCCAACGGTCAAGAGGGTGTCTCCATTTTTTTAGAAAAATGGGGATCCCTCATGTGAAAGATTATATATATATATATATACACACACACACACACCCATCGATCTAACCCTAATTTTTTATTAATTGAGATTAACTTGGACATGCATTATGTATAAATTCGTTTCACAACATGCATATGAGTTCAACTCAAGGTCGGTTCTGAGATTTTGGAGGCCCTATGCGAGACTCAAACGGAGGCCCTTACAAGGTCTAAATTTTGGTTGCTATATTTTCTTTTATATTTTTTATTTTTTTGTGTGTATAAATTGATATAAACGCAAAAGAAAATAAAGAAAAAGAAGCATGGTTTGGTGGCTATGTATCTGCATTTTTTATGTTTTTGAGTTCGAAACTCCTTACTTTTTAAATACAAAAAGCATGCTATGGTGGCTATGTACATATCATATCACCGTACATATGTCATAATCAGAACAACTCATGCTCTTTATTATGAACTAGTTAAACAAATCACTTGTTATGATATTGTAGCATCTTATAATGAACTGTTAGTTTTTTTATTGCATTTTTTCTCACTCCCTAAAGTGAGGATGATTCTAACCCCCACTCAGTTGATTGTCGTTAGATTAGTTAGAATTCGAGATTCGTGTCTTAAATCAATTAAACCAAATTAATTTAACGGTAATCAATAGGGGATGAGCATCATCTGCTCACCTCCACTTTAGTGTTGTGAGCAAAGTTGTATTTTATATATATAATGAAAATTAGATGATCCTTAAAAGTTGACCAAAGAATAAACGAATGACATGTATTCGATTAAATGATATCATCTATGGAAAGGGGGTTTTAAAGATTATATCTTCAAACTTTTAAGGATTTTAATTAATTATGATATTCCTAATCATATATTTATCATCAAAAGTTATCTTTTATAATGATAGACATTAAACTACAAATATTAAAGAGAAAAGAAAAAATTAATGTAGTTCAAAAAAGGCCCAAAAAGGGTTCTACTAGGACTCGAACCCTTACAGAAGCAAATGAGAGTACCAACGCTTGACAATTCCCCTAAGGCAACATTGTGAATTACGTTCACACTCTTTTTATATGTAGTATATTATAAAGGTTATTAAAATTCAGGGGCCCTTAAAAATCGGGGGCCTGTGCGGTCGCATGCCTGGCACCCCCTCAGGGCCGGCTCTGGTTCAACTATATTAGTCAGCTTCATAAACATGTGAGAAAAAATATTTTGTGAAAGGAGGAATATATAACTAGGGGTGGTTCGGTATGGGACCCAAATCGAAAATGGGATCCCTAATTCAAAACCGAAAATTTTGGGACAGGAATTTGAAGACTAATTCCGAACCGAAATTTCGGTATTCCATATTTTTGGAGTATGGGAAGGTGCATATTGATGCTGAAAAGGTGGAGAACCGATCCGTGACGTGCAAGCATTCGATTTGGTATCTGGGTCGGAGTTTTCGGCACAGGGGAGGGTGATAGTGCTGCCATGTGGGCCGACATTGGGTTCGCACATAACGCTGGTGGGGAGGCCGAGGGCGGAGTTTCAACCCAAGATTGCCCTGATGAGAGACGCGCTGGTGAGTCGGCGATGGTTTGGCAGTTTAAGGTGGAGTTGCTGGGGTTGAAGACTGTGGAGGGTGAGGAGCCACTGAGACTTTTGCATTTCAATCCAAGGTTGAGGGGGGATTGGAGTGGAAGGGTTGTGATTGAACTCAACCCTTGTTACAGGATACTATGACGGTAGTCTTGAAAACTGTTGCCATCTGCGAGTATGGGGTGAGCTGTGGAATAAACACATAAATGAAGATTCGATACTGTAACAGTATTCTCCTGGAAATAGTTTTCTAATAAAATTAAACCTAACTAATAATTAAAAAATAAATAAAAAATCAGTTTGGTTCAGGATTCCCGAACCAATGCATAGCTCAGAACGAAACCTATATCAAAAGTTTCTGGTATCAGTTCGGTATGGAGTTCCGAAATTTCGTATTATCGATTTGGAAATTTTTCGGTATCAGATCGGTATTGTTTTGGTTTGGTTTGGGATATTTGGAAAAAATTTCCAGCCCTATATATAACAAATCAAGTAGTTCTTAATTTAGTGGTATGTGAATTTTTTTTCCCCCAGTAAGTAAGCTCAATGTAATGAGAATTATAGAAAACCATACACTTTGGTTTGCAGCATTTTAATGTTGTCGGGACAAGTTACATAGGAAAGAAAACGTTGGTGTATATGAAAATGTAATTAATCCCAAAAGTGGAAGCTAACAACTTCTTTTTTTTTCAGGCAACCTTTTTTCTGGTAAAGAAAAGAAGAGAGTAACAAACATTTTACAGACTGGAGACGATGTGTTGGGGTTAAAAATCGAGTGGCTAGCTAGTGGGCTTTATTTGTAGATGATAATATTCTGTTCGGTAGTTTTGTCGAGATTCCTCAAAAATTTGGGAAATAGTACATATATATATTTTTTTTCATGTACAAGAAATCCTAACATTCCTAGATGCACGTACTGCATCTGAGACCAATCTTATTTTGCTTGTTTTTAAATGATCTTACTTGACACACTCCGACCTAAATCAGGGCGTGTTGGCCGTCACGTGGAAGTGACATAACCATAAGCACAGTGCGGAAGCAAAGATTAAGTGTGAAATACACAACCAGAGTATAATTAATCTAAGTGCGGTCAAGGAGAACAAAGTACTAATTAAACAACACCCAAAGGTGATCCTACATTTGGTGAAATCTGTCAAAACTATCCTGAAGCCCTCGCAATGCCACCAACGATAATTCCTACTTAGTACCTTGAGGGGTGAAAAACAAAAAGCGTGAGTGGGCAAGAACAAAGCTTTTCAAATTCATTTCTTTCTCAAAAGGTTCTAACCCCTTGTCGTAAAACCTGTATAGTTTTCCCAGAAAATAGTATATGTAAATAAATATCTCAAATCATGCTCAAAAATATCAAAATCCGCATATAAAAATGCCTTGCATATGCCATGTCCAGTACTTACACCATGTCTACTATCACAATATCACATAAGTAAGCCAGACAATATAATTCAATGTTAATAACCCATCTAGCTGGGAGTCACCTCTTGCGACCTGTACGGCTCAATCATATATCTCAACAAGTATCTAGAGCTCATCTATCTAGCTAGCCGGGAGTCACCTCTTGTGACCTGTACGGCTCAATCATATATCTCAACAGTACACAACTCATTAACCAATATGCCTGCACAAGTGTAAATAAGTACGCTCTAGTGCTATGATCACGTGAAGGCTGTGCGAATAATCACGGGTCACCTACGAGTTGGAAACCACCTACAATGGTCTATACGACAGGACTATGCACCTAACTTGGATCCAAGGTGAGCGTATGGTGCGGGAGGTGAACATCACGTGAATGACTGTGCCCTGGCCCCGGGCGGGAGCACTAACAATAGGTGCAGGTTATGAGCTCTAATATATCACCATAACATCATCATCATCACCATATAATTCAAAACCACTACCATCATAATATACTCACCTGTGACTTACTTGGGCCTCCGCAACATCATGCGACAATATGCATATGCTCAAATATCATGCATGTATGACATGGCATTTCAATCACATTTCATTTAAATATGTTTCTGGGAAAAACATCAAGTTTATATATATACTGAAAACCAAAAGCCCACTCACTGGTATGTCGAAGGGTCGTAGCCCCCTTGCCTTGAATGATTACGCTCGTCCTCGGGATAGGTCACACCTATATGCAAAACAACTATATAAACGTCACTTAAAGCACATAAACAACACAAGCTAATAACTTCTCATAAATTGCTCAATTTGGGTATATGAATATACCACTGAGACCTACTCATCCTTATAAACATCCCCATATGAATATACCACAGAGGATACCTACTCTGGTAATAAGGATCCTCTGAATACTGATATGGTCCTGAAGCATAAGGAGAGCATCACCCTGATAATGGTAAGCACCACCTCGACCCATCTGACCACAAGTACCAGAAACTTGCTGGATCGGTGCTGGTAGTGGCATAGAAGACTGCTGAGGCCTCTGCTGATTTTAGGGACAATTTATAGCTCTATATCCCATCTGCCCATAAGTAAAACATCCACTGCTGCCCCGCCTGCACTCTCCAAAATGCTTACTATTACATCTGCGGCACAAAAGAACACTTCTTCTCTGACCAGTGGAACTAAAACCTCAACTAGAAGAGCTAGAACTAGCTCCACTTTGCTTAAAACTCTGAGTCTTGCGAGGTCCTTGAGAAGACTGACCTTTACCCTTATCATCATTCCTCTGATTTCCATCTTTTTCTTCTTCCTCACTCTCACTAGGCATATTCTCAAAATCCTCAATCCTCAACAAAATCTCATAAAACTCCTGGTAAGTAGCACAGTGAGTAGTGGTCGCTATAGTACGCCATTTCTTTTTAGTACCCAGAACAAAGCGACGTAGCATCTCAACCGGATTAGCAGCAACCGCCGGATGATAACGAGACAAGTCAGTAAATTTCCTGTAATACTCATTTGTTGACATCTTCCCCTGCCTCAAATAAGTAAACTCTTGCTGTTACACCCCACCCACATTTTTATTTAAAAATGATTTTTAATTCTTAATTGGTGTGCCTAAGGGGCCCACCTTCTGTTTTTGTGTCCCTCATTCCCGTCATTCTTCCATCTCTCTCAGTCCTCTCTCTTTCTCTTCTATGTACCCTGTGACCCCTCTTCTTTTTCTTTCAACTTTCTGCACTCTCTCCCGTATCTTTCGAAATCCTCTCACCCCGCGACCCACAACCGTGTTCACCCATCACCACACCACCCTCCCCGGCGTCAACGACGTCGTCATCATCATCATCATCTCGTCGTCTATCTCTCTCTCTCTCTAACTCTCGACACTCTTCTTCTCTCTCTAAGCTCTGAGAGCTTCACCTAGCCTCAGCTTAGCTCATTCACAAATCAAACAAAAGAAATTCACTTACTTGGAATCTCTGAGACTTAAGGAACCCTACAATGCACTTGCATGTGCCATCAGAGCACCGTGGGATGATCTGCCATGATACCCGAGAGCTTTGAACTCTAACCTTCAATCCCAGGTGAAATTCTTTCCTTTTATTTGAGTTCTGGGTATCCATCTGTGATGAGGATTATGTCAAAAATCTCTAGGGTTAATCTCTTTGTTTGGAATATGTGCGTGCATGTCATTCCGGCAACGAATTTCGACGAATGTCGTTGAGTTCGAAGCTAGGTGGTGACTATCTTCTTGGCGTTTAGCTCAATTTAGACTTTTAATGTATTGTTGGGCTAACCTAAGCTTGAATTCGTGGGTTTAACTCTCTGCATGCACTCATTCTCTTGGTCTCAGTTTTCGACGGTGAACCCCATGCTTTTTCTGGCGAGTTTGAAGGTGTTGGCACTTGAACTCGTTTGAATACTATTCCAGGTAACTAGATACCTATTTGCATGTGATTTTTGGGCTAGAGATAACTATTTATTGACATGCATACTTTCTGCCTACTATTTCCAGAATCTGGCGCAGCGGAACCGTGTGTGGGTGTATGTGTATGTGTTTGTGGGCTGCGTGTGTGTGATTACTATGCACGTGTATGTGTATGTGAGTACTGTGCACATGTATTTGTGTGTAGTGCCATGTGTGTGTGTTGAGTGTATAGTGTATAGTGTGTGTGTGTGTGTATGTGTGTGTGTGTGTGTGTGTGTGTGTGTGTGTGTGTGTGTGTGTGTGTGTGTTTGTGTGTGTGTGTGTGTGTGTGTGTGTGTGTGTGTGTGTGTGTGTGTGTGTGTGTGTGTGTGTGGGTGTGTGTGTGTGTGTGTGTGTGTGTGTGTGTGTGTATGTTTGTGTGGGTTTGGGTTTAAGCCCAAACCAACCCTTTTCACCCTAGCCCTTTTTAACCAAAAACCTTAGGACCCAAAACCCAAAATCTCTCTTAGGCCAATTTCGATGTTCTGAATCCGTTTTTGGAGTCCATTCCTTGGAATTCTATCGTTTGGGCATAGTTTGATAAATTGTACATTTTTGTGCTTAGGTAAAGTTGCTAGTGGAGATTTCCTTAATCCTTTTTTCCGCACAACTCTACTGCTACGGAGTATCTGTGAGTGGACCCTTTCTAAAATTGTTATGATTTTATAATTTAATTGCATAATTGAAACGCATGCCTTACGAGTTTATGAACTGATTTTATGTTTAGCATGTTTATTGAAATGTTGATTATCGTCTCATTATTTTGTGAGGAATTAATTGTTGGCCTATATTGAGCTATATTTTGATATATCGTATTTTCTATAAAAACCATGAACTGGTAGACTATCTGATGGATGACGACAGGGTGCTAGAACATGTTTTCGAAACCCCTCTTTATAGTATAGACAATGGATGACCTTATACTATGAAGTGGTTATTTTTTAGAGGCGTAGCTATTTGTGCGTACCTAGTGGACACTATGCCGCCTGGGGCGAGGATCTGGTGTTGGCATTGAGGTCGAGAGAAATAATCCCTAGCGAAAGGCTAAGGGACACGGAGACAGGCATTGGGCCGGGAGGGAGTTATCTCTGGCTACGGGCACAGAGACTTAGGTGCAGGCAAGGGATCGGGAGTATTATTATTCAATGATCTTACTGGCAGCACATCGCGTTTACGAGACGATCTTTGAGACGATTTATACTTTGATTTCCGCGATGTTTTTCCGTGTTATATCTTTCGAGATGTTTATGGCATGCTAGTGTTTTCAGCAAACCTATCTATTTTTATGCTAGTAGTTTTCTTTATATAAACTGTGGGGGTTAGTATGTTGATAACTGTTTTATTATTATTATATATATATGAACTTGGTCCACTCACCCTTGTCTTGCACGCCCTATTCAGGACTTAGGATCAAGGCACATAACCCCAGCATCAAGACACTTCCGCAGCAGCATCTTCGAATCCTCTCGATGTAGGACCCACATCCTTTTATTTATTTTAATTTTATACTAATTGTTTTAGTGCTCTAGTTAGTTGTATGCTTTGAACACGTTCCTAGATTGTTAATTCATTGTAATTAATTTCATAACCCTTATTTATTTCTTATTCTTATTCTTGTATTCAATAAATGGCTTTCGTCACCTTTGGGTGTCGGCCAGCACGTGTCTATCCCAGTGTTCTGTGGGACCCCGGGATCGGGGCGTGTCACTTGCTTCTTACTATCAATATAAGCTGGAGGAATAAATCTTTTCATAAATAATTGCTTGAAAACTAATCAATCCGCAGCGTCCTCTCAAGTTAACTCATAAGCCTCATGTTCCTACCAGGATACAGGTTCCTTACCTAAGAACCAGGTAGTTAGCTCGACCCATTTATCATGAATAAGATTCCCCTAACATTGCATTACACGAAAAGTCTTCTTCACATGATTGAACCATTTCTCTGCTCCTTCAGGTCCTTTATTTCCCATAAAATGATTCAACTTCAAATTATAAACAGTCTCAAGCGGAGTCATCTGAGGAGGTCGAAACACAGACTGTATAGCATTAGCTATGGCTTCCCTTAATTGGGCGATATCCGGGAAACTAGGCTCAGCTGAACGACGTGGCTCTCTACGAGGCGGCATAGTTCTGACAAAATACACCAGAAATAATTAGGGAATTCACAAAATATGCAAGACTGCAAAACCTATGCTCTGATACCAAGCTGACACACCCCGACCTAAATCAGGGCGTGCTGGCCGTCACGTGGAAGTGACGTAACCATAAGTACAGTGCGGAAGCAAAGATTAAGTGTGAAATACATAACCAGAGCATAATTAATCTAAGTGCAGTCAAGGAGAACAAAGTACTAATTAAACAACACCCTAAGGTGATCTTACATTTGGTGAAATCTGTCAGAACTGCCCTAAAGCCCTCGCAATGCCACCAACGATAATTCCTACTTAGTACCTGGAGTGGCGAAAAGCAGAAAGCGTGATTGGGCAAAAACAAAGCTTTTCAAATTCACTTCTTTCTCAAAAGGTTCTAACTCCTCGCCGTAAAACCTGTATAGTTTTCCCAGAAAATAGTATATGTAAATACATATCTCAAATCATGCTAAAAAATATCAAAATCCGCATATAAAAATGCCATGCATATGCCATGTCCAGTATTTACACCATGTCTACTATCACAATATCACATAAGTAAGCCAGGCAATATAATTCAATGTTAATAACCCATCTAGCCAGGAGTCACCTCTTGTGACCTGTACAGCTCAATCATATATCTCAACAAGTAGCTAGAGCTCATCTATCTAGCCGGGAGTCACCTCTTGTGACCTGTACGGCTCAATCATATATCTCAACAAGTAGCTAGAGCTCGTCTATCTAGCCGGGAGTCACCTCTTGTGACCTGTACGGCTCAATCATATATCTCAACAAGTAGCTAGAGCTCGTCTATCAAGCCGGGAGTCACCTCTTGTGACCTGTACGACTCAATCATATATCTTAACAAGTATCTAGAGCTCATCTATCAAGCCGGGAGTCACCTTTTGTGACCTGTACGGCTCAATCATATATCTCAATAGTACACAACTCATTAACCAATATGCCTGCACAAGTGTAAATAAGTACGCTCTAGTGCTACGATCATTTGAAGGCTTTGTGAATAATGACGGGTCACCTACGAGTCGGGAACCACCTATAGTGGTCTGTACGACATGACTATGCACCTAACTTTGATCCAAGGTGACCGTGTGGTGCGGGAGGTGAACATCACGGGAATGACTGTGCCCTGGCCCCGGGCGGGAGCACTAACACTAGGTGCAGGTTATGAGCTCTAATATATCACCATAACATCATCATCATCACCATATAATTCATAACCACTACCATCATAATATACTCACCTGTGACTTACCTAGGCCTTCGCAACATCATGCGACAATATGCATATTTATACTAATGCATATGCTCAAATATCATGCATGTATGACATGGAATTTCAATCACATTTCATTTAAATATGTTTCTGGGAAAAACATCAAGTTTATATATATATATATATGTATATATATATATATATACTGAAAACCAAAAGCCCACTCACTGGTATGTCGAAGGGTCGTAACCCCCTTGCCTTGAATGATTACGCTCGTCCTCGGGATAGGTCTCACCTATATGCGAAACAACTATATAAACGTCACTTAAAGCACGTAAACAACACAAGCTAATAACTTCTCATAAATTGCTCAATTTGGGTATATGAATATACCACTGAGACCTACTCATCTTCATAAACATCCCCATATTTTTAGAATAATTTTCTGAGGTTTCACGCGCCGGCCAAGGCACAGCCAGACGCGCGGCAAACCATGACGGAATCCCTAACCGCCGTTAGGAATATTCCGTTATATACTAACAGAAGTTAACGGCGTTACCTGACTGTACAGCTTGTAAGCCTTGCTCCTTTCACTGTATCCAATGAAAATGCACTTTTCTGCCTTATGGTCGAGCTTGTTTCTCAACTCCTTTGGAACATGGAAATAGGCAACACCGCCGAAAATCTTCAAATGTTGCACTCTCGGCTTCACTCCATACCATGCTTCATGAGGTGTGCAATCCTTCAAACTATTAGTTTTACAAATATTAGTATGAAGATTTGAAGATTTGAAAATGACGGGGGCCAGGAAAAGATAAAAAGCTATTAGTTTTACAAATATTATTTTAGCAGCGTCTGGAAATTACCTGAAAAAAAATAGTAACATGCACAGACATATGTGCTCTTTTTGTTGAGAAACGGTAGTTGTATAATTGATAATCTTCTTTTTTTGACGGGTAATTATCTTTTTCTTCAAACTATTAGAGAAATGACGGGGGCCAGGAAAAGATAAAAAGCTATTAGTTTTACAAATATTATTTTAGCAGCGTCTGGAAATTACCTGAAAAAAAATAGTAACATGCACAGACATATGTCCTCTTTTTGTTGAGAAACGGTAGTTGTATAATTGATAATCTTCTTTTTTTGAAAAAGGCAATTGGTGGCAAAATGTGGTTATTTATCTTATCGGCTCAGAGGAGGCTAGTTGGAATTGCAAATTACCCGTGACCAAGATCAAGCAGATTCACAATATACAAAATATCGAACCTAGGACCTCCCTTTTTTTTTTTTTTTTTTTTCTTCTTTAGGGAGTTGATGTTCACACTTTTCCACTAGACCACTTGTCGTGGTTATTGAAAGAAGAATTACTTTCTTCTAGAAGTACGTCCCGAATATAATAGAACCTCGATAATTTTATACTCGATATAATTTCAGTCAATAATATTTTGGGCATTGTCTCGACTTGGAGATAGCATGCTAAATTAATAATTTTTTTTTTTTTGTCAAATAAATTAATAATTCATTAAATTTATGAGATAATTCATCATTAAAGGATTATTTTATTGGCACCCCACAATTGTTAAATATACCAACATACTTAAATCACCCCACACTTTATATTTGGAATTTCTCACTTTAACAAGTGGCACATGTTTTTTTACACACAAAAAAAAAATTAATGTATTTAAAATTATAGTTTCTTTTGCGTGTAAAAAAATGACACGTGGCATTTGAAAAAAAAATTCAAATATGAAAGCTAGTGCACAAGTTGCTAACTTAAAGTGGAAATTGGCTCAATGTTTACGTTTTGGTTGCACTATAAAAGATGATTTTTATGTTGTACTTTTGAAAACACCATGTATAAAATAGGTACTATGGTTACATTCTACACTTTTCCTTTTTTTTTTTTTTTTTTTGGGTCAATATACACTTTTCCTTTTGATGTAGGTTTAGATCCACATCAAAACGATAGAAATAAATGATTAATGGATGGACTTTGGTTAACTTGGGATGACCTACCCAAGTTGCATTCTGCCAGAAACTCATTTTCTTCCCATCTTGGTCTTTATCTTGCAAGTATTCTCCAATTCCACACCAAACCAAACAGACAAAAGTTTGAAGTGTTAACTTTTTTAACATATATTTAGACTTTCTCTTACCGTGTCCTTTTTATACCGGAACAATATCTGCAAAGCCGAAATATATGAGAACAATGACTTGGTAAATATTTGCAAATGAAAATATTACTCTAAGCATCAATAAAATTCATCTTAAACTTTGGCAAAAATTTTGAAATGCAAAAGTCTTCACCTAATTTGGTCAAAGATAGAGTATATAGAGAAAGTTCAGTGGAAATGAGGGTCCCAATAAGATAGGGGTGAGGATTAGAGATGAAGAAGTACCAAAGATTGACCACTTTTGTTATCTTGGATTTATCTTGCAAAAGAACGGAGAATTGGATGAAGATCTCAACCATAGAATACAAGATGGATGAATGAAGTGGAAGTGTGCATCAGATGTGTTGTGCAACCAACGGATGCCACAAAAGTATGAGTGGCTGCAATCGAAGATAAAATGAGAGAAAATTAGTTAAGGTGGTTTGTACATGTAAACCGAAGATCTAGAGGCTCCGATTAGAAGATGCAATTATGCGACAAAGGCTCAGGACAAAAGGGACAGAGGAAGACCTAGGAAGACTTGGAGATAGACTTTAAAAAAAGACATGGAGTACTTAGAGCTAATGAAAGACTTGACGCAAAATCGAGCGTAGTAACGTTCTAGGATTCATCCAGTAGACCCGACACTTTGTTGTTGTTGTTGTTGTGATCGTGTCATATTTAGTATTATAGAGATGAATAAATATACCATTAGTCTGCATGCATGTTCCATTATTTCACTACTACAAAATTATCTATAACTGCCGGTCCAAAAACCGACAAAAAAAGTATATTACTATCGGATTTTAAGCAAAATCCGACAGAAAATGGATGCAGTAGCGGATATAATAAGCGACAGAATTGCCAGCGTCAGGAAATGAATTTTCCGACAGAAAATACTCTAAAACCGACAGAAATTGTGTCGGATATAACCAATAGAGAATATATTAATAATGAATAAATATGAGCATTTCTGTCGGCTAAAACCGATAGAAAATATTAAAACCGACAAAACTTATGTCGGCTATAACCGACAGAGAATTTATTAATAAGAATAAATAAGAGCATTCTTGTAGGATAAAACCGACACAAATTATATTAATAAATATATTAATCATTAAAAAAAATTATAAACAACCACTTTTTGTTGATATTGGAGAAATCCCTCTTCTTCAACCGCAACTCCTTCTCTGGCTCCTTCCCCTTCTCCATCCTCGCCCTCCACCGCCTCACTATCCTCGATCTCTCCTTCAACGACCTCTCCGGTCCCATTCCCGACAACCTCTCTGGCCTGGACCGGCTCACCTCGCTCCAGCTCCAGTTCAACCGCTTCAACGGCTCCATTCCGGGTATGAACTAGTCCTTCCTTTTAATCTTCAACGTCTCCTTTAACAACCTGACCGGCCCGGTTCCCCTTTCCCTATCCCGATTCGACGCGTCGTCGTTCCAGCTCAACCCAAGGCTCTGCGGCGAGATTGTGAACCGGGCATGCAGCTCGCGCGCCCCATTCTTTGAATCTCACAATGCCAGTTCCACCTCTCCGGCGTCGGAGCCGCTGGAGGAGAGCATTGCGCAGTCTCAGGGAGTTGTTCTGTCTCTGCTTTCCCCGAAAAACCACAAGAAAATCGGCGTCATCTTCGGCGACGCAATCAGGGTCTCGCTCCTCATCGCGGCCGCCTTATGCCTCTTTGCGGTGGCTAGAAGCCATAACAAAACCATCACTTACATGGACACAAAACTGTCGCCAATCCCTCACTAGCCAATCGCATTCACTCTAATCGAAACAATTTCAGAAGCATCGAAGCACAGATCCCAGAACAGAGGGAGGTGGTGCAGTTTTTTGACAAGGTAAAGACGGTTGAACAAGCAGCTCCTCCGAGAGCAATTCTGAGGATCGAGAACTTTATTTTTTGCTACGGGAAGGCTCAGCTATACAATCTGGAGAAGTATTCGGAAGTGATTGAAAAAATGGAAAAAGAGAGAAGGGAGAGAGAAGAAGCATAGAGACATCAAGCGGAGGAGAACCATAAAAGAGAAGAGATGTCACATCCTAGCCCGGGGTGGATCACTTCCCGAGACCGCTCCACCACCATAGCACGATATTGTCCGCTTTGGGCCCCGACCACGCCCTCACGGTTTTGTTTCTGGGAACTCACGAGCAACTTCCCAGTGGGTCACCCATCCTGGGAGTGCTCTGGCCCCCTTCTCGCTTAACTTCAGAGTTCCTACGGAACCCGAAGCCAGTGAGCTCCCAAAGGGCCTCGTGCTAGGTAGGGATGAGAATATACATTTAAGGATCACTCCCATGGGCGATGTGAGATGTTATAAGAGAGGAGAAGGAAATGCGGAGAGGAGAAAATGGGGAAGGGAGAAGGCACCAGCGCAAGGAAGAGATAGAGGGGATTTATGTTGGAAAATTTTCATTACTGTCGGTTTTATATTTTTTAAAATATAAACCGACAGAAAATTTTCACTACTGTCGGTTATAACTGACAGAAAAAAATTGGCGGCAAATATCCCCCCAAAATTCCTTCCCAAAATTTTAAATTCCCCCCCCCCCCCAAAATTTTGTTACGATTTAAAAAAATAAAATAATAATTGTGTTTGGTTTAATAAATAAATAAATAAATAATATGTATTTAAATAGAATACGTTTTTAAAAATTAAATAAATAATTGTTTGGTTTAATAAATAATGACCCATGTAAAATATGCAATAAAGAAATAAAAACATAATTGTACAATGAAAATGTAAAAAATCGCAATTGGGTAATGGAACAAAAGTTTTCGACGGTTATAAACGAAAAATCACAATTTATCGGTTATTTTAGCTCCGGTTTTGATGATTTTTTGAGAGCTACATTCCTCGACCCTATAAGAATGCAATGAACGAATTCGATCTTTAATTTAAAATATTTACACTAGTGGATACCACAAAATCTTCTTTTATACTTAAAGGAAGTATAATACTAACTCCAAGTGTTTGTTTAATCTACCGTTTTGACGTGACATGCATTCTACGAAACTTTTTTCAATGATCCAACCGTCAAACTTATTTGTACACACTTCGAGATTGCATATGTAAAAAATCGTAAAAAAAAAAACATTCAGAGATTACGTAATGGAACAACAGTTTTCGACAGTTATAAACGAAAAATCAGAATTTAACGGTTATTTTACCTTCGATTTTAATGATTTTTTACAGCTACACTCCTCGACCCTATAAGAATGCAATGAACGAATTGGATCTTCAATTTAAAATATTTACACTAGTGGATACCACAAAATCTTATTTTATACTTGATGGGGAAGTATAACATTAACTCTAAGCGTTGGTTTAATCTACCGTTTTGACTCGATACACATTCTTCGAAACTTTTTTCAATGATCTAACCGTCAAACTTGTTTGTACACACTCCGAGATCACATACGTAAAAAATCACAAAAAACAAACATTCAGAGATTAGGTAACAAAACAAAAGTTTTCGACGGTTATAAACGAAAAATCACAATTTAACGGTTATTTTAGCTCCGATTTTGATGATTTTTTACAGCTACACTGCTCGACCCTATAAGAATGCATTGAACCAATTCGATCTTCAATTTAAAATATTTACACTAGTGGATACCACAAAATCTTATTTTATACTTGATGGGGAAGTATAACATTAACTCTAAGTGTTGGTTTAATCTACCGTTTTGATGCGATACACATTCTACAAAATGTTTTTCAACGATCCAACCGTCAAACTTGTTTGTACACACTATGAGATCGCATACGTAAAAAATTGCAAAAAACAAACATTCAGAGATTAGGTAACGGAACAAAAGTTTTCGATGGTTATAAACGAAAAATCACACTTTAACGGTTATTTTAGCTCCGATTTTGATGATTTTTTGCAACTACACTCCTCGATCCTATGAGAATGCAATGAATGAATTCGATCTTCAATTTAAAATATTTACACTAGTGGATAAATCTTATTTTATACTTAATGGAAGTATAACATTAACTCTTAAGTGTTTGTTAAATCTATCAATTTGATAGGATATGCATTCTACGAAACTAGTTTCAACGATCCAATCGTCAAATATGTTTGTATATACTCCGAGATAGCATGTGTAAAAAATCGCAAAAAGCAAACATTCAAAGATTATTCTGGCGGTTGTCCAAAATTTTGCTTTGTTTGTGTCGGTTATATTCGACCGGGCCATGAGTGAAAAAAAAAATATTTAAAACATGTGTTTATTTATTTATAATCAATATAACATTTTAAAATAATAAAATCAGACATGATAGAGTACACCAGATGTTCATGTGTGTTTATGTGCCATACAATGTGCTTTGTGACGCATTGAAAAAAATTGTTTGAATTTCTTTGTATCTTATTGCTTGCCTGTGAGGGACCATAATCCTTATTACAAAAATGATAGAGCTTCAGATTGTAGTCTGTTGTTATTATTCTCTCAGAAAATTTACGGCTCGTGGGAATTGGGTTCATTAGACTTTAGGATCATGAGTGAAAAAAAAAATTTAAAATATGTGTTTATTTATTTATTTTTAATCAATATAACATTTTAAAATAATAAAATTTTCATTTCTGTCGGTTATAACCGCCAGAATACTAAAATAATAACCGCCAGAAAGTAAAATAATAAAATAGTCAATTTATGTCGGTTATAACTGCCACCATTAACTTAAAAACTGTCGGAATATGTCAAAAATATTTAAAAAAAAGGATTAAAAAAATACTGTCGGTTATGATTTTTTTGATATCCGCCACTAAATATTCGCCAGGAATTTATGTCAGATATAACTGACAATATTTTTCTAATATCCGCCACAAATTAAATGATGTGTCGGATATAATTTATCCGACATGATTTTTCTAATATCCGCCACCATCATCCGTCACCTAAAGCTAATATTGTAGTAGTGTTTTGAGGGTGAAGTACGGATTTAGTTCTGAAATTATTACCTAAGTGAAAATTAAGTCGCTAAACTATTTTTTAGAAAATCAATCCTTAAACGAATTAAAATATGCCAATTACATGCCTAATATTAAATTCGAAGCCATTCTATTCAATTTTTTGCCGATTTTTGAGTATCACATGCGAGTTACATGATAGTTGATAAAAATTTGGATAGAATAGTTTTGAATATAATAGTAGAGATGAAATTAGCAATTTTTAATGAAATTAACAGTTTTTAAAAAAATTAAGGACTTATTTTACCAAAGAAAAAAGTTTAGGAACTAATTTTTTCCAAGGTAATTATTCTAGGACTAAAATGGCACATTGCTCTTAATTCTGCAGACAACAACTGGATTCTGTATTTGATGCTATTATGCTGTATAAAATAGATCCAATCTCCTTTTTTCACAAATCAGAATTTCAAATAAATTGTCACTTTCCATGTCAATAAACAAGAACTGAAGCACCCTCACCTTATTGAGAGGTACATAAGAAATCTCTATATTACAGTACAAACATCTCACACAATTAAACAAAATTTACAGGGGAACAACTGAAATTTTGCTCCACTTACGTCTCAAAGACCTTTTCATCAAAACAGGGCTTATATGTAGAAATTGGCTAATCGGGGAATGACGCTTTCGAGCAAGGTCCGAATGGAATTTCTCAGCATTCTGCAGTTTGATGACTAACTTTTTTGGAGCCAATGAGGAAATAATTGAAATGGACCTTCTTTCAAGAACCCAATTTCGTTTGGAATTTATTTCCTGTTTTGGTATACTTTCATGATCAAATTGGTGGTCTTCACCTTCATCATCCACCCCAGCTCTGTTTTCGAAAACCTCTTGATATCCCACTTGATTATTTGCACCTATTTCACCTTCACTCTCAGTGTTCACCATCTGGGATTCTCCATTTGTGTCTGAGGAAGCACTGATCACAGTCTCGCTCACAATATTAGTGCGGCATAGTGGGCAATTCGTGTGAGACCTCAACCAAGTGTCAATACAAGGAATGTGAAATGCATGATTGCACTTTGGCAATAGCCTTAGGGTGTCATCTTCTTGAAACTCAGTCAAACAAACCGAACATTCAGTACCTTCGATCAAGCCCTCGTCTTTCCTGTACTTACAAACTGAAATTGAATTTATGATTGACTGTTGTAAACCAACGGTGGAGATGAACCAGATCGGATGGTCTACTTGATCTGCAAGTAACTCTTGATCCGTGCCGCTAGATTGAGAGGGCGAAGATCCATTACTTCTGTGACTGCACCAACTTGTGCAAGACTTTACCACAATAAGATAGTACCCAATAAGAAGAAAAAAACTGGCTAGCAAAGAGACTAAGAGCACCACATAAGGTGAGATATGGATGTTTTGGTTGCTTTGATCGATAACCGGAATTGGTGGTGGTGGTGGTGTATAATAATCAGCATAAGGGTAACATTCGTACGAGCAATCGGGGCTGCAAAAGTAAGGACATTCAGTTTGGTTTGTGGAAATTGGTGCAGATGGGAAGAGCTTTCTGTGTTTGATGACTGCCATTAAAGAGGGTGTATTATTGAGGAAATTCATGAAGCTTGAGAGGATTGGAAAAGAAGATGAGAGGTATAGAGGGAGTGAGGTGGGGTGTCAGTTTTCTTGTGTGAATTAGAAGAGAAGAAATGAAATTAGACATATCTCTGTCAAGGTTTAGTGGAAGGGGAGGGGGTATTATTGCTGGGGTTGGTATTATTTGGGGCAAGTCAGGAAAGTCCATGCCTCCATGACTCTGCATAGATTTACCAGTTCTTTGGCTATAACTATAATTTATTACTGCATTTTCGTATACGTTTTCCTCTGCCCTACAAAAGATAAGTTGGTTGGTTCTATTATTGTATATGATATATCTCTTTCAATCATTCTTCTTAGGCAAATTGTGCCATTCTCATTCTTCTTAGGCAAATTGGTAGCAAGGCACTAAATACCAGTGTCTATTGGTTTTTCTCTCTAGTTGTAATTAAGAGGTCTTAAATTTGACTCCATGAATGATGAATTTGATACCGAATTATTATAGCTGGTTCATATTGTGTGGCTTGACCTACACCCTCACCTCTATCTTTTTATAAAAGAAAAAATTAGTTGTAAATAAGGCTCAAAGCAATACCAAAGAAAAAAACCTAGCTGCGCTAGTGTGGGAGGAGGCAGACGAATAACGCCTCTTCTTCCCCCTCTTTATTTTTTCTTTTCCCTTCGTACTTCTTTTCTTCGTGGTGAATAATATTATCCCTCTGTAGCTATATGATCTGAACCATATTCATATCTGAATTTCGATTTTTATTGTTTGTTTTTCCCTCATATGCCAATTCCACTCCCAATATCATTTCTTCAAGATTTTCTATTTTCTCTAAACTTCGATCCATCATCAGCATGAAGCATTTCGTTGCAATATGCTCATATGTTTTCCGCTTCTAAGTCAAATCAATATTTTTATTCTCCTATAGATTTTCATTGTCATTGGGTATGGCTCCTTTCACTTATCCTAGTGTTCTTATTTTCTACGGTAAACCAAAAAGGGCAACGTTGGCTTTAAAAACGGAGGAGGCGAAGTAGGCAGTTCACCCCCTAGAAATGATTAAGCAGGTTCTCTAGAGATCGAAGACGTTGGAGGAGCGATGCGCCTTTTTCTCCGAAGAAAAATTTCTTCCTCTTTTCCGAGACTCTTGGGCAGGACACCCTAATCGACAGTTGGGGTTGTGGAGAAGCAATCAGTGATTGTGAAGAAGAACCGCTAGGATGTTTCCAATTCTTTAGACCTGAAGACGAAGAAACCTATGATTTGGAAGGGTGAACCTTCTTATGGGTGTTTTAAGCCTCGACCCATTCCGGCTCTGGTATGGGAAATTTTGAACAGTGATTCATAGTCGGATTATTTTCGCAGTTTGTATAGCGTTCAGGCGAGAGGAGCCACTTCCAGTTGCGATGCGCAGTCGAAATTTGCATTGCTCGATGAATCAGTTCTGGGCGACATACCCCAATATCGACCAACTCATCTCTGAGGTCTGGGTTATGAGAAGGGAGAACACCAACTCATCTCTGAGGTCTGGGTTATGAGAAGGGAGAACTCTAAACTTGACTCCATATATTCTCCCTTCCCAATCTCCATCAACAACTAGAATGTCATTATACCAATACTTGTCATGACAAGGAACATCTTGAATGTACGACCCCCAAACAAGGCTAAGTCTGGCCGTGAAATAGTAGTGGCCATCAAAACCCATCCTAATACTATGCAGCATCTTGAATTCTTAAATGTCCAACTTCGCCCCATATCACTAATTCAGTAATTCGAAGCAAGTGATAAGTCTGAAGGCTGCTGGAGAGAGATTGCAAATGGCTATGTCGTAACATAGCAGAATACTTTTCATGAAATCAGAAAGAGGAAAACGAAGTCCTAGGTCTAGGAACCATATTTAGATTATGGTATAAGGACGCTGGGGATCAGATGGCTCTGGCAACTTAACATAGATGTTGTGGCATGGTTCTCACCAGACTTTGCAATCATGTAAAATATCTCAGTGATCTTCAACGAATGCCTCACCCTCTTGCAGGCTGCAAACTTTCATTAATGGAAGGTTGTACAGAGAAATCTTGGCTGACTGAGGGTTATTGCTTGAAGACTCCATGTGAATAGCTTCAAGCAAAGGTGTTTTAAACTGATACGACACGGAAATTGAAGCCCTTTTGTTACGGCAAAGGATTTGAAAGTTTTTAGTAAAGTGGAATGAAAAGATCCGAGGATATATAAGTGTCATTCGACAGAATCATCTAGCCGTCAAATTTAGACCAACTTGCTTTGGGATCCTTCAACTTAACAGTTGGAATTAATGAAGAATATCAAAGAAAATTTCTCTTTTTTTGTGCACACGATGCAAGTGCAAGATCTCATGGTTGCACGTCTGAATCCAAAATTCCGCCACTTCAAAACGCCAAGAATCATATCACACATGTATAAAGATTAAAGACTAAATGGTACATGTTCCAGCTTACTTCGAAAGACATGGTCTTTGGGTAACAATCCATCCTCAAGGGGAATGGGTTGCCTCTCAAATGAATGGTTAGAGGCAATTGTGAGACTACGATTTTTTAGGGTCAGAGTAAGGCTAATTCGAATGCAGTTATCTCAGAAGTCAGATCATTGACTCATTAACTTCGGCTGGAGCTGTATCAAATGAAGAAGCGGTGCCACCATCACTCAACTCCGGGGCAATAGGCGGAGTCCTAGCGACTCCGTTGGATGGCCATGTTTGTTTTGCAAGACATGCAATCTAATCTGAATATGGACACAATCAGATCCTTTAAGTCTTGGAATTCCTACAATATATGACTTAGCATGCGTTGCAAGTAATCATAACTCCTAAGAGGGTGCAATACCTACTTTTAGATACCTTCTAAGATTCTCTTGGCTTAGAACGAGGATTTTATCCTAAAAAGGTCTCTCTCCCTGTAGTATAAATACACTCATCTAGGGTTCATCTATGGTAACACAATCTAAACACTTTAATTATTTTTCCCACTGCTTGAGTCTAAAACATTTACTGACTTGATTGTCGAAGAGTCTTTGGTCGGCACACCCCCTCTGGTCTTAGGCTTACTTATGGTTGTTTACTGTTTTGCAGGTTGCTCAAGTTTGTGCTCAACCACCACTTACGGGGATGCACGAATTTGGTTCCAATAACCGACCCTCAGCATAAGGAGGTTGCACCAGTCCATGAATTTGGTTGAGTGTTTATATAGTTTGTTGTTCCCCACCACAACGATTGTTTGAGGTCCGCATGGTTGACACGATTGAATACGTTGTTGTTTACTACAACGATTGCTCGAGTGCTTAGACTGGTGAACACTTGAGTGACGTTGTGTACCTGGTTACAAGTCTGCTTGCTTGCTGGAATCTACTGATTGCTTAAATTGTTTGCATGCTCACGTGCATTTTTTGTCCACTTAGATTGCATATTTGCATTGCTCGCTTGAATCGCTTGCTTATCTTGCTGTGTCCCCCCAAGGAAGGTTGTCCCTAAAAACTACCAGGCCGAGTAATTAATAAGCTAACTACATCATTCGGTTATGTGCAGGGCGTGCCAACTAGGCTGCCGAGCTCGGTCGGGGGGTAAAATGTGTTGATGTTGCATCGAGTGCGCTGCTGACTTATGCGTCTTGCGATTGCAGTCGAGGAAGGAACACATCTCAGCCTTTGGGTTCTAGAGTCTGAAGACAAGGCTGCTAGTCTTGCGAAGTTCATAGATCGTTGATGCCGGGTTCAATCACAGTGATTATATTTGTGAAAGTATAAGCACGTTGAACCTGCTCCAAATTATAGGGACACAAATACTCGAAAGAAATAAAAGTCTTGACCGTGAACGTGGTTCAGCCGTTAGAATGCCGAACTCTGAAACTTACTTGCGAGTATCCAATCATAAAACAAACTCGGCTTTCAACGTGCTGACCCCAATAATTTGTAACACCTCACTTCCCCGAGAAGGCTAATGAGATCACCTCTGCCAACAAGGATTCGAAAATCCCTACCGACCGAGACTTGGATAGGTAATCAGTCGGCCTGCGTAGTGCTGTTTTCCAAACTGAACGTGCCCCTCGGTCGGCTGATTCTACGGTAACAGTGCTCTTTTCCAAACTGAAGATGTTTCTGGTTGGCTTCACAGTGCTATTTTCCAAACTGAAGATATGTCGGCGAGAAAGGGGAAAAAAATAGAGTTCTTAAGGTTGTTGAGAGGTTTCGTGTAGAGCGAAGGTTTACGCAGGGCTGTTTTGTGTGTTGAATTGGAGAAGCTCGAATAGTGCACTCCCCCTCTATTTATAGCAGCAAACTTTCTTTCGATCGAGTTAAAACTATATTCGGATTAGGATTCCTTATTCTAATCCAATTTTATCTCGACCAATCCTACCTCTATTAGGACTTTGAACCCAACCCTCTATCAGGCCACATTCATTTCCAGGTATCGGTTTCCTCATCCTGCCAAGAATCTTTATTGCATCAGGATTCAACTCCTCCATGCATCCGTCTCGTAATGGGACTTACTCCATCTTTATCTGGAACACTCCATTTCCCGCTAAGACTTGGCCGACCTCGACTAGGCGGCCCACGAACTGGATGGCTCACAGTAACCCTTGAATAAGCCTTCCGAGCTGAGAACAATTCTAAAATTGAGCAAACCAATATTTTGGGCCCAAACATTGCCCCATCGCTTATGAGGCCGTCGGCTTACAATCTCTGGTCAAGCCTCAACCTTGAAGAAGCAAAATCGTCCTTGGGCATTTCCAAAACATTAAATTGTCTCAAGAATCACCACCATGCGCATTTATGAAACATCATCTCGGATCCTTGATTCTTCCAAACATCCTGCCACATGTTGATCCCCCGGTTACCTTGGTAGTTTTCAATAATGATATTTGAGACGTGCGACTGTCGAAATGTCTTTCACCATTAAATCCACCGTAACACGCAGTCGTGCGTCTTCAAACCCCAAAAACTTCAGTCTTTTCACCTAGATTCTCTGAATATCCATAATGATTAGCAGTTTTCCCGGTCGATTCTACCCCCAATTTTGAAAATCAAACGTTGAACCTTCCTTCCAAAACGCCTATAAATACTTGAATTCCTTCCATTCGTACTTTACGCTTCCAAAAACCCTGAAAGCCTCTCGCCATTTTGCTCTCAAAATCCCAGAAAACCTAAAAGCTGTCAACTCAAAAATCCTTCATTCAAACCCAGAAAATCTTTGAGTAGTCATCAATGACTTCCTTTATCTCCAAGCTTTCTGACAAATACAACAAATGCACGGACTTCATCGACCGGAGCGCCATTAAAACTCTTCGCTTCGAGAGTGATTTGAGCACCACTCATCAAATCCTAGGACCACACTTCAAGGATGCAAAGCCATCGTCCATCACAACCCTCTTCAAGGCTCACTCCCTGGCACCCTTGCTGCAAGGGTTTGATTGGTCGAAGTGGGGCCTGACGAAGCCCCAAGGAGCCTGGCCTTCGACCACTGCAACCTGGGCAGCCTGGGTCAAACAGATGGAAAGATTCTTCGACAAAGAATGGAAGGCTTTCGGTATCTACTATGCAATTAGACTTTCGACTGTGGAGATTGCCATGGACAGAGAATTCCTCATGGTAGCTCTGAGCTTCTGGTGCTCAGCCACCTACACCATGATCCTTCCCTTCAGTCCTATCAACCCCACCATCCTCGACATCTCAGCTATCCTTGGGACTTCCCTTTCTGGCATCCCAATCCATGCTGCCCTCTCTGGGTGCCCGTCTAACCTCGATCTCAAGGCATTATTCGATTAACGGGCCGTTGAGACGCTGAGCAAAGAAGGTCAAGAGCCTTCAAAAGAAGAAGCTCAGAAGTTGCACAAGAACTTCTTGAACTACAACAACCTCATCCTCAATTTTGCTGGCTGAGGGGAAGCGAGCCTACGGAAGGGAGAGCACGAAACCTTCCTATTTTACTGGTACAACAAGTTT
The DNA here is from genome assembly GCA_024362995.1 of Heteromeles arbutifolia. Lineage (NCBI taxonomy): Eukaryota > Viridiplantae > Streptophyta > Magnoliopsida > Rosales > Rosaceae > Heteromeles > Heteromeles arbutifolia. The sequence goes on along the minus strand of JANCRC010000001.1, from coordinate 43,031,814 downwards.
ATTTGTTGTACCAAGTCAAATAAATGCTTGGTTGAGAACATGTTGGTGGCTGAAGCCTTGGCTAGCGGTCACAACCTGGCCCTCAGTTCAGCCGTCATCGCCAACATTCTGCGCTGCCTGGCCTAAACGACCATCAGCAAGATCGACCCGCATCAAAACGGGCCTCTCTAGGTTTTCCAACTCTGGCTGCAGGTCTATTTTGCCACACTTCAGCTAAAGATCCTCAACTTCTAATCCACTGAAGCGCTCGGCCTTCAGTTAGCTTCTCGACCAGCGCCTCTTCACCGGGCCGAAGAAGTCTTCAAATACTTATTCGGCCTAGAAGTCATTTCTGACGAATACCATTCCTTACTCAGGCTTCCAACATCAGCATGGAGTGAAGCTGAAGATGCTGATCTTCGTCAAAATTGGGGGTCGTTCGTGTTAACACGTGACCTTCCTCTTGGCTGCGATGCTCACCGAGCGAGCTAGGAGGTCTACCACCCTTACTTCACTGCTCAACAACTCGGCTACCTCCAAGGTTGCCCGGTGCCTTTACTTACTTCCCCCTCATTCCTAAGCCGAGGACGCCTCTCTGGTTCCTTAGAAAATGAGTGTAAAGATACCAAGCAAGAGTTTCAGGAAAGGTGCAAAAAATTCCGCCTTCGGCCAAATGTTCATGAATCTCTTGGCACTGACACATTTGGCGATTGGTGGGAAGAGTACACCCAGGACTTCTTTGGCACTTTGTTCGAAGACGTCATCAAAAAGATCTTTGGCGACCGACCCAAAAAAGCTCATGCCCCACAATCCAAAGAGACAACCTAAGGTATATGTCTATCTATATCTTCTTTCTTTAAACGTTCAAAACTTTATTGACTTGGTTTCACTCTCTCAGGCGGCCGAGGGCCGAAACGGGTAAACATGGTAGCTGCAGCCACGGCTAAGGAAAAGCTGGTCCTCTCTTCCAAGAAAAGCAAACGGTCTCGCTAGGAGGTCGAGACGATAGGTGAAGCTTTTCGACATACCAAACACGACAAGAAATTGGCGAAAAAATGAGAGTGGAAGATTCACGTCATCTCCAACCGAACCACGAGAGCGACCTTTACCCCCGTCGTCCAGGCCTCGACGGCAGTGCAGCCACCTCCAACTAGTCAAGCATTCAAAGTTCGACCCGACCCTCAAGTCGTGGTTGAACCAATCGTTGCTCCGCTGGTCAAGGAACCGGCAGCTCCGGAGCCGGCCGTTGCACCTATCTTGAAGGATGTGACCCCTTCGACTGGGAAGATTCTCCCCAAAAATCCAAAACAATTAACGATCATCCTGGAAAATGTATGACTTTGTTGTTGGTAACTCTCTTAAATTTGAAAGTACTAACAGTTTTCATTCAGGATCCTAAGAGCAATGAGATTCCGCTGGCGAGTTGCCATCGACCAACTAATCCTCTTTCCACTAATCCTCCCCCTGTGGTCGAGGCGACTAACCAAATCTTTCTTCCTACAGTGACGGCGGAAACATCGATTCACCTGCAAGACCAAGACCTTAGCATCCCCTCTCAAGAAGCCATTTCGGCCTACGTAAGTACCCTTATTGTTTTCCTTTGGTCAATCTTCTGCCTTAGAATTCTAAACCAGGAAAATATTAAATGTCAGGTGCCCACGTTCTTATTTCAGCAAAAATTCTATGCACCGAAGGGCATTATTTATATCTCCTGGTCACCTCAGTGGCTATCGAACATAGATAACCCGACAATACTTTACTACTTTTGAAAGGGCTCTCTGGGCCGAGGATGACCTGAAGGCTGCAAAGATCGCACATGATGCCAGCCGGCTGGAGGTTGATGCCATAAAAGTAAAGAAAACGCAGCTGGCCGACCTTGATCATCAAATTGCTGAACTTCAACGTCATATTGCCGAGCTTAAACAGTAAAAGTCGGCTGTTTCTTTGGAACTCGAAAAGGATTTTGAAGCGAATAAAGCTCGACTAATAGACTTTGCGGCTGGTGTAAAGCAGATACAACAACTCCAGCACGATAAGAGAACAAGGCAAGCCGAAGTCACAATGGGTGAAGTAAGATGGTTGGAACTAAAAACTGCTCTCGAGGCTTTCCTTCCTTCGACCCCCTATGACTTTGTACATCTGTAGGTTGTTTTAATTCCTTGTCATTTGTAACTTTTACAAATTTAATGAAACGCGCCTTTATTCTCTCATTTCCCAAGTTATCGAATAGTACTTCTTTAAAAATTTCCTGTTGATTGGCAACTTGTGAATTAAACCAGTTCGATCCTTGAGATGGTATGATCCATTGCTGAGAACTTTGTGAATAACGAACGGTCCTTCCCAATTTGGTGACCATTTGCCGAACCTAGGGTCTTTAATTCCCACGGGTAGCACGGTTTGCCACACCAACTCCCATTCGCCAAATGTTTTTTGCCTGACTCGCTGATTATAAGCTCGCTCGGAAATCTTCTTCTGTGCCACCAATAAGTTATAAGCATCAAGCCGAGTTTCTTTTAAATCTTCTAACTCTTATCTCATGGCCTGACTGTACTCGACACTGAACAAACTACTTTGTTCAATTACTTGCAACGAGTTTATACTTAGCTCGACCGACAATATTGCGTCGTGTCCATAAGTCAACACGTATGGAGTCATTCCAGTGACTGATCGGAATGAAGTTCGATAGGCCCATAACGCTTCGTTTAGCTTCAAATGCCACATACCAGGCTTCTCTTTTACCATTTTTTCAAGAATATCGATCAAAACCTTATTACTTGCTTCGGCCTGCCCATTCGCCTGCAGGTAATATGGCGTAGACTGCTCGAATCGAATTTTCAGATTTGTCGTATACTCCTTAAACCTGTCGGATGTGAAGATTGTACCATTATCTGTTATGATTGTTTCTAGTATGCTGAATCTAGTCACGATGTTTTCTTCTATGAAATTACAAACTTCTTTAGACGTTAACTCGGCATATGACTTCGCTTCGACCTATTTGGTGAAGTAGTCTGTCGCTATAAGTATCCATGCATGCTTTGCTGACCCGGAAGATGGTGTAATTTTGCCGATTACGTCCTTGGTCCATCCTCTCAACGGCCATGGTTTAGTGACCGAATGTAGTGATTCGACTGGGACCCTCTGCATAGGACCATGAATTTGACACTGTACACATCCTTGTGCGAACTCAATGCAATCCTTCAGTATACTCGGCCAGAATTAGTCGTGTCGACTAAGCAATCATCGCATCTTTCGACCGGACTGATGAGCCCCGCAAATTTCTTCATTAACTTCTGCGATTGCTTGAGCAGCCTCATGAGGATCGAGGCATAACAGTAATAGACCATCTTCACCTCTTCGATACAATTCATTTTGGTACGTGACATAGTTCGTGGCATGAACTCTTGTCTTGCAATCGTGTTTGCCATTGGGGTTATTAAGATACCGCATAATGGACTTCCTCCAGTCATCTGGTATTGCCCTAACTGCGCAAACATCAATAGAGTCATTTCGCTCCAACAATGAAGGTAAGGACATGACTCGTGTATGGATCATGCTATCGCGTCGAATGACTTGTTGATTAACCAAGGCCGGATATGATCGTCGCAACACAGGTATATCTTGGTCTAGCTTGCCCCCAAGGATTTGTGCTCCAGAAGCTATTTGAGCTAGTTTGTCTGCGTCGGTGTTTTGAACTCGAGAGATGTGTTCGAATGTAATGTCGTCGAAAAACTCGACGAAATAGCTGGCAAGCATGTGATAGGGCGCTAGAGTGCAACTCATGCAACGAAAAGAACCATTAAGTTAGTTAATCCTAAGTTCAGAATCACTGAGGATGAAGGCACGAGTTGCCCGTAAGTCGTGAAGGACGCCAAGGCCGATGACAAGGGCTTCGTATTCGGCCTGATTATTCGTGCAATCAAAATTAAGCTTAAGAGAAAAATACCAACGGTTGTGTTTTGCCAACGTTTCGATTTGATTACAACATCCTCAATATAGACTTCGACGATGATACCAATTAAATCATGGAATATAGTATTCACTGCCCGCTGGTATGTGACGCCGATGTTCTTAGGGCCGAACGGCATAACGACCCATTCATATGTGCAGATTGCCCCCGGGCAACAAAAAGTGGTCTTACGGACATCGGCCTCGACGATGAAAATCTGGTTGTAACCAGCATGTCTATTAACAAATCTGAAATCGGTTAACAAATCTGAAATCAGCATTGGATATTCATCTTTAGGAGTTGCCAGATTCAAATTTCAAAAATCGATATAGATACGTAAGGCACCACTTTTCTTTAAAACTAGGACGATGTTCGCCAACCATTCGACATATTGAGCCGTCCGAATAAACCTGGCTTTCAGAAGTCAAAGGAGCTCATCATTTATGCCAAGTTGTACTTCGGTTGAGAATCGTCGAGGTGGTTGACGGAATGGTTTACACCCAGGTTTAATGCATAACTCATGTTCGACGAGTGTTCGATCTAAACCAGGCATCTTATGGTAGCTCCAGGCAAAACAATCTTTGAATTCCTTAAGTAAATTACAAAGTTCGGCTTTCATATGTTGGGGTAACAAAGCACTAATAAAGAAAGGCCTTAGGTCGTCGGTCGTTCCAACATTTATTTCCTCTAAAGGGTCCTTAACTTGGGGCCGACTATCTTCGAGCTCGGCTAAAGCAGCTTAAACCTTGTCTAATGACAGATCCGGACCGCTATCTCATTCAGCAAGAAACTCTACTAAGTTTATGCCCGAATTTGGTTGCTTGGAAATAGTATACCAATGGGCCAACATTCGTTCCATGGTTGATGAAACCGCGGCCCGGCGCCTTTCTTGTTCGGGTTCAAACATCAGTGTCGGTAACCAATCTAGCTGAATCCTGGTGCATAGTCTCTACGCCTACCTCGATGGTCTTTTGTACTGATATCCGAGTCGACCGCCCTTCCTTATTGAAGCCTTGTAGGCTGATGTAGCCGACGTGATCGTCATAGTATCAAGCCTGAATCATGTTCGCCTCGAACGGCTGATTATCAGCCTAGTGAACTAAAACTGATTTGCCGTCCCAAAAAACAAGAACTTGGTATAACGACAAGGGAATGCATCCTGTATGATGGATCCAATCATGGTCGAGCAATGCATTATACTCTGTTTTTGAATCAACTATAAAAAATACGGTCATGTGATTGCGATCGGCAACGTTCACTTCCAAAGGAAGCACACCTTTTGTCTGGGACTTATCCCTGACGAAGCTGTTCATAGTTGCTCCTGACGGGATGAGTTTGTCGTTAGAACGCCGTAGTAATCTTATGATGGACACAGACATGATGTTGACTATTGCTTCACAATCGACGAATACCTTAAAGACTGGGTATCCTTCAATATGAGCCGTAACATACAACAGCTTCAAATGCTAAAGATTATCAGTAGAAGAGCATGGAAAAAACTCTGCAAGAGCTGCTTTAAGTTTATCCTGTTTACTCTCTGGCCCATCCTCTTCGACAACGACGAAGTCAACTTGTGTTGCTTCTTCGACTACCACGTTCCCATCCAAGAAACTTGGTTGAGATGTGGTCGGCCAAAACTCAGTAGGTAAAACTTAGACCATGCTAACCTCTATATTCTCAATAATCGAAGGGCCCATTGGGTCATGGTCGTCGTTTTCTAGGCTATTAGCCATAATATCCCGCTCTTGAGTATTCTCAGCTTGATAATCCTTTGTTTTAACGGGTGGTTGCTGTGGCACATCCTCCGATTCTGTGTCGTTCTGGTTTTTCCTGTCGAGCTCGCCTGACATTGGGTGTTGGTCTTGTTCTTGTGCCGTTTTACGAGCTTGCTCCTGATAGGCGATTCGACCGTAAGGCTGAAAAGAGCCACTGCTAAGAAGACTTCGAAATGGTACCGTAAATACCAAAGGTCCTCAAGAGAAAAAAGAAGCTCGACGGTGTCTATATCGGTATACGGATCGACCTCCAAGCTGAGAACTCGAGCTTCATATATGTGCTGGAACCTAGCTTTCACCGCTGGATCGGTGGTTTTTTGGATAATTTGTTCAGCGTCAGTGCAAGTTAAGGCCAAGTCGAGGGCTTCCTGACACTCATTTGGTAGGCCGTATAAGTCGTTAGCGGAATATTTCTTGTGAAACTCCCGCATGTACTTTAAGGCCTCACCGAGAAACGGAGGGTGCAGATTCCGTCGTACTTTAATTAATGGCTCTGGTGAAGGCAACGAAAAGAGTTTGCCTTTTGCTTCTTTTCTTAATTGCTCAAAACGAGCTTTCATTTCCTTTGGTCGAAGAAGGAGTTTGATGCGCTTCTCAGATTCCTCGATTGTAGTCTCAAAGACGCGATCGATCGCCTTCTTTCCCTAAAGTAATTTGGCCATGATTGCGGGGGGTTGTCAATCATCTTCACTACCTAGTACTTCTTTCGACTGCCATTTGGTAGCCGAAGTAGCCTGTGCAGCTTGTCTGCGGGCCATGCAGTTTATCCGTTGGAGTCGATGTTTTTGAGACTTAGATAATACGGTATAGATGGCGATAGAGGAATTGTAACTATACCACCATTGGTCGCGTGGCTCGAGTGGCTTGAAAGTTCTTTGATTCACCGATGAACTCGAGCTGTTGGAGTTATGTGAGTAATAATCCTCGTTGTAAAAAGGCGCTTCGAAGTCAAGACGTTGTCTGGCCGAGGATGGGCCATCAGGTCCTGTTTAAGGGCCAAGCTTATCGAACACCTTTTGGCGCTGGCCTGCACTAAGTACCGTTGGAGGTGTTGTCGCGGCCGTGGATGGTTGCCGTGATGTTGGAGCTTGAGGTGGGTTCTTCTTTGGCTCGGTTAAGACGACGCGTGCTTTACAATGACTACACAAAACCATCGGTCTATCAGTTTCTTCTACACTGGAGTCTGACATAGATTCGACTTTTGCCGGTCTCAAAAACTCTGTAGGCGGTTTGTTTGAAAATAGATCAATCTTGAGTCACGGCCGAGAGTTCTGCTTTGGGACATGTTGTATTGGAACAAACTCGGCCTTCCATTTACCTTTGCTTTTGGGCAAATGAGAATCCATCATGCCAACTGTTGCCAAAGGGAAGGGATCGACGTCATCGACCATCTTTTTCTTAGGAAATTTTAGCTTGCCCTTATCAATCCAGCTCTGAATGGCATCTTGAAACACGACACAGTTGTTTGTCATATGCTTAATTAAGTTATGGTACTTGTTTTACCTTTCAGCTCTTCGGCCTTGGGAATATTATGCCCTGGCCGAAGTTTGATGATTTTGGCGAGCAACAATTGATCAAAAATTACGTCGGGCTTGGTGATATCAAAGGTATAAACTTTTGACGTTTTGGTTGGCTCTTCTAAGGTTGAGCGAGTCTTGACGACCTTGGAATCACTGTGGGCTAAGGCATATGTATGGTTTATCGATCACTATCTCAGCCGCGTCCACATTGGCGTATTGGGAATCTTCACTTTCAGCCGTGGCGTAGCTGACTGTAGAATTCTTGTAAATCGTCCCTCGAGGTAGGGACTTTGAAACCTTTTCTTCTTGGAGAAGGTAATCATACTGGTCGACATGTTGGGTTAATTCATACATATCTCGGAAGTTTTCCCCCAAGAATTTCTTTTTGTATTCCATGTCTAAATCGTTCAAAGCGATTCTCACGAACTCGACTTCAGGGAGAGGTACTCGGCACCAATTTCTAGCCGACTTAAACTCGTTAGGTATTCCATAGGTGACTTGTCAGATGCCTGAGCCATCCTGGCCAATGAAGGTACTGACATCTCCATTCCGGGCAGATAGAACTGCTCATAGAATTTCTCGACAGGCTCCTCCCAGCTTTGAATGGAATTAGGTGGAAGATTGATGTACCACGCGAATGCCGAGCCCATTAACGAGAAATTGAATAGTCGTAGCTTATAGAGGTCACTATTAACATCCCTGCATTGCGCAGTGAACTGAGCCACATGTTCTAATGAGGACAAAGACGATTCTCTAGCAAAAAGGCTAAAATTTAGGATTTTAAAGCCTTTAGGGTATTTAAACTTCTCCACGTAAGCTGGATACGGATGGATGAATTTTGGGAATTTTGGCCTCTTTTTCAGGGCTGAATCGATCATTCTTTTGACCTCGACCATATCAACAGGTGTTTCTGTCTTTGGGTTAGAGTTGTCTGACCTGCTAGTCGATCCACCACTTTTTTCCAAATCGATCATTTTGAGCCGAGCAGATCATGTCTCAGCCTGTGTCACTGGTAATAGATTGCTCTTGGAAGTAAGTGGCCTGGTTTGGTCGACAGGTCTACTGTCATGGCCTCTACCAACTAGGGCATCTCGAATTTCTGTGAGTATATTTATTTCTTGGTTGAACCATTGCTCGAATTGCCGAGTTTGCTTGTCGAGCCGTCGTTGAAAAAATGATCTGGTCGGTGGGTCAGACGCATCACCACCATCCTTGTCACAATCTTCCATTATTCCTTCGACAAAAATTCCTTTTATCATTTTGGTGAGGATCCCTACATCACGAAGTGGCTCGCCGAGATTAACTTCCTTTTCTCGGTGTGTCGCGCTTAGTATTTCGGGCATCACGACTCCCTGTGACAAACCCTCTTGCCCTAGGTTCTAGGTTGTAGGGTTAGCTATTGATTTTCCTATTGCTGTTCTCTTCTTCACTGACCGTGTTTCAACGGGCATGAACTTCGTAATTTTAGCACTTTGGTCCCAACGGGCGTGCCAAAATGTTGACCCTAAAAACTACCAAGCCTACGTGGCGCGCAGGCCGAGTAATTAATAACCTAACTACGTCCTTCAGTTATGTGCGGGGCGTGCCAACTCGACGGCTGAGCTCGGCCGGGGGGTAAAATGTGTTGATGTTGCATCGAGTGCACTGCTGGCTTCTGCGTCTTGCGATTGCGGCCGAGGAAGGAACACGTCTCGGCCTTTGGGTTCTAGAGCCTGGAGACAAGGCTGCTAGTCATGCAAAGTTCACGGATCGTCGGCGCCGGGTTCGGTCACAGTAATTATATTTTTGAAAGTATAAGCACATTGAACCAGCTCCAAATTATAGGGACACAAATACTCGAAAGAAATAAAAGTCTTGACCGTGAACGTGGTTCGGTCGTCAGAATGCCGAACTCTGAAACTTACTTACGAGTATTCAATCATAAAACAAACTCGGCTTTCAACGTGCGGAGCCCAATAATTTGTAACATCTCACTTCGCCGAGAAGGCTAATGAGATGACCTCTACCAACAAGGATTTTTAAATCCCTACCGACGGAGACTTGGATAGGTAATCAGTCGACCTGCACAGTGCTGTTTTCCAAACTGAATGTGCCATGCGATCTGCTGATTCTACAAAAACAGTGATGTTTTCCAAACTGAAGATATGTTGGCGAGAAAGGGGAAAAGAATAGATTTTTCAAGGCTGTTGAGAGGTTTCGCGTATAACGAAGGTTTGCGCATGGTAGTTTTGTGTGTTGAATTGGAGAGGCTCGAATGGTGCACTCCCCCCTCTATTTATAGCAGCAAACCTTCTTTCGATTGAGTTAAAACTATATTCGGATTAGGACTCCTTATTCTGATCCATTCTTATCTCGGCCAATCCTACCTCCATTAGGACTTTGAACCCAACCCTCTATCAGGCCGCATTCATTTCCAGGTCTCGGTTTCCTTATCCTGCTGACAATCCTTATTGCATCAGGATTCAACTCCCCCATCCATCCGTCTTGTAATGGGACTCACTCCATCTTTATCTGGAACACTCCATTTCCCGATAGGACTTGGCCGGCCTCGACTAGGCGGCCCACGAACTGGATGGCTCACAGTAACCCTTGAATAAGGCTTCCGGGCCGAGAACAATTCTAAACTCGTCCCAAACCAATATTTTGGGCCCAAGCAGTAATGTATGAGATTGAAATGTTTTTAAAATGTCGTATGAGGTTGTAATTGCATTCAAACCTGAAAGGATAAAATGTAATTTACCCTAAATTTATACAAGTTTTTCTAGCAGTACCATAGCATAGTTGGGGGCTAATTATATAAGGTCACGTATATTTGTTGAAAATATGGGTGGCGTAATGGAATCTCATGTGTCCACCGTGTAAAGTCATTAACAAGACTTCCAGTCTACAGTCGACTAGTATGCGGTTTTCTGAACATGGGCCTAACTCAAATGGTATTATATAAGCCGGGGTGAAGTGAAAGGTAGGTGAAGTTTGAATCCTCTTACACGCGAAAGAGAGAAGAAATAATGAGTTATGTGTCAAATGAAATGGACATGCAACATATGCATCACTACAAGAGAAAATTGCATTTCCGTCAACATCTTGCCACAGCATGCCGACGCAAAAGCATGATAAATTGCTTGGGCACAAGTGTTGTCGCAATTAAATGAAGAATTTGCGATGGCGTCGAAGTGCGGTTACGATTAAGTGAGAGTTTGCGACGGAGTTGAAGTGCCGCCGCATGATCCCTACAATTTGAGACGACAAAATTACTTGGGGTCGCAATTGAGGCATTTTAATTATGTTAATTAAAGAGCACTACTCCAACTCAAAGAAGAAAGTATTCTTCTTCTTCACACAAAGACCAAAGTTCAAGATTATCGGTCAATTAGGTTATGTACGGTTCTTTATTAACTAATTACTAACACTTTTGCGAACGGATTGAAATTGGTTTTATCTTTTGTGATTCATGATACTCAAACTGCTTCATTTTCCTAGCAGGAATATCCTTGACAATGTATCATTGGTTTTGAATTGATGTGATGAGTCGATATTATACTATATATTTTATCCTATTTTTAGTACTACTTTATTGGTTATTTTTTGAGAATTTTGATACTTTTAATTATATTTTCAAGGAAGGACATTCAGTTTCCTCTAAAGCAAAAAGTGGCATAATGGATGTATTTAGGAGTAATTCCGATTGGAGGACATTCGTGAGTCTCTCAATTAGTTCGTATCAAAGTTTCAGATTTTTCTACCGAGCTGTTTATTTATAGCGTTGAAATAAAGGAGCAGTGCGCAGTGCTGTCAAAGTGACGTTTTGGGGTTATTTGGGCTTTTTGGCATGCAAGATGACGTCTTTTGGGTTCGAGTCCTTCTGCAATTATGTTCGGGACATCTCAAGCTTTAATTTTAGCCATTTTGGACCTGTTTTGGAGCCCTGAAGATCTAAAAACGTGGCTAATTTGTGGCTGGGCAGATTTTCTAGTAAGGTTTTATTTTGTATTATGTTTTCTAGTTTTTAGAAGACATTTTCTAGTAAGGTTTTATTGTGTAGCAATATAGATAAGGCTTTTTAGCCATTCGGGTTTCAGAAGAAAGGAGAAAGAGAGGAGAAAAAGAACGCATAAAATTTGGAGAACTTAGGTAGGCTTTGATGATTTGTATTTTTCATTCAAGGTGTTTTCTATTCTTGTTTTTAATAGTATTTTGTTTTATGATTGTTCGTAACTAACTTCCTTTTGCTAGGGCGATGCCACGAGCCTTAGCAAGAATATGTAGTTTCTTTTCAATTTACTTATGATACTATGCTTGCTGGTTTGAATTATTAATCACTGGTTTAAACTATTTATTTGTTTTAATGCTTGATCACCATTAGGATATTTAGAAAGGTAATTTGATGCAATTTTGGTTGGAGGTCGGTCCTTGAAATTGACGAAGGCTTCTTGTGATTAATATGTGCAAGTTCACTTAGGATGAATACCACACCTTAAGGATTGCATAGTTTTTCAAAAGGTTTCACAAAGCTTAATAAGTCCTGCATGTTTAGATTTGATCTGAATACCACAGACTGATTGCATGTTTTATACACACTCTATGTTAGGGGGTCCAAGTAGCTAGGCATTTAATTTTCAAAAACCATTTTCTTTTAGTTTATTTTATTTTGCCGATTTATTTAATTATTTCTATTAAATTCGTTTTTATTATTTTAGGTCATAAAATCAACATTTTCTCAAACTCTATTTTAAATAATTAATTAAGATTTGATTTAACATAAATTATTCATTCAATCCCCGTGGAGAACAACCTTACTAGAACCGACTATACTACAATTACCTTTTTTAAATTAGATATGGCTAAAGCTTATAATCGTGTGGAAAATGGTGTTTTTCAGTAAGTGTAGAACTGCATCAGGTTGGTTCAATGATATATAAGTGGATTGGATTTGCATTCTGTATTGTCTTTACAGCCCTCCATGAACATCCGACTCTGATATAAGATCCAATTAGGTTAAACCTATTTTGGTTAGGGCTATCTTGACGGTCATCGACGCTTTTGTAGTGATAATTAGCAGGATATAGACACTCAACTCGAATTCCAGCTAGCTCAAGAGTAGAAATGGAGTGTTGGGTCCGTTTAGTATACAAGGAAGATTGGGAAGCCATACATATTAAGCAAACAGATTTGAGGAAGATCAGCCTTAGCATTTGTGAATAGGTCATGGAATTCTTCTGCTAAGATATTTCTTACATTGGTGTAGAGGTTGCCACTTACATATATACAAAGCAATCTGTTTTTGGTAACTTTTCTGATTCGTTTATTTTTTTATTAGTTTATTTATATGCTTAATTTTTCTGATTTAATAGAGATTTATGAGGCAAGTTATTAAAGTTTCAGTTAATTAACTTCTTGGGGCAAGTTAGTTGTGAATGCAAAACAATGAAAAGCTAGTAGTGTCCTGAGTCTAAAATCTGAACAACATGCACCTCCAGAATAACTCCATCAATGTCTGGTGATAACCTGGTTTTTGGGATGAATTAGTAGAAATAGGCTTTGTGTGTTGGAAGGCCAGCAAGCTGCTGTAACTGCTGCTGGTGGGGTAAGCAGTTCTACTTGTTTGGGTTAAAATTTAAACCTTGGGCTGTCAGGAAGGGGAGACCAAAGAGAATGCAAGAATGAGGTTTGGCCCGAGGCCCATCCCCTAAGCCCAGACTATCCATTTGAAAATTTATGGGCACTCCCCCATTAAATGCACAGGCTAGTGGCCTGTAAGAAGTAACAAGTGATGGAAATTGACCTACTCTCAGCCCAAAAGTACTTTTTGAATGCCAGAGCATGTAAATTACTGATGAGTCACTACCTCTCAGTTGCTTTCGGGCAGAAACAAAGCTGCAAGCAGTCGGGCTAATTCGCCTATAAAAGGAGGAAGAGGGCCTAGAGACAAGGACACTCAACCAAACAAACATACAAACATACAAACTCTGCTTTCAAGCCAGATTTGCATCCAAAAGCTGTAATCATCCTAGATTCAGTCCCCTTTGTAGCGACAAGCTATCTCTTGTCAAGTTTAAAAGCTCTGCTACTTTCTCCAAAGACTGTAGTATCGATTCTCTTGTGTAAACTTGTTTACCATCCATCTTCCCTTAAATCCCCAAATCCTTGTAGTTGCAAAGAAGAGAAACTGCAAGAGATCCAGCCTTGCCCGACAAGGTTTAATCTTGCCTGACTTTCTTTGTTTTGTCTTTCAGTTAATAGATCTGGTGTTGTAATGCATTCCCCAATATATATTCAATTCATTTCACGTCTTTTAATGATCCATAGCTCACTTTACCCTCATATCTGGTTTGGTTAATGGTTTTACCATCTTAAAAGTGAATTAACTTAATGACTTGATCAGATCTGGACCTCCGACCCTTTTACCATACAAGACAAATAAAAGTCCTTGGTCTCAAGGCATAGAAAATAACCTAATGTGGACTTAACTCATCCACGACAATCCTTTGATAGTAAGAAGTCAGAATAACTTGGGGCGCAAGTAATCGGCTTAAATCTACTTATTTTACATCTGCCATATAGAGATGGCAGTGGCACGCCTCTGCACTTAAGCTAGTTTTGGTTGCGAGCCTCACGGCCTATACCTAAGGCCCGACAAAGGCACATTTCAGAACTAACTATGTCCTCTTCTTGTAACCCGAATTACAAGCGAGAGCCTGACAACCAACCAAAGTGCCAACTCCTCGGGGAGCTGTGTGCTCGAGCCAGGAACGCCCACCAGTAAAATTCCTGCCTGAACATAGTTTTGGCACGCTCGGTAGAACAAGTCTTGTATTCCAAAAAGGGGAGGAAAAGAACAAACCTTCAGGTGGGGAGCAAAACACACGCCAAAACTTAGCATGGCAAATTTCCCCGAAGACTTGCAAGGACGTGTCTTAACAAAAAGCCCGACTCCTTCTGAACAATCAGAAGGAAAGGTCACGAATGAAGACTTACAGGCTACCAAAGCATGTAGATGGTTTTCTGTTAAGACATGCTAGATCTGGAGAAAAACTCTCAAAGCATGGAGAGAAACTCCCGAGAGGCAAGGGAAGACATAAGCAGACTCTATTCCTTAACAGGAAATCTGCAGAGAAGGCTAGATCTGGAATACCCTACCCCAGAAAATGATCATGCTAGAGAAATGACAAGCGAAGCTAGCCCCGTGAAGGAGCCGGTTATTCCTCTATTTCCTATACTTGAAGAAAAAAGGGATAAAGGGAAGAACAAGGAAGAATCTGGAGCGAGTCATCCGGTTTTGGAAGAAATTCTGGAGGCAGAATTGCCCGACCCCCTGTTTCCACTAAACAATAAGGGGCAGATCGGGCGGGTGAGAGCAAAATATGGGATGCCCCAATTGATCGGGGAATCCAGCAGGAAAGAAGAACCTGCCAAGGCAGACAAGCCACATCCTTATAAACCACCGCCAATGACTGATAAAGGAGGATAACCCAGTTGGAGGAAGCCCGAGGCAAGAAAGAAGATTAAATCGAGCAATGATCGTAGCCCGAAGTGGGAACCACGTCCTCATACTCCGCCTAATAATACAGCCAATCAACAACTCAAAGACGAGTTGGCTGAATTAAGAATGATGGTAGTAAGGAATGCCCAACCACAAGCTCGCCCGCTGTTTAGAATTGCTTATCAAAAGCCCTACCCAGAGTTCATTGATGAGCAAAATCCCTTTCCCCTTAACTTCAAAATGCCCACATTTCCAACGTTCAATGGAGATGACAACAATGTGTCCTCTAGGGACCATATCTTCAAGTTCTCCAACAACTGTGTGGCGTTTGAAGACAATCCCAACTATAAGATGAGGTTATTTGGGAATTCATTGGTGGGCTTAGCGTCTCAATGGTACTCTCTGTTACCCCCAAATTCCATCACTAACTGGGGGCAAATGGAGATGGCTTTCCACGAGTAGCTTTAGAGGATAGAGCGCGAAATGACCATTAACAATCTGGTGGAAGTGAAACAATATGAGCATGAATCTACCGAAGATTTCATTATGAGGTTTAGAAAGACGAGGATGAAATGCCAGTTCCCTATTAACAATGTCCAGCTCATAGCCATTACTCAGAAAGCCTTAAGACTACCCCTAAGAAACAAGTTTTATGATGTGCAGTTCAATGAGCTGCATGAGTTGGTAATCGCTGCCACCAAGTATGAGAAATTGTTGCTTGAAGAACAACAATTGAAGCACTCCTCTAAAACACCACATTTCTACAAAAATAAAGCTGCCATTCACCAAGTGGAGTTTGAGGAAGGACCAGAAGAAAATAATGGTCATGGGAGAGAAGCAATAGACATATGCGCAGAAGAGATGACCACCCATTTTAAACCCTTGATGGTAAAAGGATTGGTCCAACCGGTCAAAGATCAAAAAGTAATGATGAATGATGGAGGATTTGTCCCCATGAAACCTCCAAAATACCAGAGCTATTCCTTTGACTTAACCAAAGCTGCAGAAATCTATAAGAAGCTGGTGCGGGTAAGAGTAATTGTGCCCGATAGCACTAAAAAGTTGCCTAAACCCGAGGAATTAAGAGGGAAAAAGTATTGTAAGCTGCACTACACTTTCAACCATTCCATTACCAATTGTGTCCAGTTTAGAGACTGGATACAAGATCTTATAGTTAAAGGGAAGTTGCTATTAGAGAAACCTTAAGCCAACATGACGATTGACACAGATCCTTTCCCAGAAGACCCAATCAACATGGTCAACTTAACATGGGCCAAGAAGGAGAAGGGAAAATCCAGTTAAGGGCTAAAGGTAGAATAAATAGCCTACAAAGGGAGCTATTTAACTGCCCGACAAGTCCAAAGCAGCCATGATAAAGGGGTTGATGTTTGCACAGTCAATACCAATGGAGGTATGAGATAAAAGTAGCCTTAGCAGAAACCACAATTAATCAGGAGTTGATCTAAGAAAAAGAAGGGGGAAAGAAACTTCTACTATTGAAAGTTCAAAAAGAGGAATTCAAATTAAAGAAGATTTCATTTCATAAGGGAATTACAGGAATCTTAGTCTAGCAACTTTACATCTTCGGCTAAAGCAATTATTCTAGAGAAGTAAGTTTGCATGACGACAAAAATTTGATCTGGCTCTCCTAAGTACATATTGTTGTTCACAAGTTGATTCTCGAAGTCCTTAACTTCCTGAAAAGCTTTCTCCATCTTCTCTACTTTCTGGGAGAGTTGGCTGGTGAGGGGTTATTTTTTCGGCTTTAAGTAATAACAGTTGCTCCTCCAAGCTCTGAATCTCAGAATCAACCACTGTAATCCTTGCCTCCATTACTAATCCTTCTTCTACCAGTTGTCGAAGCACAGCTGTACTCTTCACATGCTTTTCTTGAAAACACTTCACTCTGTTAGATGCTCGCTCCACCTTATGATGCTGATCCCTTAATGCCCTCAAATTCTCGAAGAAATTCATAAAAGACTTGTACTGAGCCGGAGGCAATAACTGAGTTTGGTGAAGCTCAGAAAGAGCTTTCTCTGCATCATAAAGGACCTTAAGGCTGAAAGAAGCTGTAAAGTCCTTTTTTATCCAATCCTTGAAAATTTTATGAGCATGCTAAAAAGAAGGAAGCTCATAAGATGTTGGAGGAGATTGCAATTTACTTTTGATTTGGCCAAACTTCTTCACTAGATCAGGCAAGGATGTTGTTAAAGAAGCCGGGGGCACATCTCTGATACTTCAGATGTAACAGCGGGAGCAACTTCAAAAGAAAAAATGGGAAGGTCCTCAGAAACAAGAGTAAAAATAGGAGAAGTTGCTGCAGTAGTCCTAGCTCGCTACTTAGGCCTAGGGATAGAGGCCCTTGTAGCCTCGAAAACCGATGAAGGATGAGGAAGATCTCCTTTACGCACCAAGCATAGAGGAGACTTGCCCGAACCCTCTCCAGGACCCTATTGCAACCAATACGAATATGATAAGAGAGAAGTGTTCAAAGCCAGAAATAGGTAAAATACAAGAGGTCAGTATACCTGAGTTAAACCAAGAGCTTCCGGAAGAAGTGGAGAGGGAGTAATTTCCTATGATTGTTGGGGTAGGTTATCTCTACCTACTAAATGAGGAGATATGGTACCCGAAACTTCAACAGAAACCTGCAAAAGAAATAGAGAAAATAGTGAAAGTTAGTAACTAACTTATGAAGGAAGGAAAAAAAGAAGGTTTGTGTAAAGGTATACCTGTGGAAGGACTTGAGGTTGAGAAACATGCACTTCGGGAACCTCTGCCGCATTAGTAAGAAGTGCCTGAGAGACCTGGGGATTGGGAACCTCGGGCACCACAAAGATCTCAGGAACTATTGGTTCTCCAAAAGTAGAAGCTGGTGCGTGGTGAAATCCCTGTACCAGGGTTGGCTAAAAGTAATAAAGGACAGTAAGTGCAAAAAGAGAGTTTTGAGCATAAAATATTAGGGACATGTACTTACCGAATCACTGTCATCCTCCACATAGTGCATCATTTGCCCAGTTGAACGATCAAACTGAGAAATCGAAGTCACCTCTAAAAGGGTGGATTTTGCTTGAAGAGAATGAGCTTGCCTTGATTTGGCTGAATGAGAGGAAGCTTCGGGTGGAGAGATATTTTCTGCCTGAATCTCCTGAGACAAATGATCAGGTAAAGTGTTATCAAAAAGAAAAAGGGAAAGAATTTCGAAAAAGGGCAGCTTATACCTCTAATTCTTTAAGGGCTGCATCTTGATGATCTTTGGCCCTTCGCTGCCTTTCTACATCCAATGGCTCGTCCTTTGAAACCAAAGGAAGTTTTTTTTAAATCGGAGGTTCTGATTACAAGAAAAACCAAACTATTGGCTCCTAAGCATGAAGTATAGAAGAAAGATTAAGGCAAAAATATACTTATTAGGGGCTTTCTGTTTTTGCCTACCCACGGCAACGGTGGAGGTCTTTGAAGCAGAAGTAGCTTTGGAAGACTTGGAGGTCTGAGCTCTTGTACTTTTCCTGGTTGAGGCTGCCTGCTTGGGTTTAGGTTGTTTTTCAGGCTCAAAATCAGATGTTTCTAACACAACTGTCCGTGATCGCATTGGTGCCCGAGTGCTTATTTCGGTCTCTCCCTCAGCCTCCGAGTCTCCAAGTAGGTCGGAGATATCCCCACCTCCTCTGATCTTTCGCCTTTTAGCTTCAATTGCAGCTTCCTGAAGAATCAATGCATCGGCGGATTCTTCTTTTGACCCAACGTCTGTCATTTCAGTGGTCCTTTGGGCTGCGAAGAATGAAAAGAATAAAGAGTTACAGAGTCATTAATTCATAAGTTTCTTATAAAGAATGGATTGGGAGAACAAGAAGTACCTATCAAAAGAAGCTGGTTCTTTTGAGAAACCATTTCTTTCAAGTTTGCAAGCTCGCCCGAGCTAGGAAAGGATCTGAGAGAAAGTTGGTTGAAGAGACGGTCATGAGCTTCCCGCAGTCTCCCTCATACTTTTTGACCCATTTAGCCCCAGTTTGGGGTTGAGGTGATTTTAAAAAAAGCTGCTGTGAAAAAAAGCTGAGACAGTTTTTGGTGTTTGGTAAACGTTCAGCTTCAGCTTTTTTTCACAGTTTTGGGTGAAAAAAAGCCAAAAACAAGAAGCTGCAAAACCCAGCTTTGAAAAACCAGCTTTTTTTCACATCTGTTTTACATAAAAGTTTACCAAACACTATAATACTGCTCTTTTTTTTTCAAAAGCACTTTTACAAAAAAGTTTACCAAACACTCTACTGCTTTATTTCACAGCTGCTTATTCTCACAGCACAGCAGAAGCAGCTTTTTTTCAAAGCACAGCAATACCAAACCAGCCCTTAGCCTCCCACCAAGTAGAGAAAGCCGAGGAACATTCAAAGTTAAGGGCCAAAGGCTTTCGGGCAACCTTGCTCATAACCTCAAGGCTACGTCGAGCAGCTCGAAAAGTAACTTCTTGAGGAGATGGGAAGCGATATGAGGTACCGCAATGAATAGAATCAAAAAATGTGATTGGAATAGCTTGCCTAAAGCCTAGTTGTTTATTACAGAAGTTAGGATGATAAACCTCCAGCCCGTGTTCATAACGATCACTACAAACACCCCAGGCTAAATACCGTGATTGAATACAGCTGATAAATTTCTCTCTGCAAGAAGGATCGGCATTCTCTCCAAAGGCATCTTGGAAAGTTTGATCAAGAAACCACGGATATCTTCGAAGAACAGACGTCCCCCACTCTAAGTCTGCCCGAGTCCTGCAAACTCTGAAAAAGTAAAAACAGGTAAACGTTAAATGGTCTGTGGGAGAAGCTTCGGCTAGAATTCGAGCAGGGGCTACACACTCTGGGAACTCCAAGTTGATTGCTCGAAACTCTGGGAAGTACCATTGTAACCATAATTGGATCATCCAGATGGGCCCATTAAGGTTGGTCTTAAATGGTTCACCCCGAGTTATCTCAAAAATGAGATGATAGAGATGAGAAAGAAAGAAGGGACCCGTGGCTACATCGTCAAAATTATGAAGAGCCTTTACCAAGGGAATCCATTCGACCTTCACTCCCTTGGATTTATTGGGAAATGCATGCTTGTTAAGCTAGTATAGGAGAAAGTACATATGCTTCTGATCCATGTTAGCATTTGAGGAACCCGCACCAAAGTTGTTCTCCACAAAGGGGATGAAACCTTTGAAGGATGTTCCATAACTCTTAAAAGTTGTTGAGTTGTATTCCAACTGAAAAGGGGAAGCCGAAGTACCCGAACTTGTGCCTAAACTCTCGGCAATCAGACGAGAAGGGAGAGCCCAATCAAGGGTCACGTCCACAATTTTGCTCGATGGTCTCAGCCCAAAGATTTGTACTATATCCAGGATAGTGGGAGACATGGGGCCCATCCTGAAGTCAAAAGTGTTGGTGCCCGAGTTCTAGAAAAGGATAGCAGTGGTCAATAATTAAGGCTTTGCGACCACGATGGTCTTTAAGAGCATTATCAACTCATAGATACGATTATTCATCCTTTTTTTTAAAAAAAATGGGCTCGAGCTCGTTTATCCATTTGATCCAGGCCTCATCATTCATTAGAGGGAAGCCATGACGGTGATTCGACCATTTAGATGAAGAAATGCCCGATTCAGCCAGAAACGGGTTCGGAGTGAACCAATTAACTTTTGGCATGTTAGCTTCTACTGTGATTGGGACTTGAGAAACCCATGCATGTCCCAGTGAGTGCACCCATTTTTTCCTCAAAAAAGAGTTCAGAATGTAGACCTGCCCGAGGACGATGAAGGGCATTAAGCAGACGGCGCAAAGTGGCTATGCCCTCACCAGATTCATAGGAATATCTGTTTGAAGCAGCTTTTGGGGCCATTGATTAAGACTTGGAGGGAAATGAAAATATTTAAAAAGATAGAAAGAAGAAGCCATAAATAAGAAAGGTTTTTAAGAGCCCTAGAAATTCTGGAAAATTCTGGGAATTTAGGGGTTTAAAGCCATTTAAAGGAAATTATATATTGAGCAGCTGATTAAGGACATAGATCGTGGGTTAGTGGAAAGGACTCAGTTAGCATCAATTGCATTAAATGGCGCGAGGCTGTTATTCAATCATTATTAGCGCCTCAGTTTACAGGCTTGACAACGATTGAAAGAGGCACTGTTGAAGTTAATATTTAAACCTTGGACTGTCAGGAAGGGGAGCCCAAAGAGAATGCAAGAATGAGGTTTGGCCCGAGGCCCATCCCCCTAAGCCTAGACTATCCATTTCAAGATTTATGGGCACTCCCCCATTAAATGCAAAGGTTAGTGGCCTGTAAGAAGTGACAAGTGATGGAAATTGATCTACTCACAGCCCAAAAGCACTTTCTAAATGGCAGAGCATGTAAATTATTGATAAGCTGCAAGCAGTCGAGCTAATTCGCCTATAAAACGAGGAAGAGGGCCCAGAGACAAGGACACTCAACCAATCAGACAAACAAACATACAAACTCTGCTCTCAAGCCAGATTTGCATCCAAAAGCTATAATCACCCCAGATTCAATCCCCTTTGTAGCAACAAGCTATCTCTTGTCAAGTTTAAAAGCTCTGCTACTTTCTCCAAATACCGTAGTATCAATTCTCTTGTGTAAACTTGTTTACCATCCATCTTCCCTTAAATCCCCAAATCCTTGTAGTTGCAAAGAAAAGAAACTGCAAGAGGTCCAGCATTGCCCAACAAGGTTTAATCTTGCCCGACTCTCTTTGTTTTGTCTTTCAGTTAATAGATCTGGTGTTGTAATGCATTCCCCAGTATATATTTAAGTCATTTCAAGTCTTTTAATGATCCATAGCTCAACTTACCCTCAGATCTAGTTTGGTTAATCATTTTACCATATTAAAAGTGAATTAACTTAATGACTTGATCAGATCTGGACCTCCGACCCTTTTGCCATACAAGACAAATAAAAGTCCTTGGTCTCAAGGCATAGAAAAGAACCTAATGTGGACTTAACCCATCCACGACAATCTTATGATAATAAGAAGTCAGAATAACTTGGGCCGCAAGTAATCGGCTTAAATCTACGTATTTTACATCTGCCATACAGAGATGGCAGTAGCACGCCTCTGCACTTAAGCTAGCTTTGATTGCGAGCTTCACGGCCTATACCTAAGGCCCGACAAAGGCACCTTTCAGAACTAACTATGTCCTCTTCTTGTAGCCCGACGAACAAGCGAAAGCCCGACAGCCAACCAAAGTGCCAACTCCTCGGGGAGCTGTGTGCTCGAGCCAGGAACGCCCACCAGCAAAATTCATGCTCGAACACTACTACTACAGATGTGGGCTAGGTTTCTTTGGTTATGGCCCTCTACATCCAAGTACCTTTCTCCATATATTAGTAGTTTATAATTTTGCTTTTTGTAAATAAAAAATAAAGTTATAATTAACTCCTTAAACATGACTTCACGTAAGCCTCCCTATTCTACTTTAAAGCTTAATAGAAGGCACTAGGCTACGAACACTAGTACAAATAACAGTTTGTGTGGCAAAGCATAATTCGTCGCGCAAAGTCAAAAAACATCGTCAGAAAATTAGCCCAACGAAAACTTCGTCGCGCGCAAAGGTCGTAAAGGCAAGGTTTGCACAATGAAGGTGTAACCTGTGTCGCGCAACACTTGCATCGCGCAAAAGGTCTTTGCGCGACGACAATACCTAGTTCGCGCAAAGACCATGCACGACGACAATACTACGTCACACAATGGTCTTTGCGCAATGACAAACCTACGTTTCTCAAAAGTTTTCGTGCGACACATCTTGTTTTCGTTGTCGCGCAAACATAGGTGCGGGACACAAGTATTTTCGTCGCGCAAAGACCTTTTGCACGACGCAGGCATTGTCGTCGTTGCGCAAGCCTTTTTTTTTACTTTTTTTTTTTACAACATATTTTTATTTAATTTTTTATAAATTTTTAATTAAATTATAAACAATAATTAATAAACCAAGAAAAAGCATTTAAATATAAAATATATGAAAATGTACATACAAGTTGTTTGAACATATAAGAAAAAACTACAAGAAGTAGTCTGGGTTTGATGCATTAGGCAACTGGGTCTTGGCTGGGCGATGTGGCTGGGAGGTCGAAGGTGGAGCAAGATCAAGTGTTGGCATCGGGATTTGGAGGCCAGACATGTAAGATCATGCTCATCTTCTCGTCCCGGGCCAAAAACTGGGCTGCAATCTTAAATTTCTACAGAAAATTCGACAAAACCTCCCCTAATGATATATCATTTCCCAAAACTTGAAAAGAATAAAATAACAGTAATTCACACCCACAACACATTTTCACAATCATAAAAATAATAGTTAAATACAACGTAGTGAGGTACCTGGTTGGGAGCCCCTACCCTCAATTGTGGATGCCAAGGAGGTGTGATCAGAAGGCTCCGGATGGTGGCGGCGCTGGTGAGGCCGCCGTGCATTGAGCGGCTAAACCGACACTGATGATGCGAGCACCTGGGACGCTCTAGGAGTAGCCTTAGTAAGGGATGTAGGCTCCCCAATCAATGGAGCACTCACGGCTGAAGCTGTAGATGTTGAAATTACGAGAGGCGCATTGGTCACACCCCGATGACGAGTGATCAACAATGACATCTATACAATTTTTGAACCATAAAAATATAACATTAGAAACTAATCTTTTCTTGAATTTGAAACTAATTAATTAGCAGCCAAAGTAATATCATATCCTTTCTTGCATTTCTTCACATATATATAAAGTAGTATTGCAAAGGTAGAAATAAAACTAATTCAAAAGTAGTTTTGGAGTAGATGGCTCACAAAGAGGATCCGAAGAGGATCCGGATTTGATTAATCTATGTGATGTACTCATTGTTCAAAATATACGGAGCAGATGGCTCAAAGCACACATGCAGTAGCATTCACATGTGTTTCAATAATGAGCAAGGACCAATAATCGAGCCAATTAATTAAGTCCCTTGCTCATACATATCAACAGAGCTATCAACTTCTATAGTTGGTGTTTGGAGAGAACTTTTGGGTGTCTGTAGAATTACCAATATTAGAAGGGAATTGTTATTAGCACTTCAAAAATCTCATTCTACACTCCAAACTTTCTATATTAAGAAAGAAAAATACACTTGTGAGAAGTATAGAATGAGATTTTTAGAGTGCCAATAACACTTCCCAATTAGAATTGTGAAGTGAATCTGTGACTCAAGCCAATGTAATCTAATCCCACAAAAAAGCAACTGCAAAAGTCTCCCCGAGGCTTAAACAAATAAACGCTAACACAAAACAAAATAAACGAAAAATTAAGAGCAATTTGGGCCAATGCATATCAAATAAAAAATCAAAGAAATATTCTTAGCACTAATCATGAGTCATTCTTTTTGTAGATAAATTACAATTTAACATGCGCATAACAATTTTTTTATTTATAACATTAATGAGTATTTGCAAGCTAAGTAAATAGAAAATGCCACCTTACATGTAGAAATTAAGTAAACTAATTCAGTAATGCATGTTCAAAAAAAAAAAAGAAAAAGTAATGCTCATCAATTAAAGGTGTATCTTCAGTACAGTCAGCAAGACTACAAACATGTTTCCTCCCACACTCTATAAGGGTGCTGAGCACCTTTTCATCCAAAGAGCTCGTATCATGTTTGTAGTTAATTCAGTTACCTAGTTAAACTTTACTCTTTCTTTTTGTAAGTTCTGCAACATAAAAAATTACCAAAAACATTATTCATCAGAGATCATGAGAGATAATGTAAAGAAATGCTTTTCACACAATTATTTTTTGCACATACGTGTTATTTTTTGTCTTCTGATTCTCTTTTAATTATCAAAAGATGGACAAATAAACAAAGTACATATATAGAAAGTAGGGATGGTCAATGGGTGCCCATGGATACTCCATATCCTGTCATCATCGTCACAAGCACAAACGCCACCACTCACCGCCACAGATAACACAAATCTACACTTAAATGGTCCTTTATTTAACTAAAAGAGTACCCATTAACCATCCTAATAGAAAGTAAGAGGTATGCTGAAATCACTTTCCACCGTTCAGAAGGAAAGGACCAATTAAAGTACTAGTTTTAGCTAGGACCATATCGCTTACTAGGACCAAAAGAGGAGGACCATATTTCATCTTCTGCGTGCTCAAATCACAGAGGGTGAAACAGAAAAGAATTGGGGTTTAACTCCATGACCATGTCCATTTTCTCTTTTGGGAAACGACCCACTAGCTGAGCAATCTAATTGAAATCTGAATTCCGATTCTGATATACCAAGTGTTTTTCTAGTTGAAATCTAATTGAAATATGAATTCCGATTTTGATGGACCATCCCAAAAACCCCCCAAAACCACCCCAACTTACTCATCCCAGAAACCCCCCAAAACCACCCCAACTCACTTAGATTACCAAATCCCAGCATAAGTACAAAGAATCGAATGATTTTTGTTTACTGATTATATTTAGATCTAATATTTGCACAGAAACTTTAGTTACACTTAAATTAACAACAAATTCCTGCAACACTCACCAAATAAAACCCTAATTATCATATGTTGAACGATTAAAGCAAAAAGCAAAACATTGAGAGAGAGAGATGTGAAGGGACCTTCGGAATTGAGGAAACGGCGACGAGCATATGGGTGGGTAGTGGCTGATGTCTTCCTTCGTCTTTGTCTGCGTCTAATGGAGTGGGAGAGAAGAGCGAGATGGAGTGAGAGAGAGGACGAGATGAGCGAGAGGGAAGAGAGAGACCGAGTGAAAATGAAGAAGAAGAGACTGAGTGAGAGAGGGAAGAGAGAGACCGAGTGGCAGATGGGTGGGTAGTATGTGGACTCTTTTCCAATTGCACCCCCATTTTGTCCAATTAAAAACAATTTGGGAAAATTAAAAAAAAGGTCTATTTTTTTCAATTGCACAGTCAAAATTTTAACAATTGCGCCGGCGCATATATAAATTACGTCACGCTATTGTTTTTTGCGCAGCGATCTTATAGTGGCGTCACACAAGTTAGATTTTAAAAAAAAAAAAAATTATTATAAAATTTACTGAAAATGTGACTTTACTACCTTCAAATTCATTTTTTTACATAAAACCCACAATAATATATTTTTCTAACAAAAACCTTATCCAAACTACAATAATAAATTTAAAGCTACTTAATATATATATATATATCATTCAACTTGATGAGATACGTATTCTACGAAACTAGTTTCAACAATCAAACCGTCAAACTTGTTTGCATATACTCGGAGATTGCATAAGCAAAAAATCGCAAAAAACAAACATTCATAGATCAAGTAACAGGATAAAACTTTTCCACGGTTATAGACGAAAAATCACGATTTAACGGATATTTTAACTCCGATTTTGATGATTTTTTACAACCACACTCCTTGACCCTATATGAATACAATGAATGAACTCAATCTTCAATTTAAAATATTTACACTAGTAGATACCACAAAATCTTATGTTATACTTAATGAAAGTATAAATAAACTCTAAGTGTTTGTTGAATCTATTGTTTTGATGGGATACACATTCTACAAAACTAGCTTCAACGATCCAACCAACAAACTTGTTTGTATATACTTCGAGATCGCATACGCCAAAAATCGCAAAAAACAAACATTCAGAGATTAAGTAACGGGACAAAACTTTTCGACGGTTATAAATGAAAAATCACGATTTAACGATTATTTTACAGCTACACTCCTTGACCCTATATTAATACAATGAATGAACTCGATCTTCAATTTAAAATATTTACATTAAGATGTTATACTTCATTAAAGTATAAATAAACTCTAAGTGTTTGTTAAATCTATTGTTTTGATGGGATACGCATTCTACGAAACTAGTTTCAACGACCCAACTGTCAAACTTGTTTGTATATACTTCGAGATCGCATACGCCAAAAATCGCAAAAAACAAACATTCAGAGATCAAGTAACGGGACAAAACTTTTCCACTGTTATAAACGAAAAATCACGATTTAAAGGTTATTTTAACTCCAATTTTGTTGATTTTTTACAGCTACACTCCTTGACCCTATATGAATACAATGAATGAACTCGATCTTCAATTTAAAATATTTACACTAGTGGAAACCAAAAAATCTTATGCGATACTTAATGAAAGTATAAGTAAACTCTAAATGTTTGTTGAATCTATCGTTTTGATGAGATACGCATTCTATGAAACTAGTTTCAACGATCCAACCCTCAAACTTGTTTGTATATAATTCGAGATCACATACGCCAAAAATCGCAAAAAATAAACATTTAGAGATCAAGTAAGGGGACAAAACTTTTCAACGGTTATAAATGAAAAATCATAATTTAACTGTTATCTTAACTCCGATTTTAATGATTTTTTACAGATACACTCCTTGACCCTATATGAATACAATGAATGAACTCGATCTTCAATTTAAAATATTTACACTAGCCACAAAATGTTATGTTATACTTAATGAAAGTATAAATAATTTTTTTTCTAGAAAATTGCGCGACAGACCAACCACGTCGCGCAAAGGTTCTTTGTGCAACAGAGATTTATAACGTCGCGCAAAGGGTGTTTGCATGATAGAATAGCCCGTCACGCAAAAACCCTTTGCGTGACGCGGTTGTCCCGTTGCTCAAAAACCATTTACTTGATGCATTGGCCAGTACGTCACGCAAAAACCCTTCGCGCAACGCATTTACTCCGTCGCGCAATTTTGTAACCACCCGTTCCCAATTTTACAATTTATATCATTTTAATAAGTGAATTTATGAAGAAGCCCTTCGAGGCAAAGTGTTGACTTTTGTTGACTGTCGTGTCGTGTCATGTAAGACTCGTTTTCTTGGCATATCCTCGTAGTACTCGTCGCTATGAACACGTGGGTGAAAACGGAACGTAATTTGAAGTTATAACGAAGGAGATATTAACGTTTAAAGTCAGGGGCATTTTAGTAAATTGGTTATTTTCTAGAAAGCTCCAGATTTTTGGTGCAAAATCTGGAAAGCCACGTGTGTGGCCTAGATTAAAGGGAAAAAAGATGGGCGGTGGAGATGAAATATAAAGGAGAGAAAGGAGGGGCGAAACTCCCAATCAGAAAGAAGAGAAAGAGAGAGCGACCAATAGGTGAAAGAAGAAATGAGGGGAAATGAGAGAGTGAGAAGCACGGGATCATGGATCCCTCACCAGATCCTTGTGACCCGACCCGCGTAACAGTGGAACTCGATGGGTCCCGATGGTTTTTCAGGCAAAATTCCAACGAATCATGTCGCACCACAACCTAGAATCAACTCCACGACCTTTCTTCTTCAAGTTCCACCCCAAACCCGACAAGATTTGGTTTCATTTCCTGGAGAATAGCACCAGTGGGGGCGACGGGTCTCATGATGGTGATCCGCCATTCTTGAAGCAAAATCAGCCAACAACCACCACCAATAGACTCCTCTAAACCTCAGGATCAAAGCCCAAACAACCTTGGAGGCGGTGGAGCACCGGAGGTGACCGATTGAAGCACACTCTTTATAGATTTCCTACGGGTTTGAGTGAAATTAAGGCTTTTCCTAGCCAAATTGGTCTTAGTCACAGGTATGAAAGTTGTTCCTCTCATTGAGATCTTCCTTGCTGTAAAAGTTGAGAATTTTTCCAGCTAGTCGGGGCGGCTGACCGCCACGTGCGGCGGCGAGTATGGCGGCGCGTGGCCAGTAGGCCAACGCTGCCTATTTGAGTTAGATTTGATGTTATGATGTCAATTTGATAACCGTTTGTTATGATTCGATAGTTTGAACCTAGTATGAAATATTACGTCACTTGACCATTTTATGATCTGACGATCCGACCATTGGATCGTCACCAAACTTTAATAAGTTATAGTAAGTAGTATATGAAGATCATAGGAACTTATAGATCAGGAATCCGACGTCCGGATCTTCCCGAATTGGATTTGTAAGTTCATAAAATAAAACGTTAACCGCCATTTGAATTTACAATTGGCGGAGATCCAGCCGTTGGATCGTAATGAAACTTTAGTATTATGTTTTAGAAGCATAATGTGGATCTTTGGAAGTTACAGACAGGAAATTTAAGGTGTACATCTTCTGGATCGAGTTACGCAGGGTTGTGGACCCTACCGTCAATCTTTGATCGACAATTGACTTTTGGTCAATGGGTCTCAAATCGTTCAAGAACGTCCTTGGGGATGTGTTTTATGTAAGTTACGTGTTCTATCGATAAGAATTCTGAGACGTGATTTGATAATTGTTCTAGGCGACGATCGTAAGTGACGCCTTTATATTCGTGCTATAGAGTTGTAGCGCAGACCTGAGGTGAGTGGGTCTTTTTCCTTTTTATAGTATGTGTGTGTGTATATATATATATATATATATATATATATATATATACACCTTACGGTTTTCCAGAAATTTTTTGAATTGATTATGCATAGCATGCCATGATTTAAATGTGTTATATTTAAATATTGCATTATGATGAGATTTGTGGTTATGACAAATGATCCTACGGAGGCGCAGGTATGCTCAGGTGAGTTATTATGTGATTGAAATGGTTGCATTATATGAGTATGCATACATTTATTTAGAGCTCATCATGGTTGCACCCCGGTATTAGTGCTTCTGCCCGAGGCCAGGGCACAGACCTTCACATGATGTTCACCTCCCGCACCATACGCTCACCTTGGATCTAAGTTTGGTGCCAGCCTTGTCGTACAGACCACAATAGGTGGTTCCAACTTGTAGGTGACCTGCGATTATTCGCACAGCCTTCACGTGATCGTAGCATATGAGCGTACATATTTACACCCAGCCCTGTCATACATACCATAATAGGTGGTTCCGACTCTTGTGCTGGCCTAGATTGATGAGCTATATACTCAGTCGTACATGTCACGTTAGGTGACTCTGACTAGCATACTATTTTATATTGGTTTCACACCTAACTTACACTTATTATTGCTGAGATAATATGGCATGGCATGCTTCTATTTTCACTGCACGCATGCATTCGTTTTCGTACTTATGTAGTATTATTTTCTAAAAACTATACGGGTTTTACAGTGAGGGGTTATAACGTTTTCAAAAGGTTTTTATTAAAACTTTATTTTCAAGCCCACTCACTCTTGTTTTTTTGCCCCTCCAGATTCTAGTAGCAGGGTTTCGTACCGACGAAGATTATTGGCAAATCTTGGGGTCGACGATTACCATCGATGGTATAATTCTCACTCTATTTTACTATACTGTACTTATCCTCTGTCATCACATGTGAAATGGGTTCGTACCCACTCACCGCACACTCTTGTACTTAGGCACTTTTAGGTTTAAATTTATTCACATCTTCCACATCACTACATTTTATGGCTTCGTCACCTTCCAGGTGTCGGCCAACACAGCTCGATTCGGAGTCCTAGTGGACATCCCGGGTCGAGGTGTGTCAGTTTGGTATCAGAGCATAAGTTGGGCAGTATTGCATTCATCACACGCGTGATGTAAGCATTCCTGGTTCTTGAGCTTAATGTTCGAATCTTGCCCCCTCATCGAATATGAAAAATATGTTAGCTTTTCCTAAGTTTTGGGCAGTTTTGTTGACTTGTCGACATTTTAGAAGGTCACTTTGGCGAACGCTTTTAGACTTAAAATGAAGAATTTCCTTGCCAATGAAAGATGTAGATTTGAGACAAGTTGATGGCCCTGAAGCAGAGCTAATGTATCGATGACGGTGTATCACCAGGGAACTATAAATCAATCCCATCATTATTTTCAAGCCATCATTATCAACCTTTTCGAGATAGGAAACCAAAACTGATTTTGTCTCCTTGGCAATACCCGTTAGCATACCATTTATTAGGATTCCTACGAAGTTTACTTCGTCAAGATTCCAAAATTGTCTCGAGCGACAACCTGGTGCTAAAGTGGTAGCACTCGATGAAAGAAACATTTGGGGGACAATCACTTTTGGTCCCCGATAGTACTAATCTTCTTAAACGCACTAGTTATCATTTCGGATCTTCAGGAGAAAGATCTACATCCGTTTAAGCCTGTTCTAAAGTAGATTATTAGTAAATTCCTCTTTCCAGCTTTGGGACATCTTAACCAATATTAGTTTCTGAATTTCTTTTGGTGATGTACTCGTCATTTCGATGAGTATAGGCACCGAAGTACGAGTTGTTATACCTATGATTAGTATAAAATCTCTGTGGTAGTGAGTATTTCCCCTAGAATTATGGAACCCCCTCACAGGACCAATTCCTTATCAGTCGTCCAAAACCACCACCCAAGCAGACTCTAGTCTGTAATCAGCCTATGGTGGCGTTACTAATTGACGATATTGTCCGATATCCAGGAACTGTCAACCAATATTCAAGCGGTATGATTTCTGATACCGGACGCATGTGCTGGTATCTGGGAGTGATACCTTTATACAAGAATGTCAGTTCATAGTTTCATGGTAACGAATAATATCAAAATGTCATAAATTTGTTAGTTAACGTGTGACTAATTGACTGATTAACCGTGACCGTTGGAGCCGAAGAAACTAAATCTTGGAAAGTTAGGAGCAAACTTTGTATTAGGACATTAAACTCATAGTTGTTCTTACCTTATCACTTATCTAGATAAACATAACCTCTTTGACTAGCCACATTTTCGATCATTTCCACAGTCAGATCGTAAAA
The DNA here is from genome assembly GCA_024362995.1 of Heteromeles arbutifolia. NCBI lineage: Eukaryota > Viridiplantae > Streptophyta > Magnoliopsida > Rosales > Rosaceae > Heteromeles > Heteromeles arbutifolia. The sequence continues at coordinate 43,000,416 of JANCRC010000001.1, read as the reverse complement.
TCGAAATACGAGTTAGTTTATCACTGTTAGAGTGAATTAAGTGTTGAGAAAGCGGTGAAGACCTATTAGCATGTGGCGTAGTGAAAGGAAGTATTATGGTACATTTTGAGGACATACATTCAGGCGTCATATTCCAAAGTCTTACTTGAGATATTATCATCGATCCACTTTCTCATACTACACTAGTTTCCTTGCGTCTTTTCGAGCAACTCCTACCGTTCGGAAGAACTTAGTTACTAAAGCTTACCGATTAGGAATTTATTCAACCAAGCCCTTATCTAGGGAACTTCGAACCTCAGGATCATACCTAGATTTTAGCAACTTCCTCGGGTGACGATTAAAAATCGTTATCCTCTACTTCGAGCTGATGATCTAGCCGACCCACTCTTTGTAACTTGAGCTTTCTTCCATAACCTTATGACTTCATAGTAATCATTTCAACGACTTTCTCATTTGCTTCGGCAGTGAGACCAAATTTCGCAAACATTAGTTTTGTTTAGATTGGTACTTTTCTCGGGAGACATGATCTTCACAGACGATATTCTTTCCTTTTTCCAAAAAGAGTTTAGAGGAAGAAGGTTGAAATTCTCACAAAGTGTTGTGAGATTTGAGATATCCTTAGTCTTGTCGAGTTTATCGACAATTGGTTAGCGATTTTTGGCGATAGTATTTTTCCTCACTTATTGGCCAAGAAAAGTTAGTTAAGCTTAGGGTGTTGATTATGGATAAAGTTTCTGACAACCGAACTGTTGTTCTCACCTCACCATCACTTTACACTTTTCGATGACGTTGATCATTTTGGAAATCCATGATGACGTGTTCCTTGGATATTTCAACAGTGTAGAGGCAACATGATGCAGTATCGCTTACATTTCCCAATGGTAGAACCGTTCAAAATGAACCATCATATATATGACCTAGAGTTAACAGTTGTCATTTTCATCTGAAAACCGAATGGTACTTCTCTGTGGAAAAATATGTCCAAAATCTTTATTAACCTTAGAACTTCCCAATTTCACTTACTTTTGGAAAAAGCTAAGTTTCTGACAGCATCATTGGAAGAACTAAATCAACATCTATGATTGCACTATCATGGATCATCCCGGTTGTGCAAACGTAGTTATTAAGCACCGTAGTAAGAGTTGTTTCTACCCCTAAACATTTTCAGTTTTCCTTATCCCATTCCAGTTGAAGTTTACGAATACAAATATGACGTTACCTCTAAACCATCAAGGAATCGTTGGAATGGTTATAATCACTTTTTGTATCCAAATGCAAATGGGAAATATCACCATAAGCTCTTGGTACGAGGTATCTTGTACATGTGGAGATTATGATGATGTTTCAATGTTTATAGATCCATTTGACAAGTCAACCCATTTTTCATTGGTCCAAAAGGACTACATTTTAGACCACTTGGTAAAATTACCCATTCTTGAATTTATCGGATTTTCTAGCATTTTGATCAGCATCTTTTCTGACTGTGACTCCATATTCACTCATTTGTGCTGGAAAGACATTCTAGTCAACTTTGGGTACGTGTCTACTCTACTGCAGTTTGCATTATTTCGAAGACAGGTAGACTGTTTAGAAGAATTGCTTGGATATTGAAATCTAGTGTGATTATTAATTCTTCAATCACCCGTCAAATACTCCATTGAATGGATCGTTACCGTTGGTGATTGAATATTCCGGAAGTTGTTTTTGTAGTGTGATGGCAGACAATCAATCTAGATATCTTGAACTTTAAATTTGATGAACTTGTTTTGACTCTCAAATTCTTGAGTGTTCTTTTAGCCTTCTCGACATAGGTTATCACTCAATCAGTGAGGAATTCACGATAGATCGACTTAGCGGATGCATGCGCCAGTTTCATATCGATGCTAGCAGGAACCATTAGAGTATAATCTTCTTGCGAGTTTACTAGACTTACCAAAAAAAAAAAAAAAATATTCCAAGCGGCTTTGAGGATTGAGCAGTATTTCAGCAAGGTATTGGTGAAGATATGAACGTAGGTTATGAGCTTGGCGATTGTGGCGTTAATTTTCAAGTGTGGCTCGAAACTGCAACTGTCATTCGAAGAATCTCATCAAAGATATGGTTTCTCTAATTTAAGTTTTCAGATCTTATACCCTTCGATTTGGAGAGCAACACTAGTATTTCTGCAATATGTGTTCATCTCTACGTATATTTTTACTGCTTCATTCCAGGGTCTTATTGTTGTGGGAGTGTGGATGTCGAAACACTTCTAGCAGCTGGTTTGGTGCGCTCTAGGATAGTACGGTATCGTGATCGGGGCATGAATCAGACGATCTAGGCATATTCGCACATGAGGAGCAAAACGATATTTTTGCATCCTCGAGAACTTCTCACTAACTTATTGAGACAACGATGAGTAATCGACGTTACAGGCTGCAGACTGTAATATCGATGGCGTAATTGTTGGATTCATTAAGCAAGCAGGCAAGACGGCTCTTTTACGGCAACATTTACTAGTTAGCTATGGTTCGGACTCATTCTCGAAGTTCGTGACACGACGAATGTTTCGCGAGGTCCATTTTCATTTTGGGTTTTGATTTTTCATGCAAATATTTTTCTACTACATTATTTTATTGGTATTTGTGCCATTACAAATTTTGGGTGAGTTATTTCCACTCTTGGTTTTAAACTCAATACAAGTATTTGAATTGTACGTTTATATATATATATATATATATATATATTTGATATTTTATTACATGTATATTTTTCCTTATGTTATTACGTAATAATTGGTGTTTTCAACCTTACGGTTTATACGGGTATTATACTCCTATATTATCGAGGAAGGAATAAGGTATGTGCTTGGAGGCATGAAAGAGGAATAATTGCAATCCGATCGCGACAGAATGGCATTCTCTTTTATGCAACTGCTCTAACTCGATTTCTTCCTTCTCTATGTATTTATATACATATTTTCTCCCTGTTTTCGAGTATTTTTCATTTAGCAAGTTATTTTAAATTTTGGGGACGAAATTTTCTTAAGGGGGTAGATTGTAATGACCCGTTCCCAATTTTACGGTTTATACAATTTTAATAAGTGCATTTACGAAAATGCCCTGCAAGGCAAAAGTGTTAACTTTTGTTGACTATCGTTTCGTGTCACGAAAGACTTGTTTTCATGGCATACCCTCATAGTACTTATCGCTACGAACACGTGGGTGCAAACGGAACGTAATTTGGCGTTATAACGAAAGAGATATTAACGTTTAAAGTCGGGGGCATTTTAGTAAATTGGTTATTTTTGGAGCAAAATCTGGAAAGCCACGTGTGTGGCCAAGATTAAAGGAAAGAAAGATTGGTGATGGAGATGAAATATAAAGGAGAGAAAGGAGGGACGCTACGCCCAATCAGAAAGAAGAGAAAGAGAGAGTACTAATAGGTGAGAGAAGAGAGGAGGGGAAATGAGAGAGTGAGAAACATGGGATCATAGATCCCTCATTGGTTCCTTGCGACCCGACCCGACCCGCGGAACAGTGGAACTTGATGGGTTTCGATGGTTTTTCAGGAAAAATTCCTGCGAATCACGCCGCACCACCACCTAGAATCAACTCCACGACCCTTCTTCTTCAAGTTCCACCCCAAACCCGACGAGATTTGGTTTCATTTCGTGGAGAATAGCACCGGTGGTGGCGACGGGTCTCATGACGGTGATCTGCCATTCCTGAAGCAAACTCAGCCAACCACCACCACCAATAGACTCCCCTAAACCTCGGGATCAAAGCCCAAACAACTTTGGAAGGAGTGGAGCACCAGAGGTGACGGATTGAAGCACACTCTTTATAGGGTTTCCGACGGGTTTGAGTAAAATTGAGGCTATTCTTGGCCAAATTGGCCTTAGTCACAAGTATTAAAGTTGTTCCTCTTATCGAAACCTTCCTTCCTGTAAAATTTGAGAATTTTTAGAAATAGTTGAATTTTTCCGGTGAGTCAGGGCGGCTGACCGCCACGTGTGGTGGCGCGTGGCCAGTGGGCCAACGTTGCCTATTTGAATAAAACTTGATGTTATGATGTCAATTTGATAACTTTTTGTTATAATTTGATAGTTTGAACCTAGTATGGAATATTACGTCACTTAACCATTTTATGATCCGATGATCCGACCATTGGATCGTCACCAAACTTTAATAAGTTATAGTAAGTAATATATGAAGATCATAGGAACTTACAGATAGGGAATCCGACATGCAGATCTTCCCGAATTGGATTTGTAAGTTCATAAAATAAAACGCTAACCGTCATTTGAATTTACAATTGGCGTAGATCCAACCGTTGGATCGTAAGGAAACTTTAGTATGATGTTTTAGAAGTATAATGTGGATCTTTGGAAGTTACGGATCAGAAATCTGAGACACAGATCTTCTGGATCCAGTTAGGCAGGGTTGTGGACCCTACCGTCGGTCTTTGACCGACGGTTGACTTTTGATCAATGGGTCTCAAATCATTCAAGAATGTCATTGGGGATGCGTTTTATGTAAGTTACGTGTTCTATTGATTAGAATTTTGAGACGTGATTTGATAATTGTTCTAGGCGACAATCGTTCGTGACGTCTTGATATTCGTGCTAGGGAGTTGTAGCACGGACCTCAGGTGAGTAGATCTTTTTCCTTTTTATAGTGTATATATATATATATATATATGTATATATATATATGTGTGTATATATATATATATATATACACCTTACGGTTTTCCAGAAATGTTTTGAATTGATTATGCATAGCATGCCATGATTTAAATGTGTTATATTTTGCATTATGATGAGATTTGTGGTTATGCCAAATGATCTTACGGAGGTGCAGGTAAGTTTAGGTGATTTATTATGTGACTGAAATGGTTGCATTATATGAGTATGCATACATTTATTTAGAGCTCATCATGGCTGCACCCTGGTATTAGTGCTCCTGCCCGAGGCCAGGGCACAATTCTTCACGTGATGTTGACCTCCCGCACCGCACACTTACCTTGGATCCAAGTTTGGTGTCAGCCTTGTCGTACATACCATAATAGGTGGTTCCAACTCGTAGGTGACCCGTGATTATTCGCACAGCCTTCACATGATCGTAGCACTTGAGTGTACATATTTACATCCAGCCCTGTCGTACATACCACAATAGGTGGTTCCGAGTCGTGTGCTAGCCTAGATTGATGAGCTATAGACTCAGTCGTAGAGGTCATGTTTGGTGACTCCAACTAGCATACTATTTTATATTGGTTTCACACCTGACTTACACTTATTATTGCTGAGATATTATGGCATGGCATGCTTCTCTTTTCACTACACTCATGCATTCGTTTTCGTACTTATGTAATATTATTTTTTGGAAACTATACGGGTTTTACAGTAAGAGGTTATAACGTTTTCAAAAAGTTTTTATTAAAACTTTATTTTCAGGCCCACTCACCCTTGTTTTTCGCCCCTCCAGGTTCTAATAGCAGAGTTTCGTACCGATGAGGATTATTGGCAAATCTTGGGGTCGGTTCATACCCGCTCACCGTGCACTCTTGTACTTAGGCACTTTTAGGTTTAAATTTATTCACATCTTCCACATCACTACATTTTATGGCTTCGTCACCTTCCAGGTGTTGGCCAACACAGCTTGATACATTTTATGACTTCGTCACCTTCCAGGTGTTGGCCAACACAGCTTGATTCGGGGTGTGTCACAATTTTCTCGCGCCAAACTAAGATTTTACCTCAATTTTCTGGCACAATAATATGTTTTCCAAACAAAAACCCAATCCGAACTACAATAATAAATGTAAAGCTACTTAATAAATATATATACCATTCAATTTCTTAAGTGTTATACGTACAAAATAAATAAATTTAAAGGTACTTAATAAATATATATACCATTCAATTTTACAAGTTTATATTAATCCTCATCCTTACTACAATAATAACTATCGCTATCCTTACTACTATCATTTTCGGATTGCCATTCGTCCTCATCTTTGTTTTCCTTTTCCAGTGCATTATATCGCGACAGATCACCAGGGTCAATTGAAATTGACTATATTATATCTCATAAAACTGTTTAGTGCGACAAAGGTGCCTTCGTCGCGCAATGTTGGGAAAAAAATGGTAAAACCCTTGGTTTGGCGCCATAAAATTGCGCGACGGACAACCCTCGTCGCGCAAATAGTCTTTGCACAACGGTGAACGAAAAGGTCGCGCAATGGCCATTTGCGCGTCGCGTTTGGTCCGTCGTGCAATTTTATGGCGCCAAACCTAGGGTTTTACCGCTTTTTTTTCCCAACATTGCACGACGAAGGTAAACCTTTGTTGCGCTAGGAATGCTTCGTCGCTCAAAAACCATTTGCGTGACGCATTGACCGGTACGTCGTGCAATTTTTTGGCACCAAACTAAGATTTTACCCCAATTTTCTGGCACAATAATATATTTTTCTAAAAGAAACCCGATCCAAACTACAATAATAAATGCAAAGCTACTTAATAAATATATATACCATTCAATTTCTTAAGAGTTATACGTACAAAATAAATAAATTTAAAGGTACTTAATAAATATATATACCATTCAATTTTACAAGTTTATATTAATCCTCATCCGAAATAAATTTAAAGGTACTTAATAAATATATTTACCATTCAATTTTACAAGTTTATATTAATCTTCATCCGAACTACAATAATAACTATCGCTATCCTCGCTACTATCATTTTCGGATTCCCATTCGTCCTCATCTTCGTTTACCTCTTCCGGTGCATTGTATCGCGACATATCACCAAGGTCAATCGAAATTGACTCTATTGTATCGCGCAAAACTGTTTAGCGCAACGAAGGTGCACCTTCGTTGCGCAATGTTGGGAAAAAAGCAGTAAAACCTTTGGTTTGGCACTAGAAAATTGCGCGACGGACCACCCTCGTCGCACAAATAGTCTTTGCGCGACGGTGAACAAAAACATTGTGCAAAGGCCATTTGAACTAAACCTTCATTGCGCTAAACCGTTTTGCGCAGCGGAATGCTTTGTTGCGCAAAGTCTCGTGGCGCAAAACTTTTTTGCACAACGGAATGCGCCGTCGTGCAAAATGTCCTTGCATGACGCTTAGTTGTCATTGTTGCGCAAAATGTCCTTGCACAATGGAATTTGCTCCATCGCGCAAATGTGTTTTCGTACTAGTGGAATTCTATGTTAGAAAATAACGTTGTAGGGTTAGGTGGACAACCAAATTTTATCTTTAATTCCATCCTAAAATGGTTTTCTAAGAGCATCTCCTACATCCCCAACACTTTCATTAAAAATTTGTTAGCTAATTTAGCTAGCGAATAGTGTTCAAAAATTATTTTACCTAGTCAGCGTAACATTTCCAACAACACTCTCTATATGATTGACGACCCACCACCCGTATTTTAGATCATTTGTTAATTGAAGGCTGTATGTTTTTTGGATGTAATCTTCGCTTCTACAACTAATCCTATTGTTTTCCGAACAATATTATCTGTTTTAACAAATTCTAAATATTTTAATACTTAAACAGCATTATTCATAATAAAGAGCCAGCTAAAGAGTCTATTGGAGCTCAATACCTTCGTTTGGCTCTTTACAATAATTGTCCAAAGAGGATTAAAGACCCTCTGAAGGTGCTCTAAGGCTTGCAGACTCCCAGTTGTGGCTAAGGAACGTCTCACTATACCGGTTGCTCATGTTAAGTTTTATTTTCTCAAGCCACTAATTAAACCAAAATATGGAACATTAATTTCATCATTTTTTTTATAAAATGACATACGAATTTTCAATCACTTTCACATGTTTTTTTATTTTTACACGTGAAATAAAATTTACATGGATTTAGTTATTGTCATCATTTGTATGCTGATCACAATTTCTTTTTCTCGTATCGTCCTTTTTGTGTAAAAGATGCATTCCATCATCTTGCTTTTTTTGTTCTGACCAGACCAAAATTATTTTCTCTATTTTTGTAAAGATATATGCCATTATTTGGAGTTTATGTGAAGAGTAATGTTATCTAAACATTCAAAATTGATATATTTGTTGAGATTAGTGAGAAAACACGCTTATTACAAAGTGTCGATTTTGTGTATACAAAATAAAATTATTATTAGGTGAAACACTCACATGTATAAAGTACGCACTCGAATATTCATCGGACGGGACGGAATCTCCATAGCACTACCATGTGGTTTGTGCTGTCGGTGCAGGCAAAGCTGTCCTACACGTTGTTGCCTCTAGTTTGTCAAGTTGAGCTTGTGAAGATTAAAGAAGAAAAGAAAAGGGATGAGCATTACTCTTTACTATTTTTGTTTTGTAACGAATTATGGCGTCAATAGTCAAGTTTCGACAGCTTTAGGCAGATAAAGATGAAAAACCATTCCAACTCCTTCAAACTGAATATTCCAAGCAACTTGTCTGGTTTTCTTTGATTTGTTTAATTTTAAAATAGTGCTCAAATTATGAATTCCAAATTAAAAAAAAAAAAAAAAAAAAAAAAACCTTGTATGTGCTTATAAGTGATTAGGGTACCCTCTATATTACAAATTTATTTTATGGTGCATCCCAACTTTCTCCAAATAAATTAAAACGAATCAAATTGTTCATATTAAAATTCTTAGTTTTGAACGGTTTTATCCGGTTTCACAATTTACTATGATTTTAAAGGCGTCTCTCTCGAATTTCTCCAATTTCATCGATAAAAAGTTTTCTCAATTGTTGTGCAGTTAATATGATGTCTCCTTGATATTGGTAAATATAAAACAACTATATTTTTTAAATGACTATAAATAGAAATGACAATGGAATAAAACTGTCACTAAAACTCCTTTGAAGTTTTTAGTTTTCCTTTTTTGTTTGTAAAATAAGAGGAAATATAAGGAATAAATAATGCATGAATAATGACAAAGGAAGGGTGGTGACCAGTGTTGGAACTAAATTCGTGCACTACCGTGGACGGAGGAGTTACACAAGTCCAGCCACCTACAAGAAAGCAAACAACAGTGGTCGGACCTTGGGTATTGGTGTGGTACCGGCCAAAGGCTCTCCGATGGTCAAGTTAGTAAGCAATGTAAAGACTTGGAGAATAAGCAAAGAGTATGCGTAGATTGCGTTGTATGCATTTCCAGACATGTGCCCTAGATAGAGTATTTATACTAGTCGGGAGAGAGAACTTTAAGGATACATAATTCGTATTAAACTGGAAGAATCCAAGAGCATATCTAGAATCAGATATTGTTTCCTCTTAGGAGGGTGATTAGATCCCTAGATTATAGGAATCTCCAAAAATATATAAAACTTGTTTGATCCCTAGTCAAATCAAGTTTCCGTGCCTTACAGAGCAAGAATGGTCAATCTCAACGAAGTCGACGGACTTCACCTACCTTTTCCGAGCACAACAGGATGTGGTGACATCGCTTGTCCATTTGAGCAACTCAAGACGATCGGAGCTATTGAGTTCATGACCGGACTTTTGAGGCACGCGTATTTCGATTCGCCTTACTCCGGCTTGAAAAATTCATGGTCGCACAGAGAGGATGTGGAAGAAGTGCGCACGAAAATGAAGAACAAAATTAAAATCTGAAAACAAATTTAAGTAGGTTTAATTTTTTGCCGAAAGGACGTTTTCTTCTAGTTGTTGGTTTTCATTTTGTATATCATTCTGTGTGTACTTCTCCTTACTCCCTCCTACCACAACATCTTACCATTATTGATTCGTCCATCCTTTCATCTACTCTCTCTCTCTCTCTCTCTCTCTCTCTCTCTCTCTAATAATAACAGATGATGTGAATTTGGAGTAGATAAATCAAGTAAAATTTAAATACTCGCAAGTGCACAAGATCGGAAGTAACATAACAGGGTCAAATTCGAGGTTGATCCCACGAGGATTGCTTTTATCACCAATTAACCCGCTTAATCACGCTACAATTAATTAAACAAACAAACGGTTGATTGAATTGAATGGTCAATTAAAACAAATACCAACAAGAAAATTAAAAAGACAAATAATAAATAAAAACACATGACAAGAAGAGGTAGAGAAATGATGGGAACTTAAGGTTATGAAGCCACCAATGACAATCCTATATTTCCTTTTTCTAGAGCCAATTATTATCCAATTACCATGCCAACGTTAAAGGTTGTTCTCTTTAAAGCATAATTTAAGCCTGTTACAGTCAATAAATCTTGTAACTTTGTATGCAATTCTCTACCCAGGTGTTAAAATTTAGCATACAAGATGTGGTGTATATTCTTCAAGTATGATTTGAGACGTAATCCAAACCAATGTGATGTATATTACTCAAGTATGATTTGAGACGTAATCCAAACGGTACTCACCACTACTCACCTTAAAGGTCGCTTGAGGATTGGCAGCTGTTTCCTGAACCAGGATCCTCTCCTGAGCAAAGGGTGAGGATCCTCATGACCAGGCTCATCGGACTGTTGAGATTTTATCCAACGGTTACAAACAGGGGGTCCCTCTAAAAGTTATAATAATTGTAACCGTTGGATAAAATTTTAACGGCCCGATGGGCTTGATCATGATGATCCTCACCCTTTGCTCAGGAGAGGATCCTGGTTCCTGTCTCCTAAAATGTGGGGTCTTGAGTCAGCCGATTAAATTTACATGGACGTGTTTTTGAGCTGTTTGTCAAAAGTTTAGAATCTGAGACTGGATTCACTCCTACCCAACCCCTTTATCAACACGTTTTGCACTCTTAATTAATAAAAAACGACTTACTCAGGACCAAATGTTTTCATAATTCAAGTCAATATCATAGCTATATATCAAGCACATTATCCGTGTTTTGAATTAAAGTTTTAACCATCGTGCATTCATCAGTTGCTGAGTAATTTTTATCAATAATTGAACGTTTCAAATTATCAACTGCAACACAAAGAAAATGATATCTCTAGTGAATATAGTTTTTTTTTCTTTTGAAAGCAACGATATTGATATTGTATTGATAGAGATTCAAAAGCAACAACATATTACAACAACAGGGAAAACTCCCGCAAACCTAATCTCTACTGTCAGTCATCAAAACATTAAGGATTACATCGGGGGTTCCTCGAACAAAGCACACACACCCGGGGAGGACAGGGCATACAGTAGAGAAAATGGTCTCTGCTTACCATGGTCCAAGAAGATGGTGGTCATCTACCGTTTGTTCTTAATACAGTGGTAGTGCTTATTTAACCCTTTTTTGTACTTTTTCTCCATTTTTGAATTAAGATCGAGAGACGATCACCATTTTCTTAAATCACGGGTCTAAAAGAAAGGGACTCATGCTTTTAAGTGCATATAGTTTTGCCTACAACAGTCGTTTCGTTTGATAACTATTTTCTTTTTAGTTTTCAATTTTAATATTTTATGTGATTAATAGAAGAAAAGTATGTAGGAGAAAGAAAGAATGGAAAAGAGTAAAGGAAGAAGTGGTGAAATAAATGTCAAATGAATGTGTATATGAAAACAAAATAGTTATAAAATGAGACATTCTTAAGTGACATGTTGTTGTAAACATCAAAAAATTTTACTATTATAAAGCCAGGCTCTCACTTTGGCATTACAAACGACAAAAAATATTTGAACAAATAACGCATCAAATATGCAAACAAATAAAGCACCAAAAGCACATTTGATGAATACTCGTTTATACACTCATGAATACAACTAATCTTCTCTTCATGTTATACTAGTGTAAACTACCATTCAACTTATTAATTGAATAATAATATTTGCAAACTTGTTTTCCCTCTTCGTGATAGAAAAACTTCAACTCTTAGAGGTGGGCCCATGCAAACCTAAATGGACTATTATTTTATAAACACGTCTCGAAAATTAACGAGGAAAGTTCCACCAATGTGAAACTGGAATAATAGGCAAATTACAAAACGTGAAGCGAATGAGAAATAGGTATTGGTGATGGACCATTGACTTTGATCAATCCATATATATATAATATTAACTTTTCACCCAATCCACCAAAACGGTGTCTCCAAATTAAAAATTTAACTGGGAACATTTCTAAAAGCTAGAGTTCCACCAATCCTAAAAGCCCAGAAGCCACTTTCTCTGGAAGTGCTTTTAATAAGCAGATTCTCATTCTACACACTTTTGTTAGCTTTCTAACCTTTTTTCTCAGTCTTTAGCAAAACTCCATCTCAACAAAACCATTTATTTTTTTGTCAATGGCCATGTCGATCAGAAGCTCAATAAGTCCTCCTTGCAGTTCTAGACGGTTGCAGTCTTCTGTTTTTAGACCTAGTTGTCTGAGTACTAATCACCGGGACAGATGTCGGTATCTCGGAAATCGGAGCTTCTTGCAGACCCTTGTGAAGATCCAAAATGGTAGCCAGAAAAAGATGTAAGTAAATTAATCCTAGCTATATTTCTTCAACTCCATGGATTTCCAGTTAAATTAATTTAATCATCACGGATGTACGACCCTTTATTTGCAGGGACGTGGTTGTCAATGGTGTGGAACCAGGAGCTTCTCTTCCTTCTGGTCCTTCCGGTACTAATTGGTACGTCGATGATCTTCTACTACTTGATCTCTTTGAAATGTTTGTCGAATTAATTTCCCATATATGCTTTTCTTTTAATTTATGGTTTTGTATCAGATCAGTGCATGATTAAAGTTGACATTATACATATTACAAATGCAGGAAACTATGGCTTGTGGGGATGCTTTTCTCAGTAGTTATACCCTTTTGGAAGAACAAATGGTCGCCATTGCTAAAATTCAAAGGTAAGGAAATATTTAATATCATTATCATCATCATTGTCACCATCCTCGCCACCATCCTCGTTACTTTTTTCTTTGATCTGTAAGAAGAAAAGATTCGATAATTTTGTTTTTCAAAAAGTGTGGAGATAAATATTACTAGATCAATAGTTATTTTTCTGAAAAAGAATGATTAATTGATTTATAATAAAAAAATTATTTTGATGTAATATTCTCCATCCATATAAACAAGACACCCCCATTATGTACAGAGACATTTTCAACGGCGCTGGATACAGTGGAAGATGTGGCAGAAATGGTAGAGAAGGTGGCCGGGGAAGTGGAGAAGGTGGCCGATGACATTGCTGATCATCTTCCAGAAGGAAAACTTCAAAGGGCAGCAAGGGTTGTTGAGAGTGTGGCAAGAGAAGCAGCCAAGGATGCTGCGCTAGCAGATGATCTCATTGAGCAGGTAATCTTTCTTCATACCTAATCCTCTTATATATCTTGATTTCCACGTTTAAAAGTGAACCACCATATATAATAACATTATCTAGCTAGTACTTAGTACTAATCAAAAGTTAATTTCGTAATTAACGGGTGAGGATCACATGTTTTTGTCAATTCCGTGTTTAGTAGTTGTCAGCGTCAGTCATTATAAATAAGATTTTGTTGATCTTAAGAATTGAAAATGGGGATGTGCATAACAAAACAGAAGACTATTTATGCAGTAAGGAAAATGTCAATTAAATATTATGATTTCATTATAATTTAGTTCAGATCCAGCCAATGTGTTTATTGTAAACACAGCAAAAATTGCAGACGTGGGCGTAGCCAACTTGTTGATAAATCTTACATCAAACGTTATTACAATTATATGTTGTGTTCATTTGTGATCGAAATGTGCTATAATTTGTTTTTTCTGTTTCACCTTTGAATATAACATTTATTCTTGTCCAATTGACCAACTAGGAGGTGCCATTAGTCTTCTAATTTTTTTAAAAACAGAGCTTAATTAAGTACTGTTTAAGTAAATTGGTCAATATGAAACGAATCAATCTGTCTTTGTATGTGTGTCTCTGTCTTGATGCTTTTGGAATATTAGAATATGAAGCCACTCGTTTAGTAATCTTTCACCATTTCTTAAACAAAGGCCGCTTCCTTCCTTCCCGTTCCCTATTACATATCACATCGCATTTGTTTAGTATCATTCAATATTTTTTAAGCAATTAAATAGAAAATCTTTTTTTTTTTTGGTTGAAAAGAATAGAAGTTCTATTTGCAGCCCTAAGTTCGTAATGTATTTTTATTTTTAGTTACACCTCATAAAATTCGATTTTAATTTCACTTTATCCCCTGTAACTAAAAAGTCATCACTTTACTCCATGCTCTATCCTGAGACTCAAAATTCGCTTCATTTTAACTTGTGGACTCTTTCTTTTCCCTAAAACTCAAAAGTCACCCTTAAAACATATGTGGGACCTACCACCAGTAAGATTAGCCACATATGTCAACGAATTTGATTATAAGTCTCCACTATGCGTTAGCATTAAACAATCAGAAAATACTAAGTTTAAAAGAAGAAAATTGAAATTTTTTGGGTTGATGTGCTTGAGTTAGAGAGATGAAAAAATAAAAAATAAAAAAATTAGTTTGGTGCACCCAAATCAAATCTGCATAACGGAATTAATAGAGTTAAGACAATTTGAAGCGAATTTTGAGTCTTATAGAGTGAAATGACGACTTTTGAGTTTTAGGGTGTAAAATGATATCAAAATTGAATTTCAAGGGGCAAAGTGAAGCAATTTTGAGTTTTAGGGAGTAAAAATGATGACTTTTGAGTTACAGGGAGCAAATGACATTAAAATCGAGTTCCTGGGGGTGTAGCTAAAAATAAGCCTATTTTTCATTCTTATTTTAAAAAGTTTAAAATAAAGATAGCCATCCTCGATTTTACTTTCAAAGGCCATGGCGAAGAAATGTCATGGGGAGGTGAAACCATGACGTCCGTCCACAGCTTCTGAGAATAAGTTAAACTAACAACTTCCCAAATAAAGGATAGATTCGTTGAGTTTAGATGTGAATCATGTGATTGATGTTAATCGTTCCAAAATTTTGCAGGTTGAGGGTGTCGAAAAGGAAGTGGACTCTGTCATTGAGCAAGCCAATCAGAAAATCAAGGAAGAAGATGATACAGAAAATCAAGCAGCAAAAATCAAAGACGCGACGGAGATTAAAACTAAGATAGCAGAGATCAAAGAAGTGAATGCCGTTAAAAACGAGACAATAAAAAGCTGAGGCAGCACCGCTGACTCAAAGTAGCAACTCATGTATTTTATTTTATAGAAAACTTGATTTTAATCCTTAAATAAAATGAAGTTTAGAAAAATATTTTATATAAGATTAAAAATCAATTTTAGTTCCTAGACTCTATTTAATGTCAGTATATGTATTTAATGTCTCTTTTTTTATTTATAATTTTATGGTGTTCATAAATAAAATTTTAAGATTATATTATAAATTTTATTTCTCATTATGGTAAGTATCTTGTATAAGAAAATATTTTCGTAGAGATTTTTCAGTACACTTATATTTTTGTATATTGTGTTATGCGCCACTAATTCATTGTAATATATTTAGGTATGAACATTTCGGTACACTAGTTTAGTATAATAAATTAGATACGAACATTTAGCACCTGTACGAAAACATGTTTGCGTGACACAGCAAATTTCGTCGCGCAAAGTATGTTTGCGCGACTCTAAACACAAAACCAAGCGCAAACGGCCTTTGCGTGACGGCACTTTGCGCGACGAAGGCTTGTGTCTTACAAGATTTTGGCGTCAAACCAAGAATGATGTATTTTTCCCAACTTTGAGCGACGTAGGTGCACCTGCGTCGCACAAAACAGCTTTGCGCGACATAGTTGAACCTGTGTCGCGCAAAGGTGTTTTGCGCAACGTATGTGGCGTCGCGCAAAGTCGACGACTTTTTTTTTCTACAATAACCACACACACAGGGGCCTTTTTCTTCCCACTCAACCTCTTTCTTTCACTCACTTTCAGACTCTCCATCTCTCTCAACCCTCACCATCTTCACCATCTTCACCTTCAGGTATTGTATTTATTTGATTAATTAATTAACTATTTATTGATTACATTTATGTTTGGATTTTTTTATTTTTGTGTATTTATGTTTTTCTTTAATTATCTTTGTCAATGCTTATTTTTAACAAGTTGAGTTTTGGTTTTGACAATTGAATGAGTAGAATGAATGGCTAGGAGTATGAAGGATTTTGATAGGTTTAGGGAAACAAAAGCTAAGAAACTGCAAACTATTCAGTTAACTTGATCTAATTTAGGGATAGATTGATGTGTGCTAAAAAATGGATAGATTTCATTTCTCACCAAATTGGGAGAAGGAAACTAGAATGTTAGAGATTTAGAGAAGAAGCCAGTTTGCAGCTTTGGCTCCTCTGATTGGATCTTCAATTCAATCAGCTACTGGCGTTGTGTATAATATCACAGGTGGAAAGGACATAACCCTGCAGGAAGTCAACAGAGTGTCTCAGGTAACATTACGGGGTTTTATGCTTTAATCTTGAAGGAAGAAAGGGACCCTGAAAAATTTTCTGCTTCCGTATTAATCTAATGAGAGCATTGACTATATTGAAAAGTGGTCTCTTCAGTTTTATGGAACGAGGGAAAAAGTCACTTTAGTGAGCTCGAACCAGCTCCTCAGGATTTACATCATACATTCCCCATAGTGGGAATCAATTCTCCTACCTCTACATTTTCATTTTCGAAGATGAGGGGGAAGTCGTAAATTATTGCTTGTGGTTGGTGCTGGTAGCCCATCTTTCTTTGCTCCTTTCCTTGGCCTAATGAAGTCTGCAAACTATTGTAAATTTTCAGGTCCTTCTGCTAACATAATATTTGGGGCTGTTGTGGATGATCGCTACAACGGAGAGCTTCATGTGACTATTATTGCAACAGGCTTTTCGCAGTCATTTCAGAAGACACTACTAACAGACCCCAAGGCAGCAAAGCTGCTTGACAAGGTTGCAGGGGCCAAGAAAGCAGAGGGATTCCCCTTCCCCTAAAGTCCTCAACCTCGCCCTCCGCCATTTCATCAAAACCGTCGCGGAGAAAGCTTTTCTTTTAATTCAATTTGTATTTTTTCTCAGTCTCTTGTGCCATTTGCCTCGTAATGATACTGAAGTTCCAATCTATGAGATTTCATGTCACTATTTTCAGTCAAATCCTTTTATCTATTTCACCTCCCCTTTTTACTTTCACTGCGTTTTATAACCAAATTTCAAGAAGCACGAACTTGAGATTGGCTAAATCAGTGGTCTCTCAAATATACGTAAACACACATGTTTCAGTCATTTTTCCTCATGAAAATGTGAAGAAAAGTTAATGGGGATATTTTATATTTGAAAACAAAAATAAAAAATTGAAGAGTTGGAAGAGTTGGACGTCAATGTTGAAGCCATCTGCTTTATTTATTTCTGGCCCCAGCAAGCTATCTCGGTTGGAAGAGTTGGACGTCAATATTGAAGCCATCTGCTTCACTTTTGATCTTAAATTTCCTATCATATCCTTTCGACAATTCATCTCTTTCTCTGATCTGAGTTTCAAAAATGGCAGCATAAAGAATGTCATACAATGATAGCCAGAAGTATCTTTAACATTATGAAGGACTATCTTACTATAACTATGTTTGATTTTGATCAAAAGTTTCATGAGTTTCTATCACAAACGGTGATCACATGATATACAAACTCCAAGAACTCATAACTTGGGAATAAACCCCGTCACATGCTACATTGACCAATAGAAACCGGAAATGAAAAAAGAGCATACAACAGTGTTCAATTCCTATATTTGTTCCAATAGCAGTTCGGTGTATGCATTAAAACAAGTCAACTGTGATGACTTACATGTGCTGTTTTCCAGGGAGTTTGGTGTAAGCTATCAAGTCTACTCCCCAATATTGTAATCTTCCGCCGTATAGCAGAGACATGACGCTGGGTGTCAGGACCTGCAGGCAATGTACTCAGTTCAGATAGCATACCACTGATATCATCAGCAAGTTTTGTTGTTTCGTTATATTCCTTTATCCATGAGTCCGAAGAAGATGCAATTGTACTGAAATAATCGCTACATGCATAATGTACTCAGTTCAGATATCATCATACCCTTATTACTTGTAATAATCGCTGCATGCATAATGACATAATAAATGCAGCAGTTGTATATCGTTCTATGTTAATATACTGAACTAGGGTTAGGGTTTGATTGTTAACGATCCTTATACATGTTACATAGTGCTTGAGCGGCAGAACTCAGTAATGCTAGCGCTTGAGCAGAAGAACTCAGTAATGCTAGCGCTTGAGCGGCAGAACTCAGTTTTACATAGCGCTTGAGCGGCAGAACTCAGTTCTAGTTTACACATTCTTCCACCGATTCTTCTAATCGATAGCGCTCAAATCTCAACCGAGAGCAACAAAAGTAATAAGAAAATTCTCAAACCAAAAAGATGCAAATCGAGTGCTTTTGAAGCGACAGATCCACAATTCAAGCTGGGTAAAACAATTTGAACCAATTCAAGTAAATATTCAATCAAAGCAACTGATGCTCAGATAAAATCGATGCAAATTCAAAACTCGAAACAAATTAAGATGTAATTAAACAACATGCACAAACCTAAACGATCCCACATAACCCATAATTCGCCACAAAAAAATGCTGATCGACCCTAAATTCAGATGAATTTTATTAATTTATGACCTTGCCTGCCCACCTCTGGCATTCCAGCTCCACCATTTGCTGCAACAATTTCAGATGAATTTTTATTAATTTATTTGCCAATTTTGTTGAAAACCCACTCGGACATTGCGCATTGGAACAACCCCATGCCAGAAATTGGGTCCGAAATCGCACACATTGAGATCCTTGGAGCTCTGCTAATGAACTAAAAGGAAAAGGACCCATTGAAAGGATGAGATTCTCACCTTGATTGTAGGGTCGGTTGAATCATCAAGGACTTGGATCACGAGACGGTCGGACGGCCATGAAAGTCCACATGCAGCTCCGACGGAGACCTTGTAAACCTGACCCCATACACAAAAAGCACCATACTTTTAAGGCTTTTTGTTTGATTTTCTCACAAACCCAGAAAATAAAAATGGTAAAAACAATCATATATATATATATATATATATATGTATATGTATGTATGTGTGTACCTCTCTTTCATTGAACATGGGGATTTGGATGAGAACAACAGGGAAATTGGTCCTGAATGGGCTCGTATTTGTAGCGTTCTTCTGGTTTCTTCCCGAAGAGCTGGACCAGAACGATGACCACTCCCATATAAACCCTCTCAAAGAAGAGCATGAGAGACATGGCCAATGAGACATATCTATTTAGGGATTGCGATTGAGGGCCGTGGAGAATGGGGAGATCGGAACGAGGTATCGGGATAGTGACGAGAATGGAGACGAGGGTGACAGTTTAACTTTAACGAAAGGAGACGACGTCGTACGACACAACCAACAACACAGGAGAGGGAGAGGGAGGGCAAAAAAAAACTTTGCGCGACGTAGGTACACATGCGTCGCGCAAAATAGCTTTACGCGACGTACGTACACCTACGTCGCGCAAAACATCTTTGCGCAACATATGTATTCGTTGCGCAAAGCTATGTTGCGCGACGCATGTGTACCTACGTAACGCAAAGTTTTTTTTTTTTTTTTCCTTTTGCTTTTCTTTTGGGGTTCTTGCATTGTCTTTTTCTTTTGTGGTATCCACTTGTGTAATTGTTTTAAATTGACGATTGAATTAGTTCTTTGTATTCATATAAGAGTGCAGCTGGATCCAAGAGTGCAGTTGTAAACAATCATCAAAATCGGAGTTAAAATAACCGTTAAATCGTGATTTTTCCGTTTATAACCGTCGAAATGTTTTGTCCCGTTACTTGATCTCTGAAGGTTTGTTTTTTGCCATTTTTGGCGTAAGCGATCTCGAAGCATATACAAACAAGTTTGAAGGTTGGATCGTTGAAACTAGTTTTGTAGAATGTGTATCCCATTAAAATGATAGATTCCCTAACACTTAGATTTTATTTATACTTTCATCAAATATAACATAAGATTTTGTGGTATCCACTTGTGTAAATATTTTAAATTGACGATCGAATCAATTCCTTATATTCATATAGGATCTAGAAGTGTAGCTATTCAAAATCATCAAAATTGGAGTTAAAATAACCGTTAAATCGTGATTTTTTCGCTTATAACCGTCGAAAAGTTTTGTCCCATTACTTGATCTCTGAAGGTTTGTTTTTTGCCATTTTTGGTGTATGCGATCTCGAAGCATATACAAACAAGTTTGACGGTTGGATCGTTGAAACTAGTTTCGTAGAATGCTTATCCAATTAAAACGATAGATTCCCTAACATTTTGATTTTATTTATACTTTCATCAAATATAACATAAGATTTTGTGGTATCCACTTGTGTAAATATTTTAAATTGACGATCGAATCACTTCCTTGTATTCATATAGGATCCAGGAGTGTAGCTGTAAAAAATCATCAAAATCGGCGTTAAAATAACCGTTAAATCGTGATTTTTTTGTTTATAACCGTCGAAAAGTTTTGTCCCGTTACTTGATCTCTGAACTTTTTTTTTGCGTATGCGATCTCGAAGCATATACAAACAAGTTTGACGGTTGGATCGTTAAAATTAGTTTCGTACAATGCGTATCGCATCAAGTTCAATGGTATATATATATTTATTAAGTAGATTTAAATTTATTTATTTTTTACATATAATACTTAAGAAATTGAATGATATGTATATTTATTAAGTAGCTACCAATTTATTAGTCAGTTTTTTGTTAGAAAAATATATTGTTGCGGGTTTTATGTAAAAAAAATTGAATTTGAAATGTGTAAAGTCACATTTTCAGTAATTTTTATAATAATTTTTTTAAATAAAAAATACCTTGCGCGACGCCTTTATGTGGTCGTCGTGCAAAAACACTTTGCGCGACGTCAAATTGTATACCTACGTCGCACCAATTTTGATAATTTTGGCGCAAGTATAAAAAATAAGCGCCAGTTTTGATAATTTTGGACAAAATCTTCCCAGACCCCTTCGCTCATCACGCCCTCCTTCTCTTCCTAGACCTCTTCTCTCTCTCTATCTCACTTGGTCTCTCTCTTCCGTAGCCTTCCTCTTCTTCGCTCATCACGCCCTCTCTTTCTCGTAAGCTTCCTCCTCTTCGCTCATCAAGCTCATCACGCTCGAACCCCAAATTGCCCCAATCTTGAACCCCATTGTCGATTGTCTATCTCCCTCTCGTTCTAAACGACGGGCAGTCACCACCCCTTTCGTCGTGCTCGTCTCTCTCCTTGAAAGTAAGTCTAATTACAAATTATGGAATTGTGAAATTAAGGATTTTGATTTTGAATTGAGATGACTTTTAGAATTTAGGGTTTTAATTTGGGATAAATTACTAGGGCATGGGATGGATTTCAGGGTTTAAAAAAAGGAAAACTAATAAAAAGGACTTCAAATCTTTACATTTTAATACAAAACCACCCACTAACTTTATTTTAATAATAAGGACAAAAGACTACAAAAAAAAAAAAAAACTTAACAAACCCACTTGCGCTGGGGCATGTACCCTACCCCCCCAAACTTCGAACAATCCACTTTTTTTCTCCTACCTTTTGTGACTTGTCCCATCATCAAATACATTAATAGGCTTTTTTTTTGTTTTTTGTTTTTGCATAGAATAAGAAAAATACTTCGAATTGAATTACATTCTCCTGTTTTATTTTTGTGGTGTTGTTTTCTAATAGTAGTCATGATGACGAGAAACTTTTCAATGTGCCCAAAACATGGGATGGTACACTCCATATAAGTTGTGAGATTCTTGTGTTAAAAAATTAACAACATAAAAAAAAAAAAAATCCACCACACTTATATAATAACACGTGGTATACCATTTGCGTTACGAGAACAAGGAAAAATTTCTCCAAGATGACACCCAAGCTCAAGAAATTGGATGGAGAGCTACATTTATTATTTTAGGTATATGAAAAAAGTGAGGAAATTTTAATTTGGTAATTGAAAACAACTTTTTAAGTATAATTACTCAGAACATAATCTTCTTAAGGTTTTGATCTAAAGAGTCACTTTTGGGTTCATCGTTTTCGGCGCAATGGGTGCTTTTACAGGACCAAAAAGGGTCTGAGTTTCAAACCTTATGAAACTGAACCAAGAATTAAACACTATTTATAAAACTTCACCAATAAGTAGACACTATTAATGAAACTAGACCAATAAGTAGACACTATTTATGAAATTGGACTAATAAGTAAACACTATTTATGAAACGAAAACAAGAATTAGGCATAATTTGAACACTGGACTATACACTATTTATGAAACTGGAGTAAGAACTAGACAATATTTATGAATTATGACTAAGAACTAGGCACTATTTATGAAAGTTGACAAATAACTAGACACTATTTATGAAACCGGACCAAGAAAGAGACATTATTAATGAAACTATACCAATTACTATACATGATTTATGAAACTGGACCCAATAACTAGGCATTATTTATGAAACATGATCAAGAACTAGACATCATTTTATGAAAGTGGACAAAAAACTAGGCACTATTTATGAGATTAGATCAATAAATAGTATAGTACCATTCAGTTTCATAAATAGTTCAGTTTCATAAATAGTGCAGTTTCATAAATAGTGTTCAGTTTTATAAACAGTGTTCAGTTTCATAAATAGTGTACAGTTTCATAAACAGTGTATAGGTATTGCGCGGACGTCAGGTTTTTTTTTTTTTTTTTTTTTTTTAAATTGTGTCCTTTTCATTAAAAATTAAGTTTTTTTTGTCATTTTCATTAAAATTTAAGGGTTTTTCATTAAAATTTAATTCTTTTTCATTAAATAAAGTTTATAGCATGGTTTTTTGTTAAAATAAACTTAGTCCAAGCCATTTTCATTAAAGTTCCCATTAAAAAATTGTGAATAGGAATTAGGATTTTAATTTTGAAATAGGGATTGCATCAGGGTTTTTATTTGGGATAAATTATTAGGAAATGGGCTGAATTTCAGGGTTTAAGAATTTCTCTCTATGTATGTTAATAGTTGTCGTTACAGTATAAGAGACTAGAATCATTGTAGCCGTTCAAGGCCAAAAGTTGGGGTTAGTTTGTGCTTACTACGGATTGAAGAAACCTCCTTATAAACTTGTAAGTAAACTAGTTTCTCCTTAAACCAATTTTAAGGACATGAAATCGGGTTGGCCAAGTCAGCTTCTAGTGTCACATTAAGTGCACCAAGAGAAGTTTTGCGGTTTCTTATAACCTGATTGGATTTGCAAGATACTTTAGTAATTTGATTGTTTGGTTTCTGAAGTTCGTGTGGTGTAGCATTTGATTATATGAAAGCCCTCTATTGTGGCAGCTATCCATCTCGTGTTGTAAATCTTATTGTGTAGAGATTACTATTCTGTTTCGAGCTGCTTATTCTTGTCACGTGATGATACATACATGTAATTATATTATGCTTGCAATATGCATATGATCTTCCTTGACTGAAATGTAATGTTTCTGTTTTCAGGATGCTTTAGAGCCGTATATGACTCAGAGAACATTGGAAGTTCACTGGGGAGGCCATCATCCAAACTATGTGGAAGGTCTGAACAAACAGCTGGAGAAGAGTGACGTACTATATGGCTACACTTTCGATGAACTTGTCAAAGCAACATATTGTAATGGGAATCCTTTATCTGAATTTAACAACGTTGCTCAGGTATCTACAAAATCGCTAGCTAATTTGTATACTTTTCTTGACTAGATCATTTTTAAATGCTATCAAAGAGCTTGCATAGGGGTCACTGATCAAAGATATGAAACGTTTAGCTACAGGCTGTTATTTGCTTACTTAACTTTCTTAAATGTACTACCACCGGACAATATGTGATGTAATCGTGTAGCCTGAAGCAGAACTGATTCTAAAGATTGTTCAAATTTTTAGTTTTCCTGATAGGTTGTTCCTAAAGGTTTAGTGCATTTTCGGACTGGTTTAAGACTCGCTAACTTGAAGTCCAATCTTGGTTATAGCATGAAAAAAACGTTGCAAACGGGTGACATGTTGCGTAAAGTGATTTGCAACAAGGAAAGTTTTCATTTTGCTTGTTTTCATTTTCATTTTCACCTAATGTGCTTACTATTAACAAAACTTGCAGATATCGAAGTCTTGAAAATTGCTTAGAGTTGTTACAGCATCATCATCTGGCCTGAGACACTGATATTTCTCACAAGTAGAGTAATATCTGGTTTTCATTTTCTTGAGATCCAAATGCTAACTGAAATAGCTGTCATGATAGATACAGAGGAATTTGTTTTGTATTTATAATTTATGTCCTGGATTATGTTAGGTTGATTATGTGTGGGTTATCATTGCTTCAAGAAGATTGTGTTAATAGTTGTAAAATCGTGAGCATAGTACAATGACATCTACACTGTATGGATAGGAAAATTTATAGAACGAATGAGGGTTCTAGATAGCATTAAAGGGCCATTACAAATTCTTTGTGACAATACTGCTACAGTTTTCTATTCTAAGAACAACAAGAGGTCTTCAGGAACCAAGCACTTGCATATCAAGTACAAATTGGTCAGGGAAAAGGTCAAGACATTGACATTGGTTCATTATTTATTGAATTAATTTCGAGCTTTGATATGCTGAGTTAGTGGGAGTATGAAATGGTTATAGTTCGAGTTAAATAAGTAAGCTAGTTTTCTCACAGAACCTTGAGTTGTAGTTTGTTTCTAGATGGTTTGAATTCATGCATTTGTCTTCATTGTTAGTCATTTTCGTCTAGTTTTAATTGCATGTCTTGTTTGGTGAATATATCTATATCTGCACTTCATGAAATTACAGTTAACCATCTTAGTAAAAGGTTCCTCTTTTAAATTGCACTTATAATTACCATACCAAAATCTTACAGTGGAATCTCGACATAAAAATCTGAGATAAGTTGATTATCCCCAAGCCCCAAATGCGCTCCCCACCCCCGCCGCCTCTTTTGCGGTCCTTTGGCTCTTTTTTGGTTGTTTTGTCTCTTCATACTTTGGTCATGTATTCATATATTTCTGGTACATTGTTGTAGGTGAATACACACCTCACGCCCCGCCCAATATTACTTACTAGGCATGGAGAGAGTAAGGATAATGTTAGAGGCAGAATTGCAGTTGACAATCCTTTGAGGTTTACCTTTGCTGTTGATTATCTTGATTAACAATACTGGTTTATTCATGTTAAAATATGCAAAGTATAGTAACCGCTCAAACTTATCTGATCCTCAATTCTTTTCTCGTTTTTTTTGTTTACACTTAAGTATGCTGTTATTCATGTTTCTATTTGCTAACATACAATGGTGTTGCTCCCGCCACAATTTCATTTCAGTCTATTATACAATTTGGTTTTGCCTCATTATAAGACTTGTTCCTTTGATTTTTTTTCTACTTTTGTCATAATGCATTTTAAATTCCACGGAAATTTTGTTTTTTGATGGTAGTCAGTAGTTACCAAATGATATTCCTAATTGTTTCAACAGTGATACTGGAGAAATTTATGCAAAGAAACTTGCTAACTTGGTTGAAAAGTGACTGAAATCAGAACGGGCTTCTTATGTAAACTTCAGCAATATCTAATGTTCAGTTTTAATTTTGTTGCTTTCCATATGAAGTAAATGCTTGCTGTGGGTTGATCCTTGTTTCTCATGTAGTCTACATATATCTGTTGATCCCAAAAAACAAGTCTACATCTCTCTTTTACTAAAACGTGCTTTGACTGTGGGTGGTGTGATGGATAAAGCTAAATGTTAATTAGAAGATATATAATATCAGCTGTTTAACATTGGAGAACTATATAATATGCTTTTGAATGTACATTTGCTAACTATTGTTTTAAGAATCTGGAAAGAAAATTTTCAGTTCTTTTCATTTATTATGTGCACGAAATAGCTCTAATTTTGCAGTTGGTCCAGTTATAGGTTTAAGTTAGATCGAAACTAGTTTGGTATTTACCAATATTTGGAGTTCTATATATTTGGAGTTGTTTCTCTTACCTTCCTACCTGTTTACTAGTTAGTCTTTATGATCATGTGTCTGGTTGAATGGCTTGTACGAAGTAAACTGTTTTTCTACTATACTTTGATCAAATAAATTAGTCTAATGAAGTTTTGGTACCTTTGATTGATTACAATGTTTGCTTACTAGAGTGTTTACTGGGCATCTTGAAACATGTTTTAGTTGGTATAAATATTGATTCAGATAATCTTTACAATTTATCACAGATTCCCAGTGTCGAATTACCCACTCTTTTTTGTTTCACTTGATGCACTTTTTTTTTGTTGGCTGTGAAAATGGATCGGTAGTTCCTCTTGTTTTGAAATGGTCATCGTCATGGTAAGGTTGTTCGGTGCATGGGGAAAGTGCGAGTTCCTGAGACGGGTGCCTCTTCTTCCAGATCGAACACAGCAGAGGTTGATGCATTGAAGGAGGAAGTGACAACCCTAAGAGGTCAGCTTGCAGTCTAGGGCGAGCAGATAAGGGCCCAGGGCGAGGAGATGGAAGGCCTATGCCGGGCACGTGAGAGACCTTGTACGAGCCATACAGATGTCCGGCCTCTAAATCTCGCTACCAGTACCTACTCTTGCTACATCTTCGACCTTCGAGCCATTTCACCTTGCCGATACCCAGTAGCCACTTCACTTAGAAGACTAATTGTAGTTTTTCTTTTTTTGTTCGGACATCTTGTATGTACATTTTCATATATTTTATAATTAAATACTTTTCTTTGGTTAATTAATTATTGTTTAGAGTTTAATTACAATATTATTAAAAATTAAAAAAATAATATTTTTGACCAAAACCAAAAAAGGGGTTTGCGCGAACAAAGACCTAATGCACTTTGCGCGACGCAGGGACATGCGTCGCACAAAGTGGCTTTAAGCGACGCATGTTTCTTCTTCGTCGCGCAAACCCTTCTGTCACTGCCTTGACCCGACAGTTAGCTCGCGACGAAGGTTCGTTGGGTTAAGTTTTGCGCAACGTTTTTTTGACTTTGCGCGACGAAGGACCTGCGTCGCGCAAAGTGTTTTTTGTACTAGTGTAGGTACACTAGTTTAGTATAATATATTTAGGTACAGACATTTCAGTACACTAGTTTAGTATCATATATTTAGGTAAATAATTTTTGGTACACATGTTTTTGCATATTTTCTTATGTGCCACTAATTCACTACAATGTATTTAGGTATGGACATTTCAGTACACTAATTTAGTAAAATATATTATGATACAGACGTTTAGGTACAATAATTAGAAGAAGTTAAATAAAATTAATAAATTAAAATGTGTATAATAATAAAGTTAAAATTTAATGTAATGACATTGAATAAGATATCTATTAAATATTAAAACAAAAATATGATATGAATTTAAATTAAGTACACATTAAAATGACTAAAATCTATATCCAATTTAACACCAGGTTTTTATTAAATTTTAGGGTTAATCTCAGTTTACTACTCTGAAGTTTATTCGTTTTCAACATTTGGTACATGAAGTTTTTTTGGTCCCAGTTTGGAACCTAAAGTCTCAATTATGGGACACTTCCATACATCCATTAAGTTTTCCGTCAGAACCACCTTTAACTGGTGACGTGGCACCCATATGGATAGTGACTGGGCGCCACGTGTCATTATGGGCCCACGTAAATATTAAAAAATTCAAAATTATATTTTTTTTATCCCCTCTTCTAACCCTAGCTATCAGGCCCCAAAACAATTTTTTTTTTCTGGGCCGCTCCTCACCCCACGACCCCCTCCCTCCCTTCTTTCCTTTCTCTCATTTCTCTCATCTGCACCCACCCTCCCCGCACACTCACGTTAGTGGGGATTTTAAGTGACCCGTTCACTGATATAGTAATCGCCGACACCATTCCAGTGCCTGTGACAGCGATGATAGCCGGCTCGGCGTGCTTCAGAAGCTACTGTATTGTATCCCCATCAGACTTGTGCCCGAGCAACCAGGTAAGCTGGAAGATTCGAGGCGTGCACGTGGCAGGCAATCGGATCCTCCGTCCCCACCCTCAACCTTTGTGTGTCGGTCCTTGGTCGATGCTCTCCTCGACGCGTGCATCGCCACCATCATAGGTACGTCCTGCTCTTGCTTAGGTGGCAGTACAAGAGCCCGAAAGGGGTCAGTGGGGTCTTTTAGGTCGAATTCTCCTCCGGTGTTGATTCCAAGATCGGCTGCTAAGGCGTCTTCGTCCTGGTCTCGGTCTCGTTCATGTTGTTTTTCTTGAATCATGTCCATGTTTGCAGAAAAAATCAAGGGAACCCAGTTGAGAAGAAGCAAACCCGGCGTATCCCAGCATGTAGAATCAGAGATTTGAAGTTGCAGAAAGAAAAACTGTGGGGGTAGGACAGAGAGTGGAGGGAAAAGCTTAGTTTCTCTCATTTCTCTCCTGTGCACCTACCCTCCCCGCACACCCAGGTTCAAATTGGTCTTTATCTAAGAAGGGAGGGAATGAGGGAGGGGGTCGTGGGTAGACCTGTAAACGGGTCGGGTTTATTGGGCTTGGGTTCAGCCTGACCCGTTAATTTAACGGGTCATCCAAACTCAATCCGTTAAGCTAATGGGTGACCCAAACCCAACCCGTTAAGCTAATGGGTCACCCATTTCACCCGTTAACTTTTTTTTTTCTATTTGTTTTTTACTTTTTTTTTTTACATTTCATCGGAAACAAAATACGCGGAAACAAAAACTGGGTTGCAACCAAAATATGAACTTTCACTGCGTTTTTAAAGAAACCCAAAAAAATTCTCAGGATTAAAAAAAAGGGTGAAGTGCTGATTTAGTCCCTGAACTATTACCTCAGTGAAAATTAGGTCCCTGAATTATTTTTTCAGTAAAATAAGTCCCTAAATTCATTAGAAATTGCTAACTTCATCCCTACTATTATATTCAAAGCTATTTTATCCAATTTTTCATCAACTTAAGTCACTTGACACACTTTAGAGTGTAATACCATCATTTTCTTGTTTATAAGCCCTTAACATTTCATATAGGTTGCTAATTTAATGTCTAATTTACCCTCAAAAGTTAACTTACATTATTTCTTTATGAAAAACTACCAATTTATCCTCCAAAGTTAACTCCATACACTATTTCTTTATGAAAAGTATCAATCTACCATCCAATGTGTATCACATGCAAGTAATGTGACTTAAATTGGTGGAAAATTGAATATAGTAGCTTCGAATATAACATTAGGGATGTAATTGGCAGATTTTTGTAATTCAGGGACTAATTTTTCTGAAAAAATAGTTTAGGGACCTAATTTTCACTAAGGTGATAATTCAGGAACTAAATTGGCAGTTTACCCTAAAAAAAAAAAGCTCAAAACGAAAGTTGGGGAGGACCGTAGGAATCAAAACACGAAATTTTAACTCGGTTTTCGAAGAAACCCAATAAAATTCCCATAACTAACACGAAAAAATGCTGAAACAGAAACTGGGTTGAAATCAAAACACGAAAACGAAACTGGGTTTTTATAGAATTCAAACAAAACCATCAATACTCAAATGGGAATCTGAGTAAAGCAGTAACCTTAATCTTGCCAAATTCAAACAATCCCATGAACAAATACAGAAGAAAAAGAAATTAACATAACAACAAATAAGAAAGAAATACCTAGCAAATAAATCCAAGTCTCCAAGGGGCTGTTTTTCTTCTTTGATTATTATTTTTGGGTTTTTTCTTCCTCCTTGTAGGCGGACTAATTGAAAGATTGGATCTTGATGCTTCTCTTGAATTTTCACCAAACTGTTTCGTGAAGCACAACTTTGGTCGCTACGCCAACGCACTGTCCCCGCAACCGCGTCGATAAAAGTTAAGGAGCATAGCGATCTCTCATAGACCAACGGCGTGCGCGAGACGGCGAGAGAGTGAGTCGTGAGGGACCTGAGGATTTTCTTTTAGGACTATTGAGATTACACATAAGTCTTCAATAACAGGTGGTAACGGGTTTTGCGGGTTCACCCAAAATGACCCATTAACCACCCGACCCGTTTACCACTCACCCGAATACTAATTTTAATGGGTCGGGTTGAAAATTTCAGGTCTAGTCGTGGGGGTGAGGAGCGGCCCAGAAAAAAAAAATTGTTTTGAGGCTTGATAGCTAGGGTTAGAAAAGGGGACAAAATTTTTTTTTCAATTTTTTTAAAATTTTAATTTTTTTAATATTTACATGGGTCCATAATGACACGTAGCGCCCAATCACTGTCCATGTGGGTGCCACATCATTTGTTAACGGAGGTTCTGACGGAGAACTTAACGAATGTATGAAAGTGTTCCATAATTGAGACTTTAGGTTCCAAACTGAGACGAAAAAAGCTTCATGTACCAAATATTGAAACCCAAGAGACTTCAGGATAGTAAACTGAGATTAACCCTAAATTTTAATCTTCTTCAAGGATTTTAAATAATCGTGTACAATGACGAATTTTGGGATATAATTATTTTATATAAATTTATTTATAATTAAAAATAACACTATGTCTGAATAAGGGAAATAAACTCGAAATTTTGACAAAAGTCAGAATTTATAAATATGCATTGATTCCTTTCTTTGGATTCCTAAACATAGAAATTTTAGAATTTCCGCGTGAAAAAAAAAATATGGAATTTGGGACCCCCAAGTTTAAATTTCATGTAAACATGCGTCATTTCCAAATTTTTATGAAAGTTAAAAATAACAAATTATGTATCCAAATTCCATTGTTCTTTTAGATTAACCAAACAAGAAAATTCACAAATTTAAAAAAAATAAAATTCTACCATTTCAAGTTCCGTCATTTTAAAATTTCTTAGTAATTTTAAATTTTCTCGTCCAAACATAGTGTAAGTTCCCGACAGTTCTTTTTACGGTAGCGGTGCCACCATCACTCAACTCCGGGGCAATAGGCGGAGTCTTAGCGACTCCGTTGGATGGCCATGCTTGTTTCGCAAAACATGCGATCTAATCCGAATATGGATACAATCATATCCTTTAAGTCTTGGAATTCCTACAATCTATGAATTGGCATGCATTGCAAGTAATCATAACTCCTAAGAATGTGCAATATCTACCTTTAGATACCTTCTAAGATTCTCCTGGCTTAGAACGAGGATTTTATCCTAAAAAGGTCTCTCCCCCCGCAGTATAAATACACTCATATAGGGTTCATCTATGGTAACACAATCTAAACATTTCAATTATTTTGCCCACTGCTTGAGTCTAAAACATTTACTGACTTGATTGTCGAAAAGTCTTTAGTCGGCACACCCCCTCTAGTCTTAGGCTTACTCATGGTTGTTTACTGTTTTGTAGGTTGCTCAAGTTTGTGCTCAACCACCACTTACAGTAGTGCATGAATTTGGTTCCAATAGCCGACCCCCCTGGCATAAGGAGGTTGTACCAGTCCACGAGGCTGACGTTGAAGAAATCAAGCCCGCCGACACCGTCGAGTGTGAACTTAGTGAGAGTGGTGGGAGGGGCAGCACAGTTGCCACAGTATTCTAATGCAAGATTAAAGAAACTCGAGGGATGTTGTTTATGCACGCACCACTTTGCTAATTCATTAGTTCACAAACAGAAGATAGCAGGAACAAGGGCCGGTCGAGGCCCAATGCAGGCTATGCCCCAAAAAATGACGCACCAAAGTTATAGAATATTCATTTATGTTTTCATAAGAGTATAAATTTTTAAAATTTGCTTAAATGAACAAGAAGTTTAACTAAAACATGTGGTTTTTGTTATTTAAAATTAACAAGGAGGCCTCGGGTTCGAAATGGTATGTGT
This sequence comes from Heteromeles arbutifolia, assembly GCA_024362995.1. Lineage (NCBI taxonomy): Eukaryota > Viridiplantae > Streptophyta > Magnoliopsida > Rosales > Rosaceae > Heteromeles > Heteromeles arbutifolia. Next base: position 42,968,702 of record JANCRC010000001.1, on the reverse strand, counting down.
GTTTATTTACATACAAATTTTTACGAGTTTCATTTCATAAGAGTATAAATTATAAAATTTGGTCAAAATGATCAAGAAGTTTAACCATAAATGGTGGTTTATGTTATTTAAAATTAATGAGGAGATCCCAGGTTCTAAACATTATATGGGTTTTTTTACTTTCCAGTTTTTACAAATTTCTTTATAAGAGTATAAATTTATAAAATTTGGTTAAATGATCAACAAGTTTAAAGCAATGGTTTATGTTGTTCAAAATTATCGAAATATCCTGAGTTCGAAATGCTATGTGCAATTTTTTATGGATTTTTGTTTGATTCCGAATTTATTTTTAATTACCAGGTAGTAACTATGTGGGTTGCAGTTGTTAGACATTCATTCCAATTTAAGTCTAACCTTCAACAAAGAGTAATGCGTAGACCAAATTTTAACCAAATTTGCAAACTATATGCGTGTCACCAATAGGAAATAAACACGTTAATCAACACTTAAGTAATAATTCAATCATGAATAATCACATCATACGGTTTATAAAATTTGAATTAAAAATTTGGTATCCCTAGCATTAGCCTTCAAGAAATTAATGTATGTATGTCTTAACTAATACTAGATTTAATTTAGTGCTCATTCATTGTTTATACATATTAATTAAAGACTCGAAAATATGATTTTTTTTTTAGTCCCACATTGACAAGGTTAGTAAATAAGAAACAACACCTCACCATTTATATAAAAACACTTTAAAATTTTAGATAGAAGGAAAACAAAACTCATCACCTATCTACTTGTAAGCCTTTTGTTTCATTCTCACAACCAAAATAAATTATTTTTACGTGTGAGAACAAATAATTTTTCTTACATAAAGTTAAGGCACGTTTTTTGAGGTCGCCCCGACCTAAAAAATCTCATGACTGGCCTTGGCAGGAACTAAGATCATCTCCAACCGACCCGGCCAAAGGGCTAAAAATAGCTTGGAATGACACGAAAACCGTCTCCAACTGAGGGCTAAGTCAAAGGGTTTGTGGGCCCCACCGGGCCAAAACCCCCCAAATGAGGCCAACGGGCTGGCCATTTCCAGCCAGCCAGCCAACCCTCCAGCCTAGCCCAACTAGCGTCAGAATGTCAAGCTTGACTTTGTGGCAAGTGCAAGAATACCACACTTTCTTCGTTATTGTGCTTTCTTTATGCCAAAAGGTGTTTCAATGGACCATTTTCTAACTCAAGATGAACTACAATGGAAGATCAAAACAAAAGAGATGAAGGAGAAAGAGAAGTAATTTGGAGAGTTACTCACTTTAGCGACACGTGTCACTCGAAATCCTAACTAAAAAATTATTGAGATTACATAAAGACAAGAAATCTGAAGAGTTACTCACGTTATTCACGTGTCACTCAAAATCCTATCTGAAAAATTATTGAGATTATATAAAGATAAGAAATCCGGAGGCTTATTCATTTAGCGACAAGTGACACTCAAAATATGTCCGAAAACCTTATTTTAATATGGTAGTTTAATTTAATTAACCATATTAATTCAATTAAAATCATAAATTATTGAGGGGGTTATGTTTGTCCTATGGCCATTTGGCCCCCTCGGTTGGAGATGGGTTTTTTGTCAAAGGGCTATGTTTGGCCTATGGTCCTTTGGGCCCCTCGGTTGGAGATGGTATAAAATATGGCCTGGCACTGTTTATTAAAATATAATTTCTTGCAAGGCTATAGGGCTAAACATGGCCTTTTGGCCCTCCTTCGATTGAAGATGACCTAAAGCATCGGGAGGGGGAGGGGGATGCACACTTTCTAATGCAACTTTTTTCCAGACCTCGTAGCTAAGATTAAAGTTTCTAGTATCACAAAATGAGTTACAATATTATCCATGTTGTGGGCTTATTTGACTAAAAGGTATTTAGGACTAGAGAGAGATGAGAGACAGTTAATTGTGAGGTGTGTGTTGTATTACCCCATTGTGCCTTTATTTATAGGATTACAACTCTAATAGGATAATAACTACTAAAGGGAATATTCAAAAATATCCCTAGATACACTAGGATTTACAGAATCACATTCCTATTCTAAATATGACTGGAACAATCCACTATAAGTACATGGCCCTAGCAAAATCAATTTTAATTACTCTTTGGGATGACTCTCCAGAGATGGATTGAATCAATTGGAATTTATTAGGTTTATTTAGAAAATTAATTAGAGATTTGATTTGATTTTGTATTAGGTTATTTTTGGTATCTATGCATTAGGGTTTCTTAGGTTTATGTTGCTATAAATATAGTTTGAAATTTAGCTTGAGAGAACAAGATAGTGACAATGTAGTCTTATGGATTTTGTAGCCGTTTCGGCATTCTTGTTTATTTCTTACCTTCATACTTTGTTGTTCGTCTGCTTGTTTGTTCATTCTTACGTGGACTCTGATTTTCAACTTAGTATCATAGTAGGTTCAATCCTTCGAGATTTAATTTGCTCTAGGTTGTTATCAGTTTCGTCTGTCTATTGCTTATGTCCTGTTGTCGTTTAGGTTTAGTTTGATAGTTCAAAACAAAAGAACAAAAAATGAAAAGATTGTTAAAGCCTTGTTTGTGCCGCCCCACATTGAGTTCTTTTCCCACATCTAATCACCATCACATAGTCGTCGAACCACCTTGCCGCCCCACAATCACGACTTCGCTGCTTGAATCGATTTCGCTGATGATCATAGAACCCATCACTGCTCTGACTGAAACCCAGGAAAAGGAACCCGTTGTTCGCACCACGACCTACTGATTCCACTGCCACATTATTGTACCAACATCCTTGCTGCCACATTTGACTGACCTGACCCACCTGCTGCAACCTTGCCCTCTTGCAGAATCAATCGCTACTAGATATCATCGTTGTTTCTTGACCTGCAAACCTGTCCACTGACCAAACTCACGTTCTGGAAAGAAAAAAAAAAACCCCTGAAAAAATTGGAAAAGTGTGAAAAAGAAAGAAAAAAAAGGAAAAGAAACATTTGCTGTTTGTTTTGAAAGGCTTACCCGGGTGGGTTGCTACTTGCTGATTATTGAGCCTATATGGTTCCCTTGTTTTTCAGAAGGGTTGTTTTTGTTAAGTGTGTATATAGTTTGTTGTTTCCCACCACAACGATTGTTTAAGGCCCACATGGTTGACACGATTGAATATGTTGTTGTTTACTACAACGATTGCTCGAGTGCTTAGACTGATGAACACTTCAGTGACGTTGTGTACCTGGTTATAAGTCTGCTTGCTTGCTTGCTGGAATATACTGATTGCTTGAATTGTTTGCTTGCTCGCTTGGATTTTTTGTCCGCTTAGATTGCTCATTTGCATTGCTCGCTTGAATCGCTCGCTTATCTTGTCGTGTCCCCCTAAGGAAGGTTGTCTTACTGTGTTCGCCTAACATAGTTTGTCTTGCCGTGTACGCCTTCCGTAGCTTGTGTAATACCCTGAAAATTTTAAAATATATAAATATGTGGAAAGAATTTATCGAAAAGTGAAATGACGAAAATGCTTTCATTGATTAAACGTAATTTTATGAGGATGTATTTTATCCTTGTATATTTTATCGTATTTCTTGACATATATGGATAGAGTTCAATCCTACAAGCATGTAGGCGAAAACCGTTTGTGAAATGGAGTTATAACGAAGAAATTAGAGATGTTTTCGCTGTTGAAAAAAATAAAGTAAAAAATAAAATAAAAAGAAGGAAATGGGGTTGGAAGCTGCCGGGTGGTAGCAAGAGAGAGAGAAAGGGTTGTAACAGGGGACGAATCAAATGGAAAAAAAGAGAGGAGGGAAATGAGAGGAGGAAAATGGGGAGAAAAAAGGCGAAACGAGTCTCCTGACCCGTGCAACCCAACCGGAGGAAGCCATGGAATCCGACAGCCTCCAAGTCAATTTCTGGCGAGTTGAAGCCCCTCACCACCTGGAAAATAATTCTTCATCATTCCCCTCTACCTATTCCACCCCAAATTGGAGAGAAATTGACCCAAAATGGTGAAAACCGCACGGGGGTGCGGCGGGTTCAAGGGCTGCAATCGGCCATTTTTGAAAGCCTCACCATCAATCGGCCATTTTTGAAAGCCTCACCATCAACCACCACCACCAATAGGCTCCCCTCAACCTCAGGAACAAAGCCCAAGCAATGGAGGAGATGTTGGAGCAAGTATGGAGGTCGAATCGGGAACACCCAAATTTTAGGGTTCCGACGGGTTCAAGCCAAAATTGAGGCATTTCCCGGCCGAATTGGACTTTGGCCCAGGTATGAAATTTTCTCCCCTCGTTCAGATCTTCATTCCTGTAAAATTTGAGAATTTTTGGAAATAGTTGAAATTTCCGGCGAGTCGGGGCGGCCGACTGCCACCCACGGCGGTGCGTGGCCAGAGGGCCGTCGATGCTATTTTTAGGCTAAATTAGATGTCTTGAATTCTGTTTTGATAATCGTATGACGTAGGTTGATCGGATGAACCTAAATTTCATTCCGATGTAGTGCTTGATTAATTTAGGAATCGACGATCCGACCGTTGGATCGTAACCAAACTTTGAGAAATTATAGTGCATAATATTTGAGGACCTTAGGAACTTACGGATTGGGAATCCGACGTACGGATCTTCCCGAATTGGATTTGCAAGTTTGTAAAATAGAACGTTGACCGCCACTTGATTTCGTGATTGGCGGAGATCCGACCGTTGGATCGGAATGAAATTTTAGTATGTTGTTCTAGAAGCGTGAGGTGAACTACAAATAGTTTGATACGTAGGCAGTCTAACCAAGATGTTAGATACAGCCATAAATTAAACAAAATGATTATTTTTTTTGTGTGTGGTTAGTTAGAATTATAATTAACCATTATTTCATTGTGGCCTACCTGTGTGTTTGGCTTCCGGATTAGAAATTTCAGGCCGTTACAGCTTGTCTTATCGTGTCTGCCAACCGGAGCTTGTCTTGTCGTGTCCGCCTAACAGAGGTTGCATGCACATCTGCTTGTTGGCAAGCTCAGAAGTGTACCTCCATGAGTATCACGAGAGTGTTGGAATTTGTTATGTTTATTTAGGAAATTTATTAGAGATTTGATTTGATTTTGTAGTGGGTATTTTTGGTATTTATGCATTATGGTTTCTTAGGTTTAAATCGCTATAAATACAAATTGTAAGAAAGTTGGGAACTTAATTGGAAATAGAGATTATTACCTGATGTTAGTATCCTGAGGATGGTAAATAGAGAAACTGACAATGATGGTAATCGAGCCATAGATTCGGAGGTGAACGTTTTCATACGGAAGCTGGGATTTACCGAGAGAGGAGAGTGAGAGGAGAGAAGTGAGCCGGCTCCAATTAGGATTGTGGGTTGTGGTTGGGGACGGTTGCCGCGATGAGGATTGTGGCATGAAGGTGGCCGGGGCTCACTTTATTTTAATTTAGTTTAAGTAACGGTAGGTAAACTAAATGTCTAGATTAAATTTGTAAACGAAATGATGTGAGACCAATAAGAAATAACTACGTTAATCAAGACTTAAATAATAATCTAATCATCAACTTACATATCATTTAATTTACAAAATTTAGTCAGCACATTAATCTCTCTAACATTACCCATTTAGTTTAATTTTGTTTTTAAATTGATTTTCTTTAATATTTAAGTATTTTTATTTGCCATGTCAATAAAAAAGTCTTCATATTTTCCACGTCATCACTTAACGGTCAGTTTAACAGATTTTTTAACGGATGTGTGATACTGAAATGAAATGATAAGTAATGTATGAGATTGAAATGCTTTAAAGATGTTGTATGAGGTGCATTCAAACCTGAAAGGATAAAATGTAATTTACCCTAAATTTTATATAAGTTTTTCTAGCAGTACCATAGCATAGTTGGGGGCTAATTATATATATAAGGTCACGTATATTTGTTGAAAATATGGGTGGCGTATTGAAATCTCATGTGTCCACTGTGTAAAGTCATTAACAAGACTTCCAGTCTACAGTTGAGTAGTATGCGTTTTCTGACCATGGGCCTAACTCAAATGGTATTATATAGGGAACTTTAACGAAAAGCTCTCGGTACTGTTTACTTTAACGAAAAATCACATTTTTACACTAAAAAGTAAATTATGTTACTATTCATTTTACCCTTTATTTTGACCTTATCGTTAAAACTCAAAGTTTTCAAACCATTTTCATTAGTTTTTCTTATTATATAAGCCGGGGTGAAGTGAAAGGTAGGTGAAGTTTGAATCCGCTTACACGCGAAAGAGAGAAGAAATCATGAGTTATGTGTCAAATGAAATGGACATACAACATATGCATCACTACAAGAGAAAATTGCATTTCCCTCAACATCTTGCCACAGCATGCCGACGCAAAAGCATAAATTGCTTGGGCACAAGTGTTGTCGCAATTAAATGAAGAATTTGCGATGGCGTCGAAGTGCGGTTACGATTAAGTGAGAGTTTGCGACGGAGTTGAAGTGCCGCCGCATGATCCCTACCATTTGAGATGACAAAATTACTTGGGGTCGCAATTGAGGCATTTTAATTATGTTAATTAAAGAGCACTACTCCAAGTCAAAGAAGAAATTATTCTTCTTCTACTCCAGCAAAAAGGATAAAGTTTGGGATCTTAAAGCCTTTAGGGTATTCGAACTTCTGCACGTAAGCTAGGTATGGATGGATGAATTTTGGGAATTTTGGCCCCTTTTTCAAAGCCAAATCGATCATTCTTTGGCCCTCGACCATATCAACAAGTGTTTCTGTCCTTGGGTTAGAGTTGTCTGACCTGCTAGTCGATCCACCACTTTTTTCCAAATCAGTCATTTTGAGCCGAGCAGATCATGTCTCGGCCTGTGTCACTGGCAATAGATTGCTCTTGGAAGTAAGTGGCCTGGTTCAGTCGGCAGGTCCACTGTCATGGCCTCTACCAACTAGGGCATCTCGAATTTCTGTGAGTATATTTATTTCTCGGTTGAACCGTTGCTCGAATTGCCGAGTTTGCTCATCGAGCCGTCGTCGAAAAAATGATCTGGTCGGTGGGTTAGATGCATCACCACCGTCCTCGTCACAATCTTCTGTTATTCCTTCGACAAAAATTCCTTTTGTCGTTTTGGTGAGGATCCCTGCATCACGAAGTAGCTCGCCGAGATTAACTTCCCTTTCTCGGCGTGTCGCGCTTGGTATTTCGGGCGTCACGATAGCAACGTTCTATGCCTGTGACAAGCCCTCTTGCCCTGGGTTCTGGGCTGTAAGGTTAGCTGTTGATTTTTCCATGGCTGTTTTGATAAGCTCATATTTATATATATTTCACATCAAATTCACTTGTCTTTTCTTAGTTAGTTCCTTATATTTTTGAGCTATTTACTTTGTTTTTGTGTTTTGTGGGATTTGTCAAGCAAAGAAAAGAAAAATAGCATAAGTGGGATTTTAAGTAACAAATTCGTCAAAACTGCCTGTGCACATCAGCTGAATTTGGAAGCAAGTTACGAATAGCTCAGAATGAATTAGAGAATGAACCTTATATTCTTAGAAAGCTATGGATGTCTATTTTCTGGACCATTTCGCGGATACCTAATATCATTTTTCTAGAAGAAGTTATGACCGTTTTAACACTGAAAGGTTTCCAAGAGGCTGAACAATTTGTAACTGACAAGAAAGCATTGAAAGCAATAAACCCAATAAATCTAGCAACCAAAACTGATGCAGCCAAGAACAAGCCAGCTGACACCTATTCAAATATCAGAGGAAATGAAATTAAAGATGAGGATTAAGAGGGAGTAATTGGCACAAAGGCTACCTAAAGAGTTACAGTTGTTTTACCATTTTCTCTCACTTATTGTCATCATTCAATTGCTATTAGTGGGGGGAGTTATGGAAAAGAAAATGATGTAGCAAGAGTTGGTTTAAAAGCATTGTTGGGGAAGGAAGGAAGGAAGGAGGAAATCTTGGCATTCTCTTCTTTCGGTTTTGTCTTCTCAAACCCATGTCTTTCTTTTGGTTTAATTTGAGAATAAAGTGTAACTAAATTTTTAGTAGTTAGGGGCTGTTTTGAAGCCCCGAATATGATTGCAAATGTGGTATGACATTTCGTTTCAATTTCTTTTATGAAAGGATGAAAATTGCTTCACTACTTGTCTCATAGATGAATTCTTTATGTGTTTTCTATGGATGCCTACTTAGTAAGCATATCTAGGATTCTAATACTATGAATATGTGTGTGCCTGCCCTTGTCAAATGAGGACCTACATATGTTCTAGAGTAGTACTTGTTAATTGCGATTAACATGTGAACCAATTTCTAGGATAAGTAAGACAACGCCAGTACCTACGATGCCTTGTGATGACTCAAACTCCTTTCGTTCTTAATGATTTCTACTTGTTAAATCTATGAACACACCATTCTAGATTGCATGCTAGGGACTAAGTTAAGTTGAAAACGCCATTCTCTTAACATACTACATAAGAAAGAGTAAAAGGTTGAGTTCTAACATTGAGCCAACTTGAGCATCTTCATTTGGAAATAAAAGGAATTTGAATGAAACATAACATGTTTGCGTGATTATTTGGTGGTGGATAGCAATTCCCCTAACTCGTTTTTCTTAATTTGTGAACTACTTAAAATCTGTTTCTGTCCAGTTTTTGTTTGATTTAATTTAAATAGCAAATCAACTCCAAAAATCCCAAAAATTTGTATGAGTGTAGCTCTGTGTGTCTAGTATCTTCATATAAAATTTCGTAGACTTTAGATAAGTGTAAGTCGGTCTCATAATTATTTTTTGGTGGCTGGTCAGTAGGGATAGCCACCCAGTTTTTGTGACATTTTAAGTAGTTAGATAAAACAATCTTCTGCGGGAAAGACCCTTATTTTCATATGCTACAATTGACAAATCTTAGTGTTAATAAGGAAAATCAATAGGACATTTGTGTGCTACTTTGTGGTGTTCATTTAAACCTATCATGTTCTCTTCTTCACTAACCGTGTTTCAATGGGCATGAACTTTGTAGTTTTAGCACTTTGGTCCCACCGAGCATGCCAAAATGTTGACCCTAAAAACTACCAAGCCTACGTGGTGCGCAGGCCGAGTAATTAATAAGCTAACTACGTCTTTCGATTACGTGGGGGGCATGCCAACTCAACGGCTGAGCTCGGCCAGGGGGTAAAATGTGTTGATGTTGCGTCGAGTGCGCTGCTGACTTCTGCGTCTTGCGATTGCGGCCGAGGAAGAAACATGTCTCGGCCTTTGGGTTCTAGAGCCTGAAGAGAAGGCTGCTAGTCTTGCGAAGTTCACGAATCATCGGCGCCGAGTTCGGTCACAGTGGTTATATTTGTGAAAGTATAAGCACATTGAACCAGCTCCAAATTATAGGGACACAAATACTCGAAAGAAATAAAAGTCGTGACCGTGAACGTGGTTCGGCCGTCAGAATGCCGAACTCTGAAACTTACTTACGAGTATCCAATCATAAAACAAACTCGGCTTTCAACGTGCGGAGCCCAATAATTTGTAACACCTCACTTCGCCGAGAAGGCTAATGAGATGACCTCTACCAACAAGGATTCGAAAATCCCTACCGACCGAGACTTGGATAGGTAATCAGTCGGCCTGCGCAGTGCTGTTTTCCAAACTGAAAGTGCCCCGCGATCTGCTGATTCTACGGCAACAATGCTATTTTCCAAACTGAAGATGTTACCAGTTGCCTTCACAATGCTGTTTTCCAAACTGAAGATATGTTGGCGAGAAAGGGGAAAAGAATAGAGTTCTCAAGGTTGTTGAGAGGTTTCGCGTAGAGCGAAGGTTTGCGCATGGTAGTTTTGTGTGTTGAATTGGAGACGCTCGAATGGTGCACTCACCCCTCTATTTATAGCAGCAAACCTTCTTTCGATCGAGTTAAAACTATATTCGGATTAGGACTCCTTATTCTGATCCAATCTTATCTCGGCCAATCCTACCTCCATTAGGACTTTGAACCCAACCCTCTATCAGGCCGCATTCATTTCCAGGTCTCAGTTTCCTCATCCTACCGACAATCCTTATTGCATCAGGATTCAACTCCCCCATCCATCCGTCTCGTAATGGGACTCACTCCATCTTTATCTGGAACACTCCATTTCCCGATAGGACTTGGCCAGCCTCGACTAGGCGGCCCACGAACTGGATGGCTCACAGTAACCCTTGAATAAGGCTTGGGGGTCGAGAACAATTCTAAACTCGGCCCAAACCAATATTTTGGGCCAAAACAATAATGTATGAGATTGAAATGTTTTTAAAATGTGTATGAGATTGTAATTGCATTCAAACCTGAAAGGATAAAATTTAATTTACCCTAAATTTTATATAAGTTTTTCTAGCAGTACCGTAGCATAGTTGGGGGCTAATTATATAAGGTCACGTATATTTATTGAAAATATGGGTGGCGTATTGGAATCTCATGTGTCCACTGTGTAAAGTCATTAACAAGACTTCCAGTCTACAGTCGAGTAGTATGCGTTTTCTGACCATGGGCCTAACTCAAATGGTATTATATAAGCCGGGGTGAAGTGAAAGGTAGGTGAAGTTTGAATCCTCTTACACGCGAAAGAGAGAAGAAATAATGAGTTATGTGTCAAATGAAATGGACATGCAACATATGCATCACTACAAGAGAAAATTGCATTTCCGTCAACATCTTGCCACAGCATGCCGACGCAAAAGCATGATAAATTGCTTGGGCACAAGTGTTGTCGCAATTAAATGAAGAATTTGCGATGGCGTCGAAGTGCGGTTACGATTAAGTGAGAGTTTGCGACGGAGTTGAAGTGCCGCCGTATGATCCCTACCATTTGAGACGACAAAATTACTTGGGGTCGCAATTGAGGCACTTTAATTATGTTAATTAAAGAGCACTACTCCAACTCAAAGAAGAAATTATTCTTCTTCTTCACACAAAGACCAAAGTTCAAGATTATCGGTCAATTAGGTTATGTACGGTTCTTTATTAACTAATTACTAACACTTTTGCGAACGGATTGAAATTGGTTTTATCTTTTGTGATTCACGATACTCAAACTGCTTCATTTTCCTAGCAGGAATATCCTTGACAATGTATCATTGGTTTTGAATTGATGTGATGAGTCGATATTATACTATATATTTTACCCTATTTTTAGTACTACTTTATTGGTTATTTTTTGAGAATTTTGAGAATTTTAATTATATTTTCAAGGAAGGATATTCAGTTTCCTCTAAAGCAAAAAGTGGCATAATGGATGTATTTCGGAGTAATTCCAATTGGAGGACATTCGTGAGTCTCTCAGTTAGTTCGTATCAAAGTTTCAGATTTTTCTACCGAGCTGTTTATTTATAGCGATGAAATAAAGGAGCAATGTGCAGTGCTGTCAAAGTGACGTTTCGGGGTTATTTGGGTTTTTGGCGTCCAAGATGACGTCTTTTGGGTTCGAGTCCTTCTGCAATTATGTTCGGGACATCTCAAGCTTTAAGATCTAAAAGCTTTTCCAAAGTTCTAAAAACGTGGCTAATTTGTGGCTGGGCAGATTTTCCAAAGTTAGAATATGAATGTATTTCCTAGTTAGCTTATTCTATTATGTTTACTAGTTTTTAGAAGACATTTTCTAGTAAGGTTTTATTTTGTAGCAATATAAATAAGGCTTTTTAGCTATTCGGGTTTCAGAAGAAAGGAGAAACAGAGGAGAAAAAGAACGCATAAAATTTGGAGAACTTAGGTAGGCTTTGATGATTTGTATTTTTCATTCAAGGCGTTTTCTATTCTTGTTTTTAATGGTATTTTGTTTTATGATTGTTCGTAACTAACTTGCTTTTGCTAGGGTGATGCCACGAGCCTTAGCAAGAATATGTAGTTTCTTTTCAATTTACTTGTGATACTATGCATACAGGTTTGAATTATTAATCACTGGTTTAAACTATTTATTTGTCTTAATGCTTGATCACCATTAGGATATTTAGAAAAGTAATTTGATGCAATTTTGGTTGGAGGTCGGTCCTTGAAATTGACGAAGGCTTCTTGTGATTAATATGTGCAAGTTCACTTAGGATGAATACCACACCTTAAGGATTGCATAGTTTTTCAAACGGTTTCACAAAGCTTAATAAGTCTTGCATGTTTAGATTTGATCTGAATACCATAGACTAATTGCATGTTTTATACACGCTCTATGTTAGGGGGTCCAAGTAGCTAGGCATACTTTAGGAAAACCTAACCTTTAAAATATGCATGTGTAAGTCATAAGTAATTGGAAGAACTACATAAGATTGTTAAGATGATGGTGGAACGCTAGTGCTTTTACAATTTAATTTTCAAAAACCATTTTCTTTTAGTTTATTTTATTTTGCCGATTTATTTAATTATTTCTATTAAATTAGTTTTATTATTTTAGGTCATAAAATCAACATTTTCTCAAACTCTGTTTTAAATAATTAATTAAGATTTGATTTAACATAACTTATTCATCTAATCCCTGTGGAGAACGACATTACTAGAACCGACTATACTACAATTACCTTTTTTAATAAAAAAAATCCCATCATGATGCATTCAATTAAGAAAATGAAAGGGGATCCTAAGGTGGCAATGTCACTTAAATTAGATATGGCTAAAGCTTATAATCATGTGGAAAATGGTGTTTTTCAGTAAGTGTAGAACTGCATCAGGTTGGTTGAATGATATATAAGTGGATTGGATTTGCATTCTGTATTGTCTTTACAGCCCTCCATGAACATCCGACTCTGATATAAGATCCAATTAGGTTAAACCTATTTTGGTTAGGGCTATCTTGACGGTCATCGACGCTTTTGTAGTGATAATTAGCAGGATATCGACACTCAGCTCGAATTCCAGCTGGCTCAAGAGTAGAAATGGAGTGTTGGGTCCGTTTAGTATACAAGGAAGATTGGGAAGCCATACATATTAAGCAAACATATTTGAGGAAGATCAACCTTAGCATTTGTAAATAGGTCATGGAATTCTTCTGCTAAGATATTTCCTACATTGGTGTAGAGGTTGCCACTTACATATATACAAAGCAATCTGTTTTTGGTAACTTTTGTGATTCGTTTATTTTTTTATTAGTTTATTTATATGCTTAATTTTTCTGATTTAAAAGAGATTTATGAGGCAAGTTATTAAAGTTTCAGTTAATTAACCTCTTGGGGCAAGTTAGTTGTGAATGCAAAACAATGAAAAGCTAGTAGTGTCCTGAGTCTAAAATCTGAACAACATGCACCTCCAGAATAACTCCATCAATGTCTGGTGATAACCTGGTTTTTGGGATGAATTAGCAGAAGTAGGCTTTGTGTGTTGCAAGGCCAGCAAGCTGCTGTAACTGCTGCTGGTTGGGTTAGCAGTTCTACTTGTTTGGGTTAAAATTTAAACCTTGGGCTGTAAGGAAAGGGAGCCCAAAGAGAATGGAAGAATGAGGTTTGGCCCGAGGCCCATCCCTTAAGCCCAGACTATCCATTTCAAGATTTATGTGCACTCCCCCATTAAATGCAAAGGCTAGTGGCCTGTAAGAAGTGACAAGTGATGGAAATTGATCTACGCTCAGCCCAAAAGCACTTTTTAAATGGCAGAGCATGTAAATTACTGATGAGTCACTACCCTTCAGTTGCTTTCGGGGGCAGAAACAAAGCTGCAAGCAGTCGGGCTAATTCGCCTATCAAAGGAGGAAGAGGGCCCAGAGACAAGAACACTCAACCAATTAAACAAACAAACATACAAACTTTGCTCTCAAGCCAGATTTGCATCCATAAGCTGTAATCCTACCAGATTCAGTCCCCTTTGTAGCGACAAGCTATCTTTTGTCAAGTTTAAAAGCTCCGTTACTTTCTCCAAATACTGTACTATCGATTCTCTTGTGTAAACTAGTTTACCATCCATCTTCCCTTAAATCCCCAAATCCTTGTAGTTGCAAACAAGAGAAACTGCAAGAGGTCCAGCCTTGCCCGACAATGTTTAATCTTGCCCGACTCTCTTTGTTTTGTCTTTCAGTTAATAGATCTGGTGTTGTAATGCATTCCCCAATATATATTCAAGTCATTTCAAGTCTTTTAATGATCCATAGCTCAACTTACCCTCAGATCTGGTTTGGTTAATGGTTTTACCATCTTAAAAGTGAATTAACTTAATGACTTGATCAGATCTGGACCTCCGACCCTTTTACCATACAAGACAAATAAAAGTCCTTGGTCTCAAGGCATAGAAAAAAACCTAATGTGGACCTAACTCATCCACGACAATCCTTTGATAGTAAAAAGTCAGAATAACTTGGGGCGCAAGTAATCGGCTTAAATCTACTTATTTTACATCTGCCATACAAAGATGGCAGTGGTCGCCTCTACACTTAAGCTAGTTTTGATTGCAAGCATCACGACTTATATCTAAGGCCCGACAAAGGCACCTTTCAGAACTAACTATGTCCTCTTCTTGTAGCCCGACGAACAAGCGAGAGCCCGACAACCAACCAAAGTGCCAACTCCTCGGGGAGCTGTGTGCTCAAGCCAGGAACGCCCACCAGCAAAATTTATACCCGAACATAGTTTTGGCAAGCTCGGTAGAACACGTCTTGTATGCCAAGAAGGCGAAGAAAAGAACAAACCTTCAGGTGGAGAACAAACCTTCAGGTGGGGAGCAAAACGCATGCCAAAACTTAGCATGGCAAATTTCCCCGAAGACTTGCAAGGACCTGTCTTAACAGAAAGCCCGACTCCTTCTGAACAATCAGAATGAAAGGTCACGAATGAAGACCTACAGGCTACCATGATGGCTATTCTAAGAAGTGCGGAGAAAAACTCCCAAAGCATGGAGAGAAACTCCCGAGAGGCAAGATAAGACATAAGCAGACTCTTTTCCTTACATGAAATTTGCAGAGAAGGCTAGATCTGGAATACCCTACCCCAGAAAATGATCATGCTAGAGAAATGACAAGCGAAGCTAGCCATGTGAAGGAGCTAGTCATTCCTCTATTTCCTATACTTGAAGAAAAAATGGATAAAGGGAAGAACAAGGAAGAATCCTGAGCGAGTCATCTGGTTTTGGAAGAAATTCTAGAGGCAGAATTGCCTGACCCTTTATTTCCACTAAACAATAAGGGGCAGATCGGGTAGGTGAGAGCAAAATATGGGATACCCTAATTGATTGGGGAATCCAGCAGGAGAGAAAAACCTGCCGAGGCAGACAAGCCACCTCCTTATAGACCACCGTCAATGACTGATAAATGAGGAGAGCCCAAGTGGAGGAAGCTCGAGGCAAGAAATGAGATTAACTCGGGCAATGATCGTAGCCCGAAGTGGGAACCATGTCCTCATACTCCGCCTAATAATACAGCCAATCAACAACTCAGTGACGAGTTGGCTGAATTAAGAAGGATGGTAGTAAGGAATGCCCAACCACAAGCTCGCCTGCTGTTTAAAATTGCTTATCAAAAGCCCTACTCAGAGTTCATTGATGAGCAAAATCCCTTTCCCCTTAATTTCAAAATGCCCGTATTTCCAACGTTCAGTGAAGAGGACAACAATGTGTCCTCCAGGGACCATATCTTTAAGTTCTCCAACCATTGTGTGGCGTTTAAAGACAATCCCAACTATAAGATGAGGTTATTTGGGAATTCATTGGTGGGCTTATTATCTCAATGGTACTCTCTATTACCCCCAAATTCCATCACCAACTGGGGGCAAATGGAGATGGCTTTCCACGAGCAGTTTTACAGGATAGAGCCCGAAATGACCATTAACGATCTGGTGGAAGTGAAACAATATAAGCATGAATCTATCGAAGATTTCATTATGAGGCTTAGAAAGATGAGGATGAGATGCTAGTTCCCTATTAACCATGTCCAGCTCATAGCCATTGCTCAGAAAGCGTTAAGACTACCCCTGAGAAAGAAGTTTTATGATGTGCAGTTCAATGAGCTGCAGGAGTTGGTAATCGCTGCCACCAAGTATAAGAAACTGTTGCTTGAAGAACAACAATTGAAGCACTCCTCTAAAGCACCACCTTTCTACAAAAATAAAGCTGTCATTCACCAAGTGGAGTTTGAGGAATGACCAAAAGAAAATAATGGTCATGGAAAATAAGCAATAGACATGTGTGAAGCAAAGATGACCACCCCTTTTAAACCCTTGACGGTAAAAGGATTGGTCTAACCGATCAAAGATCAAATAGTAGTGATGAATGATGGAGGATTTGTCCCCATGAAACCTCCAAAATACCAGAGTTATTCCTTTGACTTAACCAAAGCTGCAGAAATCTATGAAAAGCTGGTGCGGGCAAAAGTAATTATGCCCGATAGCACTAAAAAGTTGCCTAAACCCGGGGAATTAAGAGGGAAAAAGTATTGTAAGCTGCACTACACTTTCAATCATTCCATTACCAATTGTGTCCAGTTCAGATACTAGATACAAGATCTTATAATTAAAAGGAAGTTGCTATTAGAGAAACCTCAAACCAATAAGATAATTGACACGGATCCTTTCCCAGAAGCCCCAATCAACATGATCAACTTAACATGGGCCAAGAAGGAGAAGGGAAAACCTAGTTGGGGGGTAAAGGTACAATAAATAACCTACAAAGGGAGCTCTCCAGCTGCCCGACAAGTCCAAAGCAGCCATGATAAAGGGGTTGATGTTTGCATAGTCAATACCAATGGAGGTGCGAGATAGAAGTAGCCTCAGCAGAAACCACAATTAATCAGAAGTTGATCTAAGAAAAAAAAAGGGGAAAGAAACTTCTACTATTGAAAGTTCAAAAAAAGGAATTCAAATTAAAGAAGATTTCATTTCATAAGGGGATTATAGGAATCTTAGTCTAGCAACTTTACATCTTCGGCTAAAGCAACTATTCTAGAGAGGTAAGTTTGCATGACGACAAAAATTCGATCTGGCTCTCCTAAGTACATATTGATGTTCACAAGTTGATTCTCGGAGTCCTCAACTTCCTGAGAAGCTTTCTCCATCTCCTCTACTTTCTGGGAGAGTTGGCTGGTGAGGGTCATTTTTTCGGCTTTAAGTAATAACAGTTGCTCCTCCAAGCTCTGAATCTCAGAATCAACCACTGTAATCCTTGCCTCCATTACCGATCATTCTTCTACCAGTTGTCGAAGTACAGTTGTACTCTTCACATGCTTTTCTTGAAAGCACTTCACTCTGTTAGATGCTCATTCTGCCTTATGATGCTCATCCCTTAGTGCCCTCAAATTCTCGAAGAAATTCATAAAAGACTTGTACTGAGCCGGGGGCAATAAATGAGTTTGGTGAAGCTCAGAAAGGGCTTTCTCTGCATCATAAAAGACCTTAAGGCTGAAAGAAACTGTAAATTCCTTTTTTATCCAATCCTTGAAAAATTTACAAGCATGCTGAAAAGAAGAAAGCTCATAAGATGTTGGAGGAGATTGCAGTTTACTTTCGATTTGGCCAAACTTCTTCACTAGATCAGGCAAGGATGTTGTTGAAGAAGCCAGGGGCACGTCTCTGATACTTTCAGTTGTAACAGCGGGAGCAACTTCAAAAGAAAGAGTGGGAAGGTCCTCAGAAATAGGAGTAGAAATAGGAGAAGTTACTGCAGTAGTCTTAGCTCACTGCTTAGGCCTAGGGATAGAGGCCCTTGTTGCCTCGAAAACCAAAGAATGATGAGGAATATCTCCTTTACGCACCAAGCATGGAGGAGACTTGCCTGAACCCTCTCCAGGACCCTGTTGCAACCAATACGAATATGATAAGAGAGAAGTGTTCAAAGCCAGAAATAGGTAAAATACAAGAGGTCAGTATACCTGAGTTAAACCAAGAGCTTTAGGAAGAGGTGGAGAAGGAGTAATTTCCTGTGATTGTTGGGGTATGTTATCTCTACCTACTAAAAGATGAGAGATGGTACCCGAAACTTCAACAGAAACCTGCAAAATAAATAGAGAAAAGACTGAAAGTCAGTAACTTACTTATGAAGGAAAGAAAAGAAGAATGTCTGTGTAAAGGTATACCTGTGGAAGGACTTGAGGTTGAGAAACAGGCATTTTGGGAACCTCGGGCGCATCAGTAAGGGGTGCTTGAGAGACCTGCAGATTGGGAACCTCGGGCACCACAAGGATCTCAGGAACTATTGGTTCTCCAAAAGTAGAAGTTGGTGCGTGTTGAAATCTCTGTACCAGGGAAGGTTGAAAGCTATAAAGGACAGTAAGTACAAAAAAAGAGTTTTGAGCATAAAATATTAGGAACAGGTACTTACCGAATCACTGTCGTCATCCACATGTGCATCATTTGCCCAGTTAAATGATCAAATTAAGAAATCGGAGTCACCTCTAAAGGAGTGGATTTCACTTGAAGAGAATGAGCTTACCTTGATCGGGCTGAAGGAGATAAAGCTTCGGGTGGAGAGATCTTTTCTGCCTGAATCTCCTGAGACAAATGATCAGGTAAAGTGTTATCAATAAGAAAAAAGGGAAAGAATTTCGAAAAAGGGTAGTCTATACCCTTAATTCTTTAAGGGCTGCATCTTGATGATCTTTGGCCCTTCGCTGCCTTTCTACATCCAATGGCTTGTCCTTTGAAACCAAAGGAAGTTTTTTTGATATCGAAAGTCCTGATTACAAGAAAAACCAAACTATTGGCTCCCAAGCATGAAGTATAGATGAAAGATTAAGGCAAAAATATACTTACTAGGGGCTTTCTATTTTTGCCTACCCACAACAACGGTGGAGGTCTTTGAAGCAGAAGTAGCTTTGGAAGACTTTGAGGTCTGAGCTCTTGTACTTTTCTTGGTTAGGGCTGCCCGTTTGGGTTTAGGTTGTTTTTCAGGCTCAGAATCAAATGTTTCTACCACAACTGTCCGTGATCGCTTTGGTGCTCGAGTGCTTATTTCAGGCTCTCCCTCAGCCTCCAAGTCTCCAAGTAGGTCAGAGTTATCCCCACCTCCTCCAATCTCTCGCCTTTTAGCTTCAGTTGTAGCTTTCTTAAGAATCAATGCATCGACGGATTCTTCTTTTGACCCAATGTCTGTCATTTCAGTGGTCATTTGGGCTGCGAAGAATAAAAAGAATAAAGAGTTACAGAGTCATAGATTCATAAGTTTCTTATAAAGAATGGATTGGGAAAACAAGAAGTACCTATCAAAAGAATCTTTTGAGAAACCATTTCTTTCAGGTTTGCAAGCTCACCCGAGCTAGGAAATGATTTGAGAGAAAGTTGGTTGAAGAGACGGTCATGAGTTTCCCGCAGATCTCCCCCATACTTCTTGACCCATTTAGCCTCCCACCAAGTAGAGGAAGCCGAGGAACATTCAAAGTTAAGGACCAAAGGCTTTCGGGCAACCTTGCTCATAACCTCAAGGCTACGTCGGGCAGCTCGAAAAGTAACTTCTTGAGGAGATGGAAGGCGATATGAGGTATTGCAATGAATAGAATCAAAAAATGGGATTGGAATGGCTTGCGTAAAGCCTAGTTGTCTACTACAGAAGTTAGGATGATAAACCTCCAACCCGTGTTCATAACGATCATTACGAACACGGCTAAATCCTGTGATTGAATACAGCTGATAAATTTCTCTCTGCAAGAAGGATCGGCATTCTCTCCAAAGGCATCTTGGAAAGCTTGATCAAGAAACCACAGATATCTTCGAAGAACAGACGCCCCCCACTCTAAGTCTGCCCGAGTCTTGCAAACTCTGAAAAAGTAAAAACAGGCAAATGTTAAATGGTCTGTGGGAGAAGCTTCGGCTAGAATTCCGGCAGGGGCCACACCCTCTGGGAACTCCAAGTTGATTGCCCGAAACTCTGGGAAGTACCATTGTAACCATAATTGGATCATCCAGATGGGCCCATTAAGGTTGGTCTGAAATGGTTCACCCCGAGTCATCTCAAAAAAGAGATGATAGAGATGAGAAAGAAAGAAGGGACCCGTGGCTACATCGTCAAAATAATGAAGAGCTTCTACCAAGGGAATCCATCCGACCTTCACTCCCTTGGATTTATTGGGAAAGGCATGCTTGTTGAACTAGTATAGGAGAAAGTACATATGCTCCTAATCCATGTTAACATTTGAGGAACCCGTACCAAACTTGTTCTTCACAAAGGGGATGAAACCTTTGAAGGACGTTCCATAACTCTTAAAAGTTGCTAAGTTGTATTCCAACTGAAAAGAGGAAGCCGAAGTACCTGAACTTGTGCCTAAACTCTCGGCAATCGAACGAGAATGGAGAGCCCGATCATGGGTTACGTCCACAATTATGCCCGTTGGTCTCAGCCCAAAGATTTGTGCCATATCCAGGATAGTGGGAGACATGGGGCCCATCCTGAAGTCAAAAGTGTTGATGCCCGAGTTCTAGAAAAGGATAGCAATGGTCAATAATTCAGGCTTTGCGACCACGGTGGTCTTTGAGAGCATTATCAACTCATAGATACCATTATTCATCCATTTCTTTTTAAAAATGGGCTCGAGCTCATTTATCCATTTGACCCAAGCCACATCACTCATTAGAGGAAAGCCACGACGGTGATTCGACCATTTAGATGAAGAAATGCCTGATTCAACCAGAAACGGGTTCAGAGTGAACCAATTAACTTTCAGCATGTTAGCTTCTACTATGATTGGGACTTGAGAAACCCATGCAGGTCCCAGTGAGTGCACCCCTTCTTCCTCAAAAAAGAGTTCAGAACGTAGACCTGCCCCAGGATAACGGATGACATTAAGCAGACAGCGCAAGGTGGCTATGCCCTCACCAGATTCATAGGAAGATCGGTTTGAAGCAGCTTTGGGGCCATTGATTAAGACTTGGAAGGAAATGAAAAGATATACAAAGATAGAAAAAAGAAACCAGAAATAAGAAAGGTTTTTTAGAGCCTTAGAAATTTTGGAAAATTCTGGGAAATTATGGGAATTTAGGGGTTTAAAGCCATTTAAAGGAAATTATATATTGAGCGGCTGATTAAGGACAGAGATCGTGGGTTAATGGAAAGGACTCAGTTAGCATCGATTGCATTAAATGGCGCGAGTACCAAGTACAGGCGTAAGGCTGCCATTTAATCATTATTAGAGCCTCGGTTTACAGGCTTAACAACGATTGAAGGGGGCACTGTTTGGGTTAATATTTAAACCTTGGGTTATCAGGAAGGGGAGCCCAAAGAGAATGCAAGAAGGAGGTTTGGCCCGAGGCCCATCCCCTAAGCCCAGACTATCCATTTCAAGATTTATGGGCACTCCCCCATTAAATGCAAAGACCAGTGGCCTGTAAGAAGTGACAAGTGATGGAAATTCATCTACTCTCAACCCAAAAGCACTTTCTAAATGGCAGAGCATGTAAATTAGTGATAAGTCACTACCTCTCAGTTGCTTTTGGGCAAAAACAAAGATGCAAGTAGTTGGGCTAATTCGCCTATAAAAGGAGGAAGAGGGCCCAGAGACAAGGACACTCAACCAATCAAACAAAAAAACACACAAACTCTGCTCTCAAGCCAGAGTTGCATCCATAAGCTGTAATCACCCCAGATTCAGTCCCCTTTGTAGCAACAAGCTATCTCTTGTCAAGTTTAAAAGCTCTGCTACTTTCTCTAAATACTGTAGTATCAATTCTCTTGTGTAAACTTGTTTACCATCCATCTTCCCTTAAATCCCCAAATCCTTGTAGTTGCAAAGAAGAGAAACTGCAAGAGGTCCAGCCTTGCCCAACAAGATTTAATCTTGCCCGACTCTCTTTGTTTTGTCTTTCAGTTAATAAATCTGGTGTTGTAATGCATTCCCCAATATATATTGAAGTCATTTCAAGTCTTTTAATGATCCATAGCTCAACTTACCCTCATATCTAGTTTGGTTAATGGTTTTACCATCTTAAAAGTGAATTAACTTAATGACTTGATCAGATCTGGACCTTCGACCTTTGTACCATACAAGACAAATAAAAGTCCTTGGTCTCAAGGCATAGAAAAGAACCTAATGTGGACTTAACCCATCCACAACAATCCTTTGATAATAAGAAGTTAGAATAACTTAGGGCGCAAGTAATCGGCTTAATCCTACTTATTTTACATCTGCCATACAGAGATGGCAGTGGCATGCCTCTGCACTTAAGCTAGTTTTGATTACGAGTCTCACGGCCTATACCTAAGGCCCGACAAAGGCACATTTCAGAACTAACTCTGTCCTCTTCTTGTAGCCCGACGAACAAGCGAGAGCCCGACAGCCAACCAAAGTGCCAACTCCTCGGGGAGCTGTGTGCTTGAGCCAGTAACGCCCACCAGCAAAATTCCTGCCCAAACACTACTACTACAGATGTGGGCTAGGTTTCTATGGTTATGGCCCTCTACATCCAAGTACCTTTCTCCATATATTAGTAGTTTATAATTTTTCGTTTTGTAAATAAAAAATAAAGTTATAATTAACTCCTTAAACACGACTTCACGTTAGCCTCCGTATTCTACTTTAAAGCTTAATAGAAGGCACTAGGCTATGAACACTAGTACAAATAACAGTTTGTGCGGCAAAGCATAATTCGTCGCGCAAAGTCAAAAAACGTCGTCAGAAAATTAGCCCAACGAAAACTTCATCGCGCACAGAGGTCGTGAAGGCAGGGTTTGCATGATGAAGGTGTAACTTGCGTCGCGCAAAAGATCTTTGCCCGACAACAACACTTGCATCGCGCAAAAGGTCTTTGCGCGACGACAATACCTGCGTGGCGCAAAGACCATGCACGACGACAATATTACGTCGCACAATGGTCTTTGCGCAGCGACAAACCTACGTTGCTTAAAAGTTTTCATGCGACACATCTTGTTCTCGTTGTCGTGCAAAGATAGGTGCGCGACACAAGTATTTTCGTCGCACAAAGACCTTTTGCATGATGCAGGCATTGTCGTCGTTGTGCAAGCCTTTTTTTTTACTTTTTTTTTTTTTTAACAACATATTTTTATTTAATTTTTTATAAATTTTTAATTAAATTATAAACAATAATTAATAAACCAAGAAAAAGTATTTAATTATAAAATATATGAAAATGTACATACAAGTTGTTCGAACATAAAAGAAAAAACTACAACAAGTAGTCGTCTGGGTTTGATGCATCAGGCTATTAGGTCTTGGCTGGGCGATGTGGCTGGGAGGTCGAATGTGGAGCAAGATCAGGTGCTGGCATCAGAATTTGGAGGCTGGACATCTGTAAGATCATGCTCATCTTCTTGTCCCGGGCCGAAAACTGGGCTGCAATCTTAAATTTCTACAGAAAATTCGGCAAAACCTCCCTTAATAATATATCATTTCCCAAAACTTGAAAAGAGTAAAATAACAGTAATTCACACCCACAACACATTTTCACAATCATAAAAATAATAGTTAAATACAACGTAGTGAGGTACCTGGCTGGGAGCCCCCACCCTCGATTATGGATGCCGAGGAGATGTGATCAGATAGCTCCGGATGGTGGCGGCGCTGGTGAGGCCGCCGTGCACTGAGCGGCTAAACCAACACTGATGACGCCGATGATGCGGGCACCTGGGACGCTCTAGGAGTAGCCTTAGTAAGGGGTGTAGGCTCCCCAATCAATGGAGCACTCACGGCTGAAGCAATAGGTGTTGAAATTATGGGAGGCGCATTGGTCACACCCCGACGACGAGTGATCAACAATGACATCTATACAATTTTTGAACCATAAAAATATAACATTAGAAACTAATCTTTTCTTGAATTTGAAACTAATCAATTAGCAGCCAAAGTAATGTCATATCCTTTCTTGCATTTCTTCACATATATATAAAGCAGTATTGCAAAGGTAGAAACAAAACTAATTCAAAAGTAGTTTTGGAGCATATGGCTCACAAAGAGAATCCAGAGAGGATCGGGATTTGATTTATATATGTGATGTACTCATTATTCAAAATATACGAAAGCACACATGCAGTAGCATTCACATGTGTTTCAATAATGAGCAAGGACCAATAATCGAGCCAATTAATTAAGTCCCTTGCTCATACATATCAACAGAGCTATCAACTTCTATAGCTGGTGTTTGGAGAGAACTTTTGGGTGTCTGTAGAATTACCAATATTAGAAGGGAATTGTTATTAGTACTTCAAAAATCTCATTCTACACTCCAAACTTTCTATATCAAGAAAGAAATATACACTTGTGAGAAGTGTAGAATGAGATTTTTGGAGTGCCAATAACACTTCCCTATTAGAATTGTGAAGTGAATCTGTGACTCGAGCCAATGTAATCTAATCCCACAAAAAAGCAACTACAAAAGTCTCCCCGAGGCTTAAACAAATAAATGCTAACACAAAACAAAATAAACGAAAAATTAAGAGCAATTTGGGCAAATGCATATCAAATAAAAAATCAAAGAAATATTCTTAGCACTAATCATGAGTCATTCTTTTTGTAGATAAATTACAATTTAACATGCGCATAACAATTTATTTTTTTTATAACATTAATGAGTATTTGCAAGCTAAGTAAATAGAAAATGCCACCTTACATGTAGAAATTAAGTAAACTAATTCAGTAATGCATGTTCAAAAACAAAAAAGAGTACCCATTAACCATCCAAATAGAAAATAAGAGGTATGCTGAAATCACTTTCCACCGTTCAGAAGAAAAGGACCAATTAAGTACTAGTTTTAGCTAGGACCATATCGCTTACTAGGACCAAAAGAGGAGGACCATATTTCATCTTCTGCGTGCTCAAATCAAAGAGGGTGAAACAGAAAAGAATTGGGGTTTAACTCCATGACCATGTCCATTTTCGCTTTTGGGAAACGACCCCCTAACTGAGCAATCTAATTGAAATCTGAATTCCGATTTTGATGTACCAAGTGTTTTTCTAGTTGAAATCTAATTGAAATCTGAATTCCGATTTTGATGGACCATCCCAAAAACCCCCCAAAACCACCCCAACTTACTCATCCCAGAAACCCCCCAAAACCACCCCAACTCTCTCAGATTACCAAATCCCAGCTTACAAGTACAAAGAATCGAATGATTTTAGTTTACTGATTATATTTAGATCTAATATTTGCACAGAAACTTTAATTACACTTAAATTAACAACAAATTCCTGCAACACTCACCAAATAAAACCCTAATTATCATATGTTGAACGATTAAAGTAAAAAGCAAAACATTGAAAGAGAGATATGTGAAGGGACCTTCGGAATTGAGGAAACAGCGACGAGCATATGGGTGGGTAGTGGCTGATGTCTTCCTTAGTCTTTGTCTTCGTCTAACGGAGTGGGAAAGAAGAGCGAGATGGAGTGAGAGAGAGGACAAGATGAGCGAGAGGGAAGAGAGAGACCGAGTGAAAATGAAGAAGAAGAGACTGAGTGAGAGAGGGAAGAGAGAGACCGAGTGGAAGTGAGGGAGGAAAGACCGAGTGAGAGAGGGAAGAGAGAGACCGAGTGGCAGATGGGTGGGTAGTGTCTGGACTCTTTTCCAATTGCACCCCCATTTTGTCCAATTAAAAAGGGTCTGGGAAAATTTAAAAAAAAACGTCTATTTTTTTCAAATGCACAGTCAAAATTTTAACAATTGCGCGACGCATATATAAATTATAACGTCGCGCTATTGGTTTTTGCGTAGCGATCATATAGTGGCGTTGCACAAGTTAGATTTAAAAAAAATTATTATAAAATTTACCGAAAATGTGACTTTATTTCTTTGAAATTCATTTTTTTACATAAAACCCACAATAATATATTTTTCTAACAAAAACGTGATCCAAACTACAATAATAAATTTAAAGTTACTTAATAAATATATATACCATTCAATTTCTTAAGTGTTATACGTACAAAACAAATAAATTTAAAGCTACTCAATAAATATATATACCATTCAACTTGATGGGATACGCATTCTACAAAACTAGTTTCAACGATCAAACCGTCAAACTTGTTTGTATATACTCGGAGATTGTATAAGCAAAAAATTG
This sequence comes from Heteromeles arbutifolia, assembly GCA_024362995.1. NCBI lineage: Eukaryota > Viridiplantae > Streptophyta > Magnoliopsida > Rosales > Rosaceae > Heteromeles > Heteromeles arbutifolia. The sequence continues at coordinate 42,942,797 of JANCRC010000001.1, read as the reverse complement.
CAAAAAACAAACATTCATAGATCAAGTAAAGGGATAAAACTTTTCCATGGTTATAAACGAAAAATCACGATTTAACGGATATTTTTACTCTGATTTTGATGATTTTTTACAACCACACTCCTTAACCCTATATGAATACAATGAATGAACTCAATCTTCAATTTAAAATATTTACACTAGTAGATACCACAAAATCTTATGTTATACTTAATGAAAGTATAAATAAACTCTAAGTGTTTGTTGAATATATTGTTTTGATTGGATACACATTCTACAAAACTAGTTTCAACGATCCAACCAACAAACTTGTTTGTATATACTTCGAGATTGCATACGCCAAAAATCACAAAAAACAAACATTCAGAGATCAAGTAACGGGACAAAACTTTTCCACTATTATAAACTAAAAATCACGATTTAACAGTTATTTTAACTCCGATTTTGTTGATTTTTCACAGCTACACTCCTTGACCCTATATGAATAGAATGAATGAACTCGATGTTCAATTTAAAATATTTACACTAGTGGATACCAAAAAATCTTATGTTATACTCAATGAAAGTATAAATAAACTCTAAATGTTTGTTGAATCTATTGTTTTGATGAGATACGCATTCTACGAAACTAGTTTCAACGATCCAACCCTCAAATTTGTTTGTATATAATTCGAGATCACATACGCCAAAAATCGCAAAAAACAAAGATTTAGAGATCAAGTAACGGGACAAAACTTTTCGACGGTTATAAACAAAAAATCATGATTTAACGATTATTTTAATTCCGATTTTGATGATTTTTTACAGCTACACTCCTTGACCCTATATGAATACAATGAATGAACTTGATCTTCAATTTAAAATATTTACACTAGCCACAAAATCTTATGTATACTTAATGAAAGTATAAATAATTTTTTTTCCAGAAAATTGCAAGACGGACCAACCACATCACGCAAAGGCTCTTTGTGCAACGAAGATTTATAACGTCGCGCAAAGGGTATTTGCACGACACAATAGCCCGTCGTGTAAAAACCCTTTGCGCGACGCAGTTGTCCAGTCGTGCAAAAACCATTTACGTGATGCATTGGTCGGTACGTCGCGCAAAAACCCTTCGCGCGACGCATTTAGTCTGTCGTACAATTTTCTCGCGCCAAACTAAGATTTTACAGCAATTTTCTAGCATAATAATATATTTTTCTAACAAAAACCCGATCCGAACTACAATAATAAATGTAAAGCTACTTAATAAATATATATATATACCATTCAATTTCTTAAGTGTTATACGTACAAAATAAATAAATTTAAAGGTACTTAATAAATATATATACCATTCAATTTTACAAGTTTATATTAATCCTCATCCAAACTACAATAATAACTATCGCTATCCTTACTACTATCATTTTCGGATTCCCATTCATCCTCATCTTCGTTTGCCTTTTCCATTGCATTATATTGTGACAGATCACCAAGGTCAATTGAAATTGACTCTATTGCATCGCGCAAAACTGTTTAGTGCGACAAAGGTGCCTTCGTCGCGCAATGTTGGGAAAACAGCGGTAAAACCCTTGGTTTGGCGCCAGAAAATTGCGCGACGGACAACCCTCGTCGCACAAATAGTCTTTGCGCAACGGTGAATGAAAACATTGCACAAAGGCCATTTGTACGACGCGTTTGGTCCGTCGTGCAATTTTATGGCGCCAAACCTAGGGTTTGACCGCTTTTTTTTCCCAACATTGCACCACGAAGGTAAACCTTCGTCGCGCAAAAACCATTTGCGTGACACATTGGTCGGTACGTTGCGCAATTTTCTGGCGCCAAACTAAGATTTTACCCCAATTTTCTGGCACAATAATATATTTTTCTAATAAAAACCTGATCCAAACTACAATAATAACTGTAAAGCTACTTAATAAATATATATACCATTCAATTTCTTAAGTGTTATATGTTCAAAATAAATAAATTTAAAAGTACTTAATAAATATATATACCATTCAATTTTACAAGTTTATATTAATCCTCATCCGAACTACAATAATAACCATCGATATCCTCACTACTATCATTTTCAGATTCCCATTCGTCCTCATCTTCGTTTACCTCTTCCGGTGCATTGTATCGTGACAGATCACCAAGGTCAATTGAAATTGACTCTATTGTATCGCGCAAAACTGTTTAGTGCAACGAAGGTACCCCTTCGTCGCGCAATGTTGAGAAAAAAAAGTAAAACCCTTGGTTTGGCGCCAGAAAATTGCGCAACAGACCACCCTCATCACACAAATAGTCTTTGCGCAACGGTGAACAAAAACGTCGCGCAAAGGCCATTTGTGCTAAACCTTCATTACGCTAAACTGTTTTGCGCAGCGGAATGCTTTGTCGCGCAAAGTCTCGTGGCGTAAAACTTTTTTGCACGACGGAATGTGTCATGGCTCAAAATGTCCTTGCATGACGCTTAGTTGTCATCGTTGCGCAAAATGTCCTTGCGCAACGGAATTTGCTCGGTCACGCAAGTGTGTTTTTGTACTAGTGGAATTCTATGTTAGAAAATAACGTCGTAGGGTTAGGTGGACAACCAAATTTTATCTTTAATTCCATCTTAAAATGGTTATCTAAGAGAATCTCCTACATCTCCAACACTTTCATTAAAAATTTGTTAGCTAATTTAGCTAGCGAATAGTGTTCAAAAATTATTTTAGCTAGTCAACGTAACATTTCCAACAACACTCTATATGATTGATGACCCACCACCCGTATTTTAGATCATTTGTTAACTGAAGGCTGTATGTTTTTTGGATGTAATCTTCGCTTCTACAACTAATCCTATTGTTTTCTTTCACAGAACAACATTATCTGTTTTAACAAATTCTAAATATTTTAATGGGTAAATTACACTTTCATACCTCAGGTTTGGGCTCTATTTCAATTCCTTACAACATCTTTAAAACATTTCACTTTCATACCTTAAGTACTATTTTATTTCAAAATAATACCTCCGTTACATTTTTCATCCATTGATCCGTTAAATGCTAACGTGGCTGCCAAATGTCTGCCATGTGGCAAAAAAAAATTTAATTTTTTTTAAAAAACCCTGAATTTTTACAAAAAAAAAAGGGTAAATTACACTTTCATACCTCAGGTTTGGGGTCTATTTCAATTTCTTACAACATCTTTAAAACATTTCACTTTCATACCTTAAGTACTATTTTATTTCAAAATAATACCTCTGTTACATTTTCCATCCATTGATCCGTTAAATGCTGACGTGGCTGCCACATATATGCCACGTGGCTGCCAAATGTATACCATATGGCAAATAAAATAATTTTATTTTTTTTAAAAAACCTAAATTTTCTCAACAAAAATAAAATTAAAAATTAAAAATTTGAAACCCACATCTGCAAGAAGAAGAAGAAGAGGGAGGAAGAAAGAAAAAAAAAATTGTCCCTCCCCCACCCCCCTTAGCGACCCACATCTGCAACAAGAAGAAGAAGAAGAAGAAGAAGAAGAAGAAGAAGAGGGAGGAATAAAGAAAGAAAAAAACCCCAAAATCCCACCCGAGATTAGGTGGATCTACCACAAAACCAGTCCAAAAATCATCTCAAACTCAAACTATTTTAACTCACCCACACTGAAAATCATCAGATCGCGGAGGGAGGAGGGTCTCGGGGGGGGGGGGAAGGGCTTTTCTTCTTCTTCCTGCATATGTGGATCGCTGGGGGGAGGGACAATTTTTTTTCTCTTCCTCCCTCTTCTTCCTTCCTTTTGCAGATGTGGGTTTCAAATTTTTTATTTTTTATTTTTTTTTTGTTGAGAAATTTCAGGATTTTTAAAAAAAATTAAAAAATTATTTTATTTGCCACGTGGCAAACATTTGGCAGCCATGTGGCATATATGTGGCAGCCACGTCAGCATTTAATGGATCAATGGATGAAAAATGTAACGGAGGTATTATTTTGAAATAAAATAGTACTTAAGGTATGACAGTGAAATGTTTTAAAGATGTTGTAAGGAATTGAAATAGACCGCAAACCTGAGGTATGAAAGTGTAATTTACCCTTTTTTTTTCTTTTTTTTTTTGTAAAAATTCAGGTTTTTTTTTAAAAAAATTAATTAATTTTTTTTTGCCACGTGGCAGACATTTGGCAGCCACATGGCATATATGTGGCAACCACGTTAACAAATCAATGGATAGAAAATGTAACGGAGGTATTATTTTGAAATAAAATAGTACTTAAGGTATGAAAATGAAATGGTTTAAAGATGTTGTAAGGAATTGAAATAGAGTCCAAACCTAAGATATGAAAGTGTAATTTACCCTATTTTAATACTTAAACAACACTATTCATAATAAAGAGCCAGCTAAAGAGTCTATTGGAGCTCAATACCTTCGTGTGGCTCTTTACAATAGTTGTCCAAAGAGGATTACAGACCTTCGGAAGGTACTCTAAGGCTTGCAGACTCCCAGTTGTGGCTAAGGAACGTCTCACTATACCGGTTGCTCATGTTAAGTTTTATTTTCTCAAGCCACTAATTAAACCAAAATATGGAACATTAATTTTATCATTTTTTTTTTTAAAATGACATATGAATTTTCAATCACTTTCACATGTTTTTTATTTTTACACGTGAAATAAAATTTACATGGATTTAGTTATTGTCATCATTTGTATGCTAATCACAATTTCTTTTTCTCGTATCGTCCTTTTTGGGTAAAAGATGCATTCCATCATCTTGGTTTTTTGTTCTAGCCAGACCAAAGTTATTTTCTCTATTTTTGTAAAGATATGTGCCATTATTTGGAGTTTATGTGAAGAGTAATGTTATCTAAACATACAAAATTGATATATTTGTTGAGATTAGTGAGAAAACACGCTTATTACAAAGTGTCGATTTTGTGTATACAAAATAAAATTATTATTAGGTGAAACACTCACATGTATAAAGTATGCACTCGAATATTCATGGGACGGGACGGAATCTCCATAGCACTACCATGTGGTTTGTGCTGTCGGTGCAGGCAAAGCTATCCTACACGTTGTTGCCTCTAGTTTGTCAAGTTGAGCTTGTGAAGATTAAAGAAGAAAAGAAAAGGGATAAGCATTACTCTTTACTATTTTTGTTTTGTAACGAATTATGGCGTCAATAGTCAAGTTTCGACAGCTTTAGGCAGATAAAGATGAAAAACCATTCCAACTCCTCAAACTGAATATTCCAAGCAACTTGTCTAGTTTTCTTTGATTTGTTTAATTTTAAAATAGTGCTCAAATTGTGAATTCCAAATTCAAAGAAAAAAAAAAAAAGTCTTGTATGTGCTTATAAGTGATTAGGGTACCCTTTATATTAAAAATTTATTTTATGGTGCAACCCCAATTTTCTCCAAATAAATTAAAACGAATCAAATTGTTCATATTAAAATTCTTAGTTTTGAACGGTTGGTTCTTATTCGCTTTCACAATTTACTATGATTTTAAAGACGTCTCTCTCGAATTTCTCCAATTTCATCGATAAAAAGTTTTCCAGTTGTTGTGCAGTTAATATGATGTCTCCTTGATATTGGTAAATATAAAACAACTATATTTTTTAAATGACTATAAATAGAAATGACAATGGAATAAAACTGTCACTAAAACTCCATCGAAGTTTTTAGTTTTCCTTTTTTGTTTGTAAAATAAGAGGAAATATAAGGAATAAATAATGCATGAATAATGATAAAGGAAGGGTGGTGATGAGTGTTGGAACTAAATTTGTGCACTGCCGTGGACAGAGGAGTTACGCAAGTCCGGCCACCTACAAGAAAGCAAACAACAATGGTCGGACCTTGGGTATTGGTGTGGTACCGGCTAAAGGCTCTCCGATGGTCAAGGTAGTAAGCAATGTAAAGACTTGGAGAATAAGCAAAGAGTATGCGTAGATTGTGTTGTATGCAATTCCAGACATGTGCCCTAGATAGAGTATTTATACTAGTCAGGAGAGAGAAATTTAAGTATACAGAATTCGTATTAAACTGGAAGAATCCAAGAGCATATCTAGAATTAGATATTGTTTCCCCTTAGGAGGGTGATTAGATCCCTAGATTATAGGAATCTCCAAAAATATATAAAACTCGTCTGATCCCTAGTCAAATCAAGTTTTCGTGTCTTATAGAGCAAGAATGGTCAATCTCAACGAAGTCAACAAACTTCGCCTACCTTTTCAAAGCACAACAAGATGCGGTGACATCGCTAGTCCATTTGGGCAACTCAAGACGATCAGAGCTATTGAGTTCATGACCGGACTTTTGAGGCACGCATATTTCAATTCGCCTTACGTCGGCTTGAAAAATTCATGGTCGCACAGAGAGGATGTGGAAGAAGTGCGCACGAAAATGAAGAACAAAATTAAAATCTAAAAACAAATTTAAGTAGGTTTAATTTTTTGCCGAAATGACGTTTTCTTCTAGTTGTTGGTTTTCATTTTGTATAGGGTATTTATCACAAATGGTCCCTGACATTGATCAAACACATCATTTTGGTCCCTGACATTGAAAATCAATAGAAATGGTCCCTGAGATTGATCAAACACATCACAAATGGTCCTTCCATTAAAAACTCTTTGGGCAATTTCAAAGCTTCGTAATTCAATCGTTTCTTAACCAAATTCGACCCATAATATATCAAAATGAAGACAGGAAAGTGTAGAACAAGAATATACCTATTTGGAAGCCCAATGGTTTCCGGAGATGGCTGAAAAATAGCCTCAAATGTGACTGGTCCGCAGAAAAACTGGAAAACTCGCCGGAAACTGTGTAAACTTTAAACGTTCATAACTTCTTCAATAATCAACAAAATCGAGTGATTCAAAAACAAAAATCATACTTCTTGACAAGAAGAAGAGAATGGTATCTTTGTTGATGTTTAACTCACCGTATTTTGGCCGGAAAACAGCTCGAAATTGGCTAACTCGAAAATGGTTATCCAATTTGGAGCTATTTTCGGGCCAAGATACGGCGAATTAGCCATCAAGAAAGATTTCATTCTCTTCGTATCATCAAGAAGTATGATTTTCGTTTTTGAATCACTCGATTTCGTTGATTATTGAAGACGTTATGAACGTTTAAAGTTTACCCAGTTTCCGGCGAGTTTTCCATTTTTTCCGCGGACTAGTCACATTTGAGGCTATTTTCCGACCATCTCCCGCAACCATTGGGCTTCCAAATGGTATAATCTTGTTCTACACTTTCCTATCTTCATTTTGATATATTATGGGTTGAATTTGGTTAAGAAACGATTGAGTTACAAAGCTTCGAAAATTGTCCAAAGAGTTTTTAACGGAATGACCATTTGTGATGTGTTTGATCAATCTCAGGGACCATTTCTATTGATTTTCAATGTCAGAGACCAAAATGATGTGTTTGATCAATGTCAGGGACCATTTGGTCAATTTTAGAATTTGGTCAATTGTCAGTTAAATGCTGACGTGGCTTGATCCAAACCCCACTTTCTATTAAAAAATTAAGAAAATATTAAAAAAAATCATTTAATATATTTGAAATATTAAAATAACAAAGAAAAGTGAAAAAAAATAATATTCAAAACCCAATTCGTCCTCACCCCACCCCCTCTCTCTCCTCCCCCATCTTCTTCCCTTGCTGCCCAGAAACAAAACGAAAAAAATAAAAAAAATTCAAAACCCAATTCGTCCCCACCCCACCCCATCTCTCTCCTCCCCCATCTTCTTCCCCTGCTGCCCAGAAACGAAACAAAAAAAAAAAAAAAAAAAAAAAATTTCAAAACCCAATTCGTCCCCACCCCATCTTCTTCCCCTCATCCCCTATCTTTTTCCCCTACAGCCCAGAAACGAAATGAAAAAAAAAAAATATATTCAAAACCCAATTCGTCCCCACCCCACCCCCTCTTTCTCCTCCCCCATCTTCTTCCCCTGCTGCCCAGAAATGAAACGAAAAAAAAAACAAAAACTAAAAATTAAAACCTAGTTCGTCCCCACCTGAGACTTGGGCTCGCACACCCATGGCTCGCCGGACCTGGGTTGGGTGTCCTCTTGGTGCCCCGGAGCTTCACGGACACGAAAAGAAAGAGGGTTGACGCCAATGATGGTTTTGCTACCGTCGTCGGTGGGTGTGGGTGTGTAAATGGGTGCGTGAGTGTAGATCTGGGAGAGAGGTATGGTCTGTGCGAGAGAGAGGGGGAGAAATAATGAGTGAGCTGAGAGAGAGGGAGATGTTGGCATGGGTGGGGAAGGGTGGGGGGTTGCACGGAAGGGGAACGGGAAGGGGTCGGGGTGGGGGGGGGAGATGGGAATGGGTTCTGGGATGCAGAGAAGAGAGAGAGGCGAGAGAGAGGGGGAGAGCAAGGCGAGAAGAGAGAGAGAGGAGAGAGAGATTTAATATAAAAATAAAAAAATTTAAAATTTAAAATTTTAATTATTAAAAATATATTTAATAATTTTTTAATCCAGTTGGATTAGTGAATGAGCCTCGTCTCTAGCCACATCAGCACTTAACAGAGAAATTAACAGAAAAAACTAACGGATGTATGACATTGACACAAATTTTTAAGATGATGTATGACATTGTCATTTTTAAAAGATCAGGTATGAAAGTGTCGTGATACCCATAGTTGAGGTAGTTTTGTGTAATTTATCCTAAAATTTAGCATACAAGATGTGATGTATATTCTTCAAGTATGATTTGAGACGTAATCCAAACCAATGTGATGTATACTACTCCAGTATGATTTTAGACGTAATTCAAACGGTACTCACCACTACTCACCTTAAAGGTCGCTTGAGGATTGGCAGCTGTCTACTGAACCAAGATCCTCTCCTGAGCAAAGGGTGAGGACCCTCATGATCAGGCTCACCGGACTGTTGAGATTTTATCCAACGGTTACAAATAGGGGGTCCCTCTAAAAATTATAATAATTGTAACCGTTGGATAAAATTTCAACGGCCCGATGGGCCTGGTCATGAGGATCCTCACCCTTTGCTCAAGAGAGGATCCTGGTTCCTGTCTCCTAAAGTGTGGGGTCTTGAGTCAGCCGATTAAATTTACATGGACGTGTTTTTGAGCTGTTTGTCAAAAGTTTAGAATCTGAGACTGGATTCACTCCTACCCAACGCCTTTATCAACACGTTTTGCACTCTTAATTAATAAAAAACGAGACTTAATCAGGACCAAATGTTTTCATAATTCAAGTCAATATCATAGCTATATATCAAGCACATTATCCGTGTTTTGAATTAAAGATTTAACCATCGTGCATTCATCAGTTGCTGAGTAATTTTTATCAATAATTGAACGTTTCAAATTATCAACTGCAACACAAAGAAAATGATTTCTCCAGTGAATATAATATAGTTTTTTTTTTTTTTTCTTTTGAAAGCAACGATATTGATATTGTATTGATAGAGATTCAAAAGCAGCAACATATTACAACGACAGGGAAAACTCCTGCAAACCTAATCGCTACTGTCAGTCATCAAAACATTAAGGATTACATAGGGGGTTCCTCGAACAAAGCACACACGCACGGGGAGGACAAGGCATACAGTAGAGAAAGTGGTTTCTGCTTAGTCTTCCATGGTCCAAGAAGATGGTGGTCATCTACAGTTTGTTCTTAATACAGTGGTGGTGGTTATTTAACCCTTTTTTGTACTTTTTCTCCATTTTTGAATTAAGATCGAAAGACGATCACCATTTTCTTAAATCACGGGTCTAAAAGAAAGGGACTCATGCTTTTAAGTGTATATAGTTTTGCCTACAACAGTCGTTTCGTTTGATAACTACTTTGTTTTTACTTTTCAATTTTAATATTTTATGTGATTAATAGAGGAAAAGTACGTAGGAGAAAGAAAGAATGGAAAAGAGTAAAGGACGAAATGGTGAAATAAATGTCAAATGAATGTGTATATGAAAAATGAAAACAAAATAGTTATAAAATGAGACATTCTTAAGTGACATGTTGTTGTAAACATCAATAAATTTTACTATTATAAAGCCAGGCTCTCACTTTGGCGTCACAAACGACAAAAAATATTTGAACAAATAACGCATCAAATATGCAAACAAATAAAGCACCGAAAGCACATTTGATGAATACTCGTTTATACACTCATGAATACAACTAATCTTCTCTTCATGTTATACTAGTGTAAACTACCATTCAACTTATTAATTGAATAATAATATTTGCAAACTTGTTTTCCCTCTTCGTGACAGAAAAACTTCAACTCTTAGAGGTGGGCCCATGCAAACCTAAATGAACTATTATTTTATAGGGTGAAGTACCGATTTAATTCCTGAATTATTACCTTAATGAAAATTAGGTCCTTGAATTATTTTTTCGGTAAAATAAGTCCCTAAATTCATTAAAAATTGCTAATTTCATCCCTACAATTATATTCAAAGCTTTTGTCCAATTTTTCTTCAACTTAAGTCACTTGACACAATTTAAAGTGTAATACCGTCATTTTCTCGCCTATATGCCCTTCACATTTCATATAGGTTGCGAATCTAACATCTAATTTACCCTCCAAAGTTAACTTACACTATTTCTTATGAAAAACTACCAATTTACCTTCCAAAGTTAACTCCATACACTATTTATTTATGGAAAACTACAAATCTACCCTCTAATGTGTATCACATGCAAGTAACGTGATTTAAATTGACGGAAAATTGAATACAGTAGCTTTGAATATAATACTAGGGATGTAATTGGCAGATTTGTATAATTCAAGGACTAATTTTTCTGAAAAAAATAGTTTAGGGACCTAATTTTCACTGAGGTGATAATTCAAGGACTAAATTGGCAATTCACCCTATTTTATAAACACGTCTCGAAAATTAACGAGGAAAGTTCCACCAATGTCAAACTGGAATAATAGGCAAATTACAAAACGTGAAGCGAATGAGAAATAGGTATTGGTGATGGACCATTGACTTTGAACAATCCATATATATATAATATTAACTTTTCACCCAATCCACCAAAACGGTGTCTCCAAATTAAAAATTTAACTGGGAACATTTCTAAAAGCTAGAGTTCCACCAATCCTAAAAGCCCAGAAGCCACTTTCTCTGGAAGTGCTTTTAATAAGCATATTCTCATTCTACACACTTTTGTTAACTTTCTAACCTTGTTTTCTCGGTCTTTAGCAAAACTCCATCTCAACAAAACCATTTTTTTTTTCGTCAATGGCCATGTCGATCAGAAGCTCAATAAGTCCTCCTTGCAGTTCTAGACGGTTGCAGTCTTCTGTTTTTAGACCTAGTTGTCTGAGTACTAATCACCGGGACAGATGTCGGTATCTCGGAAATCGGAGCTTCTTGCAGACCCTTGTGAAGATCCAAAATGGTAGCCAGAAAAAGATGTAAGTAAATTAATCCTAGCTATATTTCTTCAACTCCATGGATTTCCAGTTAAATTAATTTAATCATCACGGATGTACGACCCTTTATTTGCAGGGACGTGGTTGTCAATGGTGTGGAACCAGGAGCTTCTCTTCCTTCTGGTCCTTCCGGTACTAATTGGTACGTCGATGATCTTCTACTACTTGATCTCTTTGAAATGTTTGTCGAATTAATTTCCCACATATGCTTTTCTTTTAATTTATGGTTTTGTATCAGATCAGTGCATGATTAAAGTTGACATTATACATATTACAAATGCAGGAAACTATGGCTTGTGGGGATGCTTTTCTCAGTAGTTATACCCTTTTGGAAGAACAAATGGTCGCCATTGCTAAAATTCAAAGGTAAGGAAATATTTAATATCATTATCATCATCATTGTCACCATCCTCGCCACCATCCTCGTTACTTTTTTCTTTGATCTGTAAGAAGAAAAGTTCGATAATTTTGTTTTTCAAAAAGTGTGGAGATAAATATTACTAGATCAAGTTATTTTTCTGAAAAAGAATGATTAATTGATTTATAATAAAAAAAATATTTTGATGTAATATTCTCCATCCATATAAACAAGACACCCCCATTATGTACAGAGACATTTTCAACGGAACTGGATACAGTGGAAGATGTGGCAGAAATGGTAGAGAAGGTGGCTGAGCAAGTGGAGAAGGTGGCCGATGACATTGCTGATCATCTTCCAGAAGGAAAACTTCAAAGGGCAGCAAGGGTTGTTGAGAGTGTGGCAAGAGAAGCAGCCAAGGATGCTGCGCTAGCAGATGATCTCATTGAGCAGGTAATCTTTCTTCATACCTAATCCTCTTATATATCTTGATTTCCACGTTTAAAAGTGAACCACCATATATAATAACATTATCTAGCTAGTACTTAGTACTAATCAAAAGTTAATTTCGTAATTAACGGGTGAGGATCACATGTTTTTGTCAATTCCGTGTTTAGTAGTTGTCAGCGTCAGTCATTATAAATAAGATTTTGTTGATCTTAAGAATTGAAAATGGGGATGTGCATAACAAAACAGAAGACTATTTATGCAGTAAGGAAAATGTCAATTAAATATTATGATTTCATTATAATTTAGTTCAGATCCAGCCAATGTGTTTATTCTAAACACAGCAAAAATTGCAGACGTGGATGTAGCCAACTTGTTGATAAATCTTACATCAAACGTTATTACGATTATATGTTGTGTTCATTTGTGATCGAAATGTGCTATAATTTGCTTTTTCTGTTTCACCTTTGAATATAACATTTATTCTTGTCCAATTGACCAACTAGGAGGTGCCATTAGTCTTCTAATTTTTTTAAAAACAGAGCTTAATTAAGTACTGTTTAAGTAAATTGGTCATTATGAAACGAATCAATCTGTCTTTGTATGTGTGTCTCTGTCTTGATGCTTTTGGAATATTAGAATATGAAGCCACTCGTTTAGTAATCTTTCACCATTTCTTAAACAAAGGCCGCTTCCTTCCTTCCCGTTCCCTATTACATATCACATCGCATTTGTTTAGTATCTTTCAATATTTTTTAAGCAATTAAATAGAAAATCTTCTTTTTTTTTTGGTTGAAAAGAATAGAAGTTCTATTTGCAGCCCTAAGTTCGTAATGTATTTTTATTTTTAGTTACACCTCATAAAATTCGATTTTGATTTCACTTTATCCCCTGTAACTAAAAAGTCATCACTTTACTCCATGCTCTATCTTGAGACTCAATTCGCTTCATTTTAACTTGTGGACTCTTTCTTTTCCCTAAAACTCAAAAGTCACCCTTAAAACATATGTGGGACCTACCACCAGTAAGATTAGCCACATATGTCAACGAATTTCATTATAAGTCTCCACTATGCATTAGCATTAAACAATCAGAAAATACTAAGTTTAAAAGAAGAAAATTGAAATTTTTTGGGTTGATGTGCTTGAGTTAGAGAGATGAAAAAATAAAAAATAAAAAAATTAGTTTGGTGCACCCAAATTAAATCTGCATAACGGAATTAATAGAGTTAAGACAATTTGAAGCGAATTTTGAGTCTTATAGAGTGAAATGACGACTTTTGAGTTTTAGGGTGCAAAATGATATCAAAATTGAATTTCAAGGGGCAAAGTGAAGCAATTTTGAGTTTTAGGGAGTAAAAATAACGACTTTTGAGTTACAGGGAGCAAATGACATTAAAATCGAGTTCTTGGGGATGTAGCTAAAAATAAGCCAATTTTTCATTCTTATTTTAAAAAGTTTAAAATAAAGATAGCCATCCTCGATTTTACTTTCAAAGGCCATGGCGAAGAAATGTCATGGGGAGGTGAAACCATGACGTCCGTCCACAGCTTCTGAGAATAAGTTAAACTAACAACTTCCCAAATAAAGGATAGATTCGTTGAGTTTAGATGTGAATCATGTGATTGATGTTAATCGTTCCAAAATTTTGCAGGTTGAGGGTGTTGAAAAGGAAGTGGACTCTGTCATTGAGCAAGCCAATCAGAAAATCAAGGAAGAAGATGATACAGAAAATCAAGCAGCAAAAATCAAAGACGCGACGGAGATTAAAACTAAGATAGCAGAGATCAAAGAAGTGAATGCGGTTAAAAACGAGACAACAAAAAGCTGAGGCAGCACCGCTGACTCAAAGTAGCAACTCATGTACTTTATTTCATAGAAAACTTGATTTTAATCCTTAAATAAAATGAAGTTTAGAAAAATGTTTTATATAAGATTAAAAATCAATTTTAGTTCCAAGAGTCTATTTAATGTTAGTATATGTATTTCATGTCTCTTTTTTTATTTATAATTTTGTGGTGTTCATAAATAAAATTTTAAGATTATATTATAAATTTTATTTCTCATTATGATAAGTATCTTGTATAAGAAAATATTTTCGTAGGGATTTTTCAGTACACTTATATTTTTGTATATTGTGTTATGCGCCACTAATTCATTGTAATATATTTAGGTACGAACATTTCGGTACACTAGTTTAGTATAATAAGTTAGATACGAACATTTAGCACTAGTACAAAAACATGTTTGCGTGACGCAGCAAATTTCGTCGCGCAAAGTATGTTTGCGCGACTCTAAACACAAAACGTTGCGCAAACGGCCTTTGCGCGACGAAGGCTTGTGTCTTGCAAGATTTTGGCGCCAAACCAAGAATGATGTATTTTTCCCAACTTTGCGCGACGTAGGTGCACCTACGTCGCACAAAACAGCTTTGCGCGACATAGTTGAACCTGTGTTGCGCAAAGCTGTTTTGCGCAACGTATGTGGCGTCGCACAAAGTCGACGAGTTTTTTTTATAAAATAACCACACAGAGGGGCCTTTTTCTTCCCACTCAACCTCTCTTTCACTCTCTTTCAGACTCTCCATCTCTCTCAACCCTCACCATCTTCACCATCTTCACCTTTAGGTATTGTATTTTTGTGTATTTATGTTTTTCTTTAATTATCTTTGTCAATGCTTATTTTTAACAAGTTGAGTTTTGGCTTTGACAATTGAATGAGTAGAATGAATGGCTAGGAGTATGAAGGATTTTGATAGGTTTAGGGAAACAAAAGCTAAGAAACTGCAAACTATTCAGTTAACTTGATCTAATTTAGGGATAGATTGATGTGTGCTCAAAAATGGATAGATTTCATTTCTCACCAAATTGGGAGGAGGAAACTAGAATGTTAGAGATTTAGAGAAGAAGCCAGTTTGCAGCTTTGGCTCCTCTGATTGGATCTTCAATTCAATCAGCTACTGGCGTTGTGTATAATATCACAGGTGGAAAGGACATAACCCTGCAGGAAGTCAACAGAGTGTCTCAGGTAACATTACGGGGTTTTATGCTTTAATCTTGAAGGAAGAAAGGGACCCTGAAAAATTTTCTGCTTCCGTATTAATCTAATGAGAGCATTGACTATATTGAAAAGTGGTCTCTTCAGTTTTATGGAACGAGGGAAAAAGTCACTTTAGTGAGCTCGAACCAGCTCCTCAGGATTTACATCATACATTCCCCATAGTGGGAATCAATTCTCCTACCTCTACATTTTCATTTTCGAAGATGAGGGGGAAGTCGTAAATTATTGCTTGTGGTTGGTGCTGGTAGCCCATCTTTCTTTGCTCCTTTCCTTGGCCTAACGAAATCTGCAAACTATTGTAAATTTTCAGGTCCTTCTGCTAACATAACATGATATACAAACTCAAAGAACTCATAACTTGGGAATAAACCCCGTCACATGCTACATTGACCAATAGAAACCGGAAATGAAAGAAGAGCATACAACAGTGTTCAATTCCTATATTTGTTCCAATAGCAGTTTGGTGTATGCATTAAAACAAATCAACTGTGATGACTTACATGTGCTGTTTTCCAGGGAGTTTGGTGTAAGCTATCAAGTCTACTCCCCAATATTGTAATCTTCAGCCGTATAGCAGAGACATGACGCTGGGTGTCAGGACCTGCAGGCAATGTACTCAGTTCAGATATCATACCACTGATATCATCAGCAAGTTTTGTTGCTTCGTTATATTCCTTTATCCATGAGTCCGAAGAAGATGCAATTGTACTGAAATAATCGCTGCATGCATAATGTACTCAGTTCAGATATCATACCCTTATTACTTGTAATAATCGCTGCATGCATAATGACTTAATAAATGCAGCAGTTGTATATCGTTCTATGTTAAGATACTGAACTTGGGTTAGGGTTTGATTGTTAACGATCCTTATACATGGCAGAACTCAGTAATGCTAGTGCTTGAGCAGAAGAACTCAGTAATGCTAGCGCTTGAGCGGCAGAACTCAGTTTTACATAGCGCTTGAGCGGCAGAACTCAGTTCTAGTTTACACATTCTTCCACCGATTCTGTTTAATTTGTTTAATTTAGAACCACACCGAATTAAATAGGTACGAGGACAACACCTTTGCAAGTAGTATTGCTCAATGGCAGCTTAACCTTGCTTTCAGTATCTAATCAGTCGGCTTCTTGGAGAGAGTTAACAAGACAGGCAGGAAATGGGGTTGCAGAACGAGCGAGAGGCAGAAAAAATGCGTGACTAAAATTCATCCAAAAGGACTAATTCTTAAAATCACATGCCAAAATGAGTATGTTTGGTTAAGATTGACATTGTAAAGGTAGGCAACTGGTGAGTACTTTTGCCAAAGGGAGGTGTTTTAGTTTCTCACACAACCTCTTGATTTTTAGTCATCATGTTAAATGACTCAAATGAAAACAATGACCAGAATTAAACAAAAGTGTGTAAGAAACTAAAAAGGATAAGTGTTTAGCATGTCCTGTTGGTTGTTTTTGTTCACAACCACATACTAAATACACCTCACATACTAAAAACAACTTCAGCGGTACCCCATTGTCTTGCCAATTGGGTTAAACTGCTTTGGCCCAAAGAATCCAGCTCCACGATCCTTAATTGCACAGGCAGGTGGTGAGAGCAAGCCAGTTCAACTGCCCGCTCAACAATTGATGGGCCTGAGCCCGCTGTCGATGGATGATGTTATGGGTGACATCAGCCTGCATCAACAATAGGATACAAACTGAACATTATTTAAGTCGTATTCATAAAATAATTTCTTTTATAAAATGAAGCCTAAATAGTTATTTTATATGTAAAATGTATAAATTATTTAATAATAAATAATACGTTAAATATCTTTACTTGTAAATGAGCGCTCTTAGATTCGTTTCTCGTCAAAAGTGAATTTGAATCATATTATTGCTAGCATATTGTAAGACCAAGCCCACTCCAACCCCTTAGTGCTTGTTCAAAAAATAAAAAAATAAAAAAAATTCAATCCCTCTGCCAAAAATCGGAATTGGATCTCATCCGGATTCAAATTATGGGAATCGTAGGGATCCTCACATCTTAGCCATTCATCGTGTATCGTGCGGTCAGAAATCATTTGATTTTTTTATTTAAAATTAAATACAAATTGTATTTGACGAAAAATTACCGCACGATATATGATGAACGGTTAGGATATGAGGATCCCTATGATCCTCACAAAGTGAATCCGGAGATGATAATTTTCCCAAAATCCTCCCATTTTTTGCCGGGTTTTTATCACAAATGGTCCCTGACATTGATCAAACACATCATTTTGGTCCCTGACATTGAAAATCAATAGAAATGGTCCCTGAGATTGTCCACCATCCATCATTTTGGTCCTTTCGTTAAAAACTCCGTTAAGTGTCCCGGAGCTCTTGGCTGGAAGTTTGGGCAATTTTCAAAGCTTCGTAACTCAATCGTTTCTTAACCAAATTCGACCCATAATATATCAAAATGAAGATAGGAAAGTGTCGAATAAGATTATACCTATTTGGAAGTCCAATGGTTGCCAGAGATGGCCGGAAAATAGCCTCAAAGTTGACTGGTCCGAGTGAAAACTTGAAAACTCGCCGGAAACTGGATAAACTTTAAACGTTCATAACTTCTTCAATACTCAACGAAATCAAGTGATTCAAAAACAAAAATCATACTTCTCGATGACACGAAGAGAATAGTACCTTTTTGATGGCTAACTCTCTCTTTTTTGGCCGAAAAACGGCTCAAAAGTGGCTAACGCAAGACCAAGATAGCCACTTTCGAGCCGTTTTCCAGCCAAATCAGGGCGATTTAGCCGTCCAAAAAGGCACCATTCTCTTTGTCTCATCGCGAAGTATAATTTTTGTTTTTGAATAACTTGATTTCGTTGAGTATTGAAGAAGTTATGAACATTTAAAGTTTACCCAGTTTCCGGCGAGTTTTCAAGTTTTAGCTTAGACCAGTCAACTTTGAGGCTATTTTTCGGCCATCTCCGGCAACCATTGGACTTCCAAATAGGTATAATCTTATTCTACACTTTCCTATCTTCATTTTGATATATTATGGGTCGAATTTGGTTAATAAACGATTGAGTTACGAAGCTTTGAAAATTGCCCAAACTTCCGGCCAAGAGCTCCGGGACACTTAACGGAGTTTTTAACGGAAGGACCAAAATGATGGATGGTGAACAATCTCAGGGACCATTTCTATTGATTTTCAATGTCAGGGACCAAAATGATGTGTTTGATTAATGTCAGGGACCATTTGTGATTAAAACCTATTTTTTGCCATTCATTTTCCGTTTCGTTTGCCACGTAGATCCAGGTGACGCCCTACTTTATAATGAAGCTCCAACGGCTAGCACCTTTCATTTTGAAATCTTCCAGACCGAAGTTCAAAAAGTATACAGAAAGCAAAAAAGAGAGAAGAAATCCCTAAATAAACCCCTCCTCTCGATTTCAGACCCCAAAATCCCCAAATCTCAAATCTCCACGCCCCATAAATTCCAAATTCACCATTTCTAGGGTTTCAATTCGCACCCAGAGTGATTACCAGTAGGCGCTCTCTCATCCTCCGATCAAACCTTAGCAGAAGAAAAATCAGATTTTTTGTTGTTGCGATTTCTAGGGTTTTGGCGAGTCTAGGTTTTTCTAAGATCGAGAAGGAAGAAAAAGAATGGATCTTCCGCAGGAAATCGAGGACTATATCAAAGAATCGATCGACCACTCCTTGGGCCTTCCTGTGTCGACGCACACCCTCGAATTGAAGCTTCGATGCTCCGAAGAAGCGAAACGGCAGCTTCAGAATCAGTATTCACTACTCCTCTCGAAATTGAAGGAGAAAGAGCAAGTCCTGGAGCGCTCTAAGGTTCTTAATTTTACATATATATGTGTGTGTATTTATTTATTTTTTGGGATTTTGATTGTTTTGTATGTTAGGCCGAAGCGAGTATGAATGCACAAGCTTTGAGGAAGTTCGTTGAGGAGAATCAGAGATTGGCGTCGGAATGTGCGCATCTGGTGACTCAGTGCAACAAGTGGGAGAGAGAATGCTCGCTCTACGATCACGACAGAGAGGCTTTGATGGATTTTGGGAACGAGGCTGATCAGCGTGCCAAGGAGGCGGAGATTCGTGTTCAGGAGTTGGAGGACGAAGTCAGAGAGTTGAGGGATGAATTGGGGTTCTACAAGCATAAATTGGAGATGCATTCGGTAATTTCTTCAACCGTTTCTTTTTTTTGAGCTGTGATTAGGTTTTGATCAATTGAAAGAAATGAACTGGGCAATGGGTTGGAATTTTATTATGGTGGTTAATACAGTGAATTGCTTGTTTTCTTTCGTTGTGTAATGTTCTCGCGGAATGCTATTACGTTTTTCTGGAATGTTATTCAGCTTCATGAAATTTTATTTGTGCTTGGTGAAATGGCATGTATGCTTTTACAAGATTAATTTTTTATTTAGATGCTGTAAATAAGTTGTTACTGCTGGTTTCAATGTTCCTCAATATTTTTCCAGCTTTGTGCAGACATCACATACATGTGCACACAATCACAGACAAAAACTTAGAATAAATCTTGTGATCTTTTTTGGGTTTTACCCATTCCAGTTTCTTTGAAGCACTGGGTAGAACAAGTATACAGATTACTTCTATGCAATTTTCTTCTGATGTTGATGGCAAAAATTAGCAAGAAAATTAGTGTAAACCCTAGAGAAATCAGAAACTTTGATGGAATGAATCAATTAGAATGAGCGCAAAAGACTCAATAATTGGTTTTCGACGCTGTAGAATGCTTCTCAGTCATGAATTTGGAGTTCTGACATATTGCATATTTTTGTTCTAATATTTTTTCTATTTCAGATAATGTTAGTCATTTTGTGAAATTTGGGGATTTAGTTTCTTTTTCCTATCCCACTATCTTGTTTCTTCTCTTCCATGTTGATTATGATTGACAAATAGGTTAACAATCCAAATCTACTTTTATACGATTTTATGAAGACTAAGTTTTTATGTTGAAGGTTGAATCATCTGCTGAAGACACAACCATTGAAGAGAAACTACTGGATTCTGTTTTGGCAACATTGATCAATAAAGATGAAGCTGTGGAACTGAGTCATGCAAGTGCTGATGCACGTGCTTTTCTGGAGGCCAACAAAGGAAATGAGTCATGTGGAAGGTTGCTAAAAATGTGGAACTGGTGAGTTCATTTGCAATTCTTCATTTTTTTTTTCTTTTTTCAAATGATGAATTAGAATCTACCTTTGTGCAAAGTCTACTTTGAGAGTTGCTCCTATCTGAATATGAACTTCTGGTTTCTGAATGTGGTAGCTTGAAGCCGTCGTCTCAAAAAGTTCTATCATTAGTTGCTGAGGTAAAGATGCTTGAGAAGGATAAGGAACATCTAAGAATCAATCTTCGTACGGCTGAAGAGGAGGTAAGGAGTGCAGAAAATTTTTGAACCTTTGCTTCTTTCCCTGATCTGTCCTCTCTCGATTTTTCCTGGAATACTCTATATTGTATAATGATATCCCATACTTGTGATGTGTATATGTCAAAATATCATAGAATGATTTCCCATATTTATGATGTATGCAGGTCAAATTGCTTTTTGAAGAAAACAAAGTCCTGGGTGTGGAGAACAAAAGATTACTGAGGCTATACCAGAAGGAAAGAAACCATTCTGCATCTGGTGGAAAACATATCGACAGTGCATCAGCGAAGGTGAGACAAAGGGAAAATAACAGCTTTGACTCGTTTGTTCTATGTATTAATCTGCTCTAATATATTGCATTGTTTCTCCTTTGCAGTCAAATAAGCGCAAATCAAGCTCTAAGATAAGCAGCCCGATTCAAGGGAAGATTGATTTCAGTGAGCAAGAAGCAGCAAGACAGCCCCTATCACCCTTGCGCTGTAACTCCCCTAACTCTAGAACCTATAAGAAGTAGATTTTTTTTCAAACAGTCCCCTTTGTACCTTGTATATTCAGGATACCTTATGATTGGGGTTAAGATCACAGAGTTCGGAATGACTAACAAGTTTGATTGTAAGAATCGCTTGCTAAGTCTTTTAGTAAGTGGTAGGGAAATTTTCTTTTCAAAGGCGATGCCAAGTTCTTGTCTTTAAAGATCTGGTATTTCTAGGGATGCAGCAATTACATACAGTTGTGAAATTGTTTGCGTTTAGGATGAATTTCTGTGATCATGTTCTTGTACATTACTATAGCCTAGTTGCATGGTGCAATTTGCGTGTATATGTTTCTACAAAAATTTGTTCACAACAGGTATATTTCCAACAACGTTCTCAACCTGTTCATGTTCTTGTATCTTACTAAAACCACAACCTAAAGCGATAGAACTAATAGATGGAGAAGTTTACCAATTGTGAGTTTGCCATGTCACTAGTACTAGACGACAACCACACGCAATGTGTGTGTGTGAATAGATTTTATTTATTTGTAATTTTTATTGTAATTTCCCCAAGTCCTAAGTCTTAGTGTTTATGTAGCAGATGACTGTTGAAAATGTCATTTTCATACCCAGTTTACGGTACTAGAGAATCCAAGAGGATTCATCTTGCTGCCTTTCCTATCAAGAGTCATAATAGAATTCAAAAAGAAGACGGGTCAGAAGATACTCATGCCTATGGTGGTGACATTCCACGAAGCGGAGCTAAAAGTCTTATACAAGACGAGAGGGCTATAAGCTTTCAGTTTTGACCAGCTCAACAAAATGTTAAATCCACGTTCGTCAACCAAGCAAAAAAAATAAGGTTATGAAATAAACGAAAGAAGAAGCGCCGAATGTAGTGAGGTGGGAAGAAGAGAATTCTGATGGATTCAATTTATATGACATTTGACTCTGTAACCTCTATTGCGCAGCCTCGTGAATACAACTGTGAGGCTGCGAAGTAGATCCTATGCAATTAATAAAAAATATAAAAAAAAAAGAATGAAGGAGCGGAACCTTCCTCTGGCTTACTTCGGTGGCAAGAGATTCAAGAATTACTATGCAAGATAAGGGGACTCTGTCAAAGAGGCACACTCATCTTGATGGCTTGACGGAACACGGCCGCACACCCTTTTGTTGTCAACACGACTGAAACGAAAGAGTGGCGCCTCAGCCACTGCTTTGTACTGAAAGTGGTGCTCCTCGTCATGCTTCTCGTGGGAGGGGATGATTACAAGCCATCCCTTTTGCCAGTCCCCATCTCCCTGACTCATCGAGGGATCCCTCATATCATTCCATCATTTCATAGATGTAGGGTCCGTAAAGGTGACGAAAGGTAGGATGCCCCTGTTTGGCTTTTGTTTTCCAAATTGGGTTTGCCGCTAAGCCAACCTTCTATATCTAAATGCTAGTTCAAGTCAACAGTGGCAAAGATTGTCCACTTCACTTCGCTTCACTTCCACCTCACTTCGTTTACTTCGTAACCTCATGTTTACACAAAATGTTGTTGTTAAGGAATTCCCACTATGGTCTCAAGAGAACAATCCTAACCCAAAGCTTGGAAAACAGTTTATAATCCTGCCTTCGATCTCCCCAAGCGGAGGGTTTCGTACTCAACCAACGGGAGATTGCTCGACCATACCATTAGGGATAGGGGATTGAGACGATCTTGAACATCAGGCGAAGCCAAGACACATCCATACTAGAAGCCATTTGAACTTCCAACAAAATGACTTGGGGGTGACCTAACCGAGTCCATCTTGTTCCCTTGTACCATCCCAATGTGATTAAGATCAATCTGAAGCCTAGATGTTTCGAGCTCTGTCTCGATTAGATGCATCAGAGGAGCCAAAGGCGTGAGGGGAGGCTTGAAAAACTGCCGGAATGGTCTTAAAGGTATATTTTCCCCCCGAAGGTAGTGCCTATCGAGAGAAGGGGTCGAAATGAGGTTTCTATTACCAGAAAGAGTCCATTCAGATGATATCTAGTGGCAAGCACAAACCTGATAAGATCCCCATTTCCATCCTATTCATTCTTGAAACAAGCAAGTCCTTTAAGTAAAGAAAAGGGTTTGGGATCAGCCGCAGGTTACAAAGTCAAATCAGTCGTGAGGCACCGAAGATGTCTATGTGGAGAAGCGAAGGCTCCACATGAAATTACGAAGTACTGTATTGGCATATAGAAAGACGATGGATCCATGTGTAAACACGGAAATTCCTGCGATGAATGAAACAAGAACACGTGTACCAAAACATTATTTTGTATTAATTTTGGGGTTACAATCTCTTTTACAATTTGGTCCTCCGATTCTATCTTTGTAAGGTGTAGACTTGTGGATTGTGTTGTTGATCCAAGGGCCTTCGAGGCTTAATCTTGGACGAAAAGTTGAACGGATCTTCAAGGGCCTTTTGGGCTTGATCTTGATGAACGAGAAAACACTTCAAAGGCCGTCAGGGCTTGATCTTGGAGGAGGATTTGACATAGAACGAAGAGAGCTTTCTTGATCCTTCGGGATTTGCTTGAAAGCTTTAAAGTTTCAAAGCTTCAAGGTTTTGGTGTGATGTCAATTAATGTCTTTATCCCTTGATGGAGAAGCCTATTTATAGATTTTGAGAATGAATCACCACCACAAATTTTCTTGGTGAAGTAAGTGGATGTTGTAGGTGAAATGAGTGTGGATGTTGTAGGTGAAATAAGTGGATGTTGTAGGCGAAGTGAGTGTGGATGTTGTAGGTGAAATAAGTGGATGTTGTAATTTTAATGCATTGGTCAACATTTATTTTACCGAAATTTCGATGTCTACAAATGCCCCCACTTCAAGGTGCGTCATATACATGTGATTGTCACGTGTAGGAGATGCGTTTTGAAGTCCCTTAATGTAGACGCCGATCCAAGAGTCGTCGAGGCTTGATCTTGAATTAGGCTGAGAGTTTCTTTAAGGGTCGTCGGGGCTTGATCTTGAATCCGGCCGGAAGATTTTCTGATTTCCTCCAATTGTTGATTTTCCACATGCTTATCTTGAACTGGGCTGGAGGGTTTTCTGGTTTCCTCCAAAGGTTTGAACTTATTCCTTTTATCTGGAGCTAAATTTGATTCAAGGTTAGTGGACACTTGATTTTGAATCGGACGTGTGATTTCTCCAAGGGCTGTTGGGGCTTGATCTTGAATTTAAATAAGACCACGAGCGGTTTCAGGATTTGAACACTTAGCAGGCAGGCACGAGGTGAAGGTGATGACCTGTTTCTTTGTTTAATTTTTCCAATTCATATTGAAGAGGGTTAAGAGATGAATCAGCATGTACAGTTGTTGCATTTGCTGATAATCCACAAGGTTGATGTTTCATTGTCACTCGTCTTATCTGTTCTCCAAGCAGATGTGGTATCTTCTTTGGAAGTACATCAACAGTTGAAGATGAGTACTCGAGAGCGATGTTACGTAAGCAATCAGGAAAGAGGTTCCAGGCAGTCAGTTCTTGATTAGAAGCTTAATTCCAAGTGCCGACTGATTGCTCTTCTTCTTATTGTTCTGCGAGTAAGAACAATGACAAAGAAAATGACAGGGAGAAAGCATGATATGAGATACTTTTGGTTTAGACCCTGATGATATGAGATACTTTTGCTTTTGAAGAAGCAATGGTGATTTGATGGCATTGCACGGTGAGGCTTTGCTATTTGACGACGGTGTTAGCGAAAGGTTGTTGAAGCTTCTCGAGCTCTTTGATTAGAGCAGCGATGCTAGGCTTAGATTTGACTTAGACTCCTCCGCCTGGATTATGCAGTTCTGTTAGGAAGGGCGTCGTGCTATAGTGATTTGTTACAGCTCATCACGCTGCATTCTTCTTTGCTTGTTTCTTTTGCATAGCAGAAGTGGTGCACAACCTTTTGCCTTTGAATGGTCCTTCAGAGCATCACTTCTTAGTGACTCATCCATGCTTGGCAGCTTCAGTGCACAGAGCCAACAATATACCAATGATTCAGCAATGTCCGTGACTTGAGACCCAGCTCCAACAACAGTTGAAGATGACCACTCGAGAGTAATGTGAGGAAGGCAATCAGGCAAAGGTTCCGAGCAATCAGTTTCAGATCGGACGTTTGATTTCAAGTTTTGACTGATTGCTTTCTTTCTCCTTGTCTTGCAGGTAAGAGCAAGGGCAAAGGAAAAGACAGGGAAAAAGCATGATATGAGATACCTTTGCTTTTGACCCTGATGATATGAGATACATTTGCTTTTGCAGAAGTAGCGGATGGATCAGCACATGTATTGGTTGTGCTTGTCTCCACATGCTTAGATGTATCAATTCCCGCTTCCTTATCTGTCCTTCAAGCATCAGGTATCTTCTTTGGAAGTACATCAACAGTTGAAGATGAGTACTTGAGAGCAGTGCTAAGTAAGCAATCAGGGAAAGGGTTCCAGGCAGTCGGTTCCAAATCGGAAGGTTGATTCCAAGTTCCAGCTGATTGCTCTCTTTCTCCTTGTCCAGCAGGGAAGAACAAGAACAAAGAAAAGGACAGGGAGAAAGCATGCTATGAGATACTCTTGCTTTCGACCCTGATGATATGCAATACTTTTGCTCTTGGATGAAAAGGTATAAGATTTTGATGTTGGTGTAGATCTTTAGGTCGAAAGGGGTTTTTGGCTGAGGAAATGAGTTGATCATTTTTAGTGACTTGATTGAAAAGGTAGTCTCGGAGAGGAAGAGAACTGGGTATGTTGAGAGGTTTGGTTGCAGAAGCATTCTTGGCAAGGAAGAAGAGTCAGTCATTTTGGATGTGTGCCTTGCCGTGGAAGATGAAGGTCGACCTATATAGAGAAGGGCGAAATAGTAGGTAATGGTGTGGATGTGGCATTTTCAACCACGCTTGTCGGCAAAAGTGTGGTAGTTGGAATAGTGAAGCGCGTTTTCAACTTTGTCAGAGATTTTTGACAAAGTTGGACGTGCGATCCGACAAGTTGAGATTGCGCCTGAAAAGTGTTGACGGACTTTATGCAGGAAAATCCGACTTTTGAAATTCAGAGAGTGGTGTCTCTTCGATTTTTGAATTAGTGCCTGTGTTACCTCTCCTTTTATAGAGGTGTGGATCACATCCAACATGCACACTTTGAAGATTACCCGTTTGTGAAAATTATCTCTGGTGTATTTCTTAGATTTTACTCCATTCAACCATTTTCTTTTACCATTTCTGAAAATGACTTACCCGTCTAACATTTGCCTAGATTTGAGTCTCAGGAGTGATACAGGTGCGCCGCGTCAGGGTAATATATGGCGCTTATCCTTCTTATCTTCTAATGGCCCTCTTGCAGTTGAAGACTCTATGATGGGGGATGCAACAACGGCTACAGTAGTAGCTAGGAACCTCCTTACTCCTAAAGATAATAGGTTTCTTTCAAGACGGTCTAATGAGTTAGTTATCCAAGACTCCCTGGCTTTCAGTGTTCAGTGTGCGGGCTCTGTGTCCAATATGGGAGAACGCCTACTCGCTCGAACTCGCCAAGTCGAATCATTGACGGCCAATGTGGCAAACCTTGGACGAGAGATCAGATGGCTCAAGCGCGAGAATAGAGAGTTGCATGTGCTTGCAAATATTATTCAACGAGCATGAAGAGGAAGCTTGATCAGCTATAGAACTCCGAAGATCGGATTCAAAGTAACCATCAGAGGTTTGTGGCTGTATTCCAGAGGCACTTTTTGCCCTCGTCATCTGGAGTTCAACCAAGTATTGAGGCTCCAAATAACCTATCTTTGGTGCCTCCCTCTTCTAGGGTTCGCCGAGTACTGAGGCTTCACATAAGTGACATTTGTGAAGGCTCCCGCTTTTTTTTTGTTTTTTTGTTGTACATATTTGTAATTCCTTAGAGATATCAATAGACATGCTTTATTTTATTCGGTGTATTGATGTGACTGAACTTGAAGTTGAATGTTCAAGTTGTCTACGTACCCTTCTAAAGAAGAGATCAAGTCATAACGTAGTTCAGATACATTTTGTTTTTTTGGTGCCGTACGCAGTTTATGCTCTTACGGGCCAAGAGCGTGGTGCGTTTGTTTTAGGGGTAGTAGCGTTTCAAGAATTTGCCATTGATGAAGCCGATCTTCAAGCCGTTTTTCGTCGTGATTAGGTAGACGCCGTTGGTGTAGACCTCTTGTATTACGTATGGTCCATCCCACTTTGATGTGAACTTGTTTTTTGTCTTGTGAGTTATGATGATAGGCCTATGCAATGCGAGGGCGAGATCTCCAGTTTGGAAAGACCTTGGGCGGACCTTCTTGTTGAATACCTTAGATAGCCATGCTTGGTAGCATTCCAAGTGTTGTTGAGCTTCAAGCCTTCTCTCATCCAGCGCTTCCAGCTCTTGAAGACGCAACTTTGCATTCTCTTCATCAGTGAAGCCTTCTTATATAACCATCCTTAGTGAGGGGATTTGACTTTCGAGTGGTAGAACAGCTTCCACGCCATATACGAGGGAATAAGGCGTAGCTTAGGTAGGAGTCCTATGTGTTATCCTATGTGCCCAAAATGCTTCACTTATTCTTTCGTGCCAGTCTCTCTTTGTTCGGCCGATCACCTTCTTCAGGAGGTTGCACAATGTTTTGTTAAACACTTCTACAAGACCGTTGGCCGGAGCATGATACATGGAAGACTTGTGCTGTTTAAACTTGTATTTCTCGCAGAGTTCATCCACGAGTCGGTTGGAGAATTGTTTTTCATTATCAGTGATGATGTAGTAAGGCACACCATATCGGTGATATGTTCCTTGATGAAACAGACGATAGATTCCTTCTTGACTTCCCTTAAGGGTATGGCTTCAGCCCACTTGGAGAAGTAATATGTTGCAGTTAGGATGTAAGCTTCTCCTGTAGATGACTTTGGTACAATCGGCCCTACGACGTCCAATCCCCATTCATTGAACGACCATGAAGCAACCGTAGGGTGTAATGGTTCAGGTAGTTGATGTATGAAGTTGGCATAGAATTGGCAGGCTTGGCACCTTTTGGCGTGTTCCAGATAATCCTTTACCATGCTTGGCCAGTAATAACCTATTCTTTTGAGCTGGAAATGTAGCTTTGGTCCATACTGATGTGCCCCGCATACGCCTGAATGTGCTTCTTCCATGGCTTGATTAGCTTCTTCCTCACCTAGGCATCTTAGAAGTATTCCTTCAAAAGAGCGTCGGTAGAGCGTTCCTTTGTAGTATAGAAAGCGAGGTGCTCATCGACGTATTTCAGAGCGGTGTCTAGGATCATCTGGAAGTTTTCCATGCTCCAAGTAGTCGATCAGCGGCTGTCTCCACTCTTCAGCGTCAACTGGAAGTACTGAGATGACTAGATTTTGAGAATGAATCACCACCACAAATTTTCTTGGTGAAGTAAGTGGGTGTTGTAGGTGAAATGAGTGTGGATGTTGTAGGTGAAATAAGTGGATGTTGTAGGTGAGGTGAGTGTGGATGTTGTAGGTGAAGTGAGTGTGGATGTTGTAGGTGAAATAAGTGGATGTTGTAATTTTAATGCATTGGTCAACATTTATTTTATCAAAATTTCGATGTCTACACCATGTCTTATACCAACGTACAAATAAATGCTAGAAGTAGCCATAAGTAGATGAACATGAAAGATTGAGACTTAAGTGGATAACTTAATAAAGAAAAGGGGAACAAAGCCCCCAGAGTTGATAGTTCGATCCACTAATAGAAAAGTAAAAAGGTTTATGGAACTTGGCTCCATGATAATAAGGCTATCAATAACTTAGCTGTTAGCTTATTATTCATTGAGGAATCTGTTAATGGGAATATTTGTTCACTCCCTGGCGGATTTCCCTCTCTTGGTCCTAGTAAGATAATTGCTCTTGGCAGACCTATGCTTATGGAGGAAGTAAAAGCTAGTCTGTTTGGATTGGTTTTGTGCTGCAACAAATTTATTTTTGAAAAGTCCAACATATTTTGCTCTCCTAATATTGGTTCAGGTCTTGCCCATAAGATAAGTACAGTTTGTGGTTCTTCTTTGACGAAGTAACTCCCTTGGGGTGCCCCTCATCCATTCTCAAGTCACCAAGTCCACCTACAAGGAGATTATTGAGAAAAGCCAAAATAGGCTTGCTGCTTGGAAAGCTGTATCTTTATCTTTGGCTGGGAGAGCTACTTTGATTCAATCGGTGACATCTTCCATTCCAATATATATTATGCAGTCAGTAAAGCTACCGATTAGTGTTCGAAAGCAGTTGGAATAACGATAGTTTGACGCAATAGAACTTGGTTTGGTTCAGCCTTTGGTTAACAATGCCAATGCCTTGACCAAATTGAAGCATGGGTTGTGGCATCCTATAAGGCTAATCCAGCAGAGAAGAGAATAGCGAATTTGACTCACTTTCTTTCATGGATAAAGGGGCTAATCGTTATGGGAGCACGCGCTTTAAAGCGATTGAGGGGCCGATAGATATGCAAGCGAACCTGATGCCACAAAGCTGGAGCCTTCGTGTTCATTCTCTACATTGTACATAATGTTCTAGTGAAGCGTGCTACTTGTGTACGTAGCGCGCTCGCTCTTCCTTTGCTGCTTTCATGTGCGATGGGCTGTGCTGGCTAAGCAGTTTCTCATTCTGCTCCTGTGGTATGGGCAATTCCACCACTACTGATTAACCCAACTAACTAATGTCCCAGGCACAAAGCTAGCTTAATTGGGACTCACAAGATGGCTCATCAAATGCCTTAATCTGCTAACAATTTTTTTTAGAAATCACTTTGCAAACAGTATAACACAAGCTAATAGGTCCGATGAACAGTCACTCACTTTTGACAGTTATACAATTCTAGAAGATGCTCTAGAATTGGGTCAATCACTTTTATTAGAAGGGGACAATAAGCAGTCTATTAGCTTAATATTAGGAAGACTATAAGAGAAATTTCATGCCACTTGGTACTACAATCTAGCGGTATTAATCTTTATTTGTAAGTGAGAGGTCTTAGATTCAATTCTCGCCAAAGGCAAATTTGAACCACATTATTGCTAGCCCATTGTGAGGTTTGGCCCACTCTCCCACCCTCTTAGATAATATCGTTAAAAAAAAAAAGACAAATTTCATGAGACCAACACCTAATAAACGTCTTTATTTCCATTCAAACTCTCCATTAATTAGGTGAAAACTGAAAGAGTAGTGCTAAGAAGACTAAATTTGTAAACTAAATGACATGAAAGTTGATGAGTGGATTATTATTTAAACATTGATAAATGTGCCCATTTTCTATTAGTGACACATCATTTAATTTACAAATTTAGTCTACAAATTTAGTCTCCTTGACATTACTCAAACGAAAAAACAATGTTGTAATAATATTTTCCCCCAACAAACCGTTGGACCCATTTGTTTGGCTGCAGACAAGGAAAACACAATAATAAATAAGTTTCCTCGACATATGTGAACAACCACTGTTGACCAAATTGCTGTAAAATTGCAAAAAAATTATCAAGCTGCTGCAAATGGCTATCAAGGAATTCAAGACCCCTTCACAAATTCTAAAACACCTTTGCCTCAAATAACCGCTTCTACATCTTCCTCGTACACTAAACACATCCCAATCCCAGATATCATCTCTTCCCGTATTCGTTTGTGCTTATGCTCAAATGAAAATTCAAGCTCACTGATATTCTGCCACTCATTGCCAGTAAAGAATTCATGCCGTGGAAGGAAGAAGAACAAAAGGTGGTCTCTCCTTAAAAGATCGGTTCTCTGCTGGGCCATTAGACATGCTTTTCCATTGATGCTGAGTTTGAGGACATTTAAATAACGATGCATCCTCCCGAAGATCCCACACACCGCAAATCCCTTTAACTTCTGATCAGTAGACCACCCTGGATGTAGCTTGACGCTGATTGACAATCCCACACTTCTGTGGTTGAAACACTCTGGAATTTCACTTCCAGGAACTACAAACAAGCATCCTAAACCAGGACGATACGTACTTGTGCAAACTTGCATCTCCACCCGCTTGAAACGGTTAGCAAAAAGTTTAATCACGTCTGCACGAGCTGATTCCAGTGCCTCGCAATTGTAAGCTTCAACACAGGATATTGTAGAAGGAAGCTCTGGGATTAATGTTTGAAGACTGTCGCAACTAGACACACCAAGGTATTCAAGTTTGGAAAGTTGACAAATACTCATGGGTAAGCTAGAAAGAGGATTTTCACTTAGATCCAAATACCTTAATGAGGAGAGGCAGCCGATATCATTTGGAATTCCTCCTTCCAAAAGATTGCAGTTACTTAGACTCAAGTGCGTTAAAGATTGCAAACCAGATAAAGAAGGCAACCGCAAATGTGCGCGACTTGGACTTCTTTTTTGATATCTGCCGAAATATAATTCCTTCATGTTTCTCAAAAGACCAATGGAAGAAGGTGGTTCAGTTATAGCAGTTTCACGCACATCAAGCCGTTCCAAACTCTCAACATGGCCCAGGCCTTCTGGCAACTTTTCAAGCCTCAAGCAAAAAGAAACATCAAGATCTTCCAGAGACTTTAAGCCAGATACACTTTTTGGGAGACGCGCAAGGTTTTGGCAACCACTCAAGTTCAGAACCTTAAGTCTTTCAAGCGTCCCCACGGATTGGTCAACTTCATACAGGTTGCAAAATTCAAGAATCAGACGCTCAAGATTTGGCATACCTCTGAAGTCTGGGGTTTCCCCAAGATTTGGAGAGTTAGAAAGTTCAAGGATTTTCAATTTGTATGAATGCTGTTATCAAGTGAAAACATAGCAAAATTAGCTTCGCATGATATTAATGTAGGTAACAAAAATCAATGAGTGAGAAAAGTACCTTTATTCCCTTCCAAAGATGTTCAAGGCGACTGAAGATCATGCGAAGTTCCACTAGATGCTCTGGACAGAAAGATGATGGCAAAGTTTTTAGAGGAAACTTGTGCCATACAAGAAATCGCAAACTATTGGGAAGATATTCAAGCCCGTTAGAGAGGGTCGTATCATATAGCTTGAGGTATCTCAGTTTTTTCATCATTGAAAAGGATTTAGCATTCACTTGGACTGCTCCTTGCTCATCTGGATCCATGATTATACATTCAATTGTTTCTGTTCCCTAGTCAACATGAATATATTCTAAGTCATAACATAAGGAAAGCAGTAACTAGTACAACACCATGTTGTACATAAGACATAATAGCAACTAGCAATCAAATTTATCATTGTAATAAAAGCCTCTTACTGTATTTTCGCTCAGGACACGATTGATGTCATCTCTAAGCCACAACCTGCTACGCTTACCTGGATCATCAGGAGATTCTCGGCGAACAATTTCTCGACCCATTTCTTGGAGTAAATCATGCATCGATAGCTCACCGACTGAATTAACAGTTAAGAGAGATTTCTCAACGAGGACTTCTATTCCAATATGTGCATTAAAACCGCTAGCTTCGAGTACATCTCTTACTTGATCTTTGGCCTCTCCACTAAAGAAACATGCAATGTCTAGAAAAATTTTCTTCTCATTGTCATCTAAACCTTCGTAACTTATTTTAAGTGTCTCAAAAACTTCTGAATTACAAATTTTGCCTAGTTTATCCAACACACTTTTCCATGCTGTTAAACCTCTTCCGTGCAGAAAAGATCCCAAGACTTCAAGAGCTAGTGGAAGACCTTTGGCATAATTGGCCACACTATTTGACAAATGAACAAAACTTGGTTCAGGGCAATCTTTCTTAAAGGCATTCCAGCTAAAAAGTTGAAGAGAGTCATCGTTATTGAGTCCTTCAACCTCAAACCGTCTCTCCACTCCGTGTTTAAATAACAAATGCTCATCTCTTGTTGTAATGAGAACTCTGCTCCCCAATCCAAACCACTCTTGATTTCCAGCCAAATATTCTAATTGATGCAAATGGTTCACATCATCAAGAACTAAAAGAACCTTTTTGCCACGTAGAAACCTGCGTATCATTGCTGCTCCTTCATGAACCTCCCATATGTCAATATTTTCCATCCCGATTTTACAAAGAAGTTGCTTTTGCAGGTGAGGTAGACCACCTTTTTCGACATTACTTCTAACATCAGCTAGAAATATTTGGAACTCAAACTCATGAGCGATTCTCTCGTACACAACTCTTGCAATAGTTGTCTTACCAATACCGCCCATCCCCCATATCCCAATAAAGCAACCATGATTCACCGTTGCATCTAAACACAAATCAATAATTGGTTTCGACCTTGAATCGATTGCAACAAGGTCGCTCACATGACATAATAATGTTGGGCGCAACTTTTTCCATACCACTTGAACAATATCTTTGACAAGCTTTGCTTCAGACCTATGGAAAATAATAGAGTTAGATATATTAGTTCCGAAATGTTTTCACTATTTTTTGCATTGAGTCAAGCCAAAACACAATAATCACACACCTAAATGTTGAAGAAAATTGAGGTTCCATCATAAAACTAATGGGTAATATCAAAAGTAGCCCAACTTACTTATAAGCACATGCAAAGTTCCCCCTCCCATCAATGTGAGATTCATTCTCAACACGCCCCCTCCTGTGTGGCAAATTTTTAAGCCTAACACGTGGACAACACAACGGGGTGGCGTGGAGCGCGTGTGACCATTTGACTTCACATTGGGACAACATGCTCTAATACCATGAAGAAAGTTGAGGTTCCACCATAAACCAATTGGCAATATGGAGAGTAGCCCAACTTACTTATAAGCCCATGCAAAGTCCCTCCTCCCATTAATGTGGAATTCATTCTCAACATATATGATGTGCATTGTATAAGTATCCAACTACAGAGGGAATTCTTTTAATGGCATTTATAGCTATGTTATTGTAATTTGTGATATATTTCTATTCCTCAAACAGAAGTCACACTATGGGTATGGGTCTTTGGTTCTATGGATGTGTGTGGGTGTGGGTGTGGGTGTGATGCAGGTGCGCGCGCGCGTCATTAAATAAGGACATCGTTGCGAGAAAAATCAAAACATTACCAGTCCTTTGAATCCCACCCAGAGAAATTTGCCACTTTCGCCAAAGCATATCTCCAACTTCGCACCTTCTTTTCGTCTACCCTGTCGTTTTCATGTTTATTGAAGGCTTCTGCAAAACATCCTGTTTGCTTTCTTACATTAGAGGGATCAACATTATAAAAAATTGGTAGCACTGCTTCTCTTGCTTCCATGCATTTAAGAATATGTAAAAGTTCGTCCAAGCACCATGATGACGTTGCATAACTTTCCGAGAGAACAATGAGTGCAAATCTTGATTCTTCAATTGCAGTAACAAGTCCGGGAGAAATAGATTCCCCTTTTTGAAGTTTAGGGTCATCCCTAAAAGTTATTATTCCATGACTTTCCAGTGCAGTGTATAAGTGGTCTGTGAATCCCTTTCTAGAGTCTTCACCTCTAAAACTCAAAAATACATCATATTTCCATTGAGGAGTTGAAGGGGAGAAAAATGCACGGGAAACTCTGAAACCCTTCCGAGTGTAATCACCTCTAAAACTTAAAAAGACTTCAGGTTTCCATGGAGGACTTGAATGGTGGGGATATGTGCAGGAAGCAGTGAAACCCTTGCGGGCGTCATCACCTCTAAAACTCCAGAAGACATCATATTTCCATTGTGGAGTTGAAGTAGGAAAATGTATACAGGTTCCTCCCATGCTCATCGCCACAGTACTCCCGAAAGGATTCACCATCATTTTAAGACTTGGCTCTTGGATGTACAGTAGACGAGAAGTTCTTTCTGTTGTGTGGTTTCTCTACTGCATAGAAAACACAAAATGTGAATGAAACTTTACAAATACACTACAAAGTGGCAAAACATCGGTTGCTTTCTCTCTTTTTATTGCTTTTTGTGTCTTGGCTTCATCTTGTTCGGAATACACTACAAAGACCACACACAGATACATTAATGTATAAATGTTAGCATTTTGGTTATTGCCAATTCTAAACTGCAAAGGATAAATATATGCTTTAAGAACATACATGATCATATTAGACATTAGTGCCTCTTTAACAGTACAACATCAATAACGAAATTTATTAATTAGAAACAAAAGAGCAAAAAATAGCTAGGATTTGGAAAAGTAAAGAAAAATGTCATGTGAGAGAGATTTCTCGAGTTAATTATACTGACCGTTGAGGTACAACCACTGAACTAACTATGTTTTTGTTGCTTAAAACAAATGGGTAGCAGTTGGATTCTTTGGGACTTAATGAGAGACATAGAGGAGGAACTTACTCGGTTTCTTATTGCAAGTCATCATATTTATAGTGCACTAAACAGCGTTTGAACAACTACGATACTGTTTGTTAACCATTCTGTTTTTAGTTTTTATTTTTGTTAGATGTATAAGGGAAATACATGGGAGACATGAGGATTAAAGAGTGGTGGAGGAAGGGTTGTGATAACATGAACCTAAAAACTAGAAACTGAAATCAATTTTAAGTAGATAAAAACTAGAAACTGAAACCAATTTTAGGTAGATGGAAAAGACTGAAGTTCAGGCTTACTTCCTTGGATCAATCTCCTAGATCAATATATTTTCGTTCGGCTTTAATTCATATTGCTACCCCATGTTATCCTAAGTTCTATGCAATATAAATCGAACTTTTAAGGAGCTGTCAAGGTATTTGTTGAACTCAGAATTAAGAGCAAGTGTGAAAATAATAAACACTTGTGTGCTTGAATTTGTTCACCTTCTTCTTGTGAAGTGAATGTCCCTACTGGGCCTACTCCATAGAACTAGCTACCAACCTGCGAAAGTAGCTTAAATTGAGTGAATCACGTTAAATGTAGTTTTCGTGTTCTCATTTTCGCCTTTATACAATTTTGAATTTGTATCTAGGCACTAAAAGAATACACTAACAGCAGTAAAATTAAGGGAAAATTTGAAATAGGTCTAATTTTATAGCCCACCTTTTGAAATAGGTTCAATTTTTAGTGACTTGAGACTTTTGAAATAGGTTCAATTTTTAGTAACTTTAGACCTATATCAAAAGACCCCTAAAATTAATTAGAGCAATATAGCAAAACATACAGCTATGGAAAAATTTGTAAGACAAATATGGAAAAACCCCCAAAAATATATATAGTTAGCTAGGGACAAGCATAACCTGGTTTCTTGGCAATTTGAACAGGGGGAACTTTCAATTGCTTGCCCTTCGCTCTTCAGATATGAAAAATTAGCAGATGGTTAACAACCACTGAATTTAATTGTGCCAATTAAGATGTAGAACAGACAAACGACCTTCTACAAAGATGCATTTTAAAAACCTGCGGGGGAAGCTTCCTCTCAAGCTGCAGGTATCTTCCTGCCGACTTGAAATAATAATTTTTTTAAAAACATTGATAATTAGGTGTATTGAGGTTGTTGGGTTGAATTAAAAAAACAAAGAAAGACTTGCAATATTAATCAATATCTCTAGGAAGGAATCTGAATAATCATAAACGACGTTGGAATACTTTAACCAAATAGACCAGAGAGCTTCGCCTGCAACCGACTGCGTTGACTTTAGTGCTAACTATTCACTTGCAACTCCCCGCACATAATGTCATTTCGTAATCCTCCTTAAAATTAGGTACACATACCCAATTACTTGAACCTTTATTTTTCCTACTTGAACAAGAGTTGAGATATGTCCGACACTTGGACATTTTCACTTGGGATTTTTTATTAACACTCTGCGCCCGGATAACTCACCTTTTGGCGGGATGGTATTCAATTCAACATCCAAACAAGAGGCATTTTCATTCTCATAACCACTTAGCTTCTAGGCCGAGGCATTTGTCATCCCTCGTCAAGGTCAAGTCAGGCGAGCGCACATCAATACGCAGTTTTTTCTTCA
This sequence comes from Heteromeles arbutifolia, assembly GCA_024362995.1. Taxonomy (NCBI): domain Eukaryota; kingdom Viridiplantae; phylum Streptophyta; class Magnoliopsida; order Rosales; family Rosaceae; genus Heteromeles; species Heteromeles arbutifolia. The sequence continues at coordinate 42,905,806 of JANCRC010000001.1, read as the reverse complement.
TTTTTTTTTTTTTTGGTTAAAAGGTAATATTATTACCAAGAAGAGAAAAACATAGAAACATTAAACACAAAGAGATCCAAAATCACAATAATTACAAAGAACAAACATGGACCTCCAAAAACAAAAAGCAAACAAGCCCAACTCTACATTGTAGCCCAGCATACACAAACCACAAACAACAAAACACAACCCTAAGATTCTAAACCTACTGTAGAAACTCTCTCCACCGCCGACACACCTCAGAAGGAAGCTTAGAAGCCAATCTTCATCACCATCTAGAAAGCCAAAGTTGAAGAAGAACAAGGCCGCACCATCATCCACGAACCACCAAAACGTACGCCACCCAAAAACAAAGGAAGCCCGCAGGAAGAAATATCCGATGAGCGACATCGCCAACAAGGGCAAACACCGGGAAAAACCAACATGGGTCAACAAGGATTTTACAAAGTTAACAAAATTAGTGCTTGTGATGAAGCAGGAATAGAGTTTTCAAAGCTCAAATCTTGAGCATGAAATGTGGAGAAGATCGTAGCAAAAGTCAAAAGCATATTAATTCCAAATCAAGGCCAATGGAGGCAATCAAGGTAGAGAAGATTGTAAAGGGTTTGAATGAAATTAGAATACTATATGTTTGTACTATACTTGACCAATCCCAAAACTACTAAGCACCGGTCAACATTATATCGCCAAGGACCTACAAGAGTTTCCCTCCAACCAGGAGGCCAATCACAACGCGACACATGTCAACGTCAGAGGCCAATCACAGTGCGACACGTGTCAACATCAAAGGCCAATCACAGCATGACACGTGTCAATGTCAGAATGAAGCTAGAAACTTTCTTGTATAAATAGATCTCATTCTCCCACAATAATCCCTAATGTCATTTGTAACTATTCACTAGAACTCACTAAAGGAGAGCTTGAACCTATGTATTTGTGTAAACCCATCACAATTAATGAGAATTCCTCTACTCCATGGACATAGCCAATTTGGGTGAACCACGTACATCCTGTGTTTGCTTCCCTGTCTCTGTCCATTTACATATTTATCCACACTAGTGACCAGAGCAATCTAGCGAAGGTCACAAACTTGACACTTTCTGTTGTACCAAAGTCCTCACTAATTTTGTGCATCAACATTTGGCGCCGTCTGTGGGAATCACACTTATTCCTACTCTCTTCAGCTTTGTCAAGCTGGTTTCCACCATTCGTACACTTTCTTTTGACCAGGCATCCATCTCTAACATGGGGAGCAGAGGAAGCCACAACACACAGAACGACACTCATTTCGTGCCTAGTGCGAAGCAGGGAAAAAAGGAATGAAAGAAGCTTGCTCTTCAAGCTAAAGTCGAGGACCTGGAGGCTCAGAACAACAAGAATGAAGAATGAGGTCCTCCATGAGCAGTATAAGAAACTTTTCGAGATGCTCCACGAGGCGAGGCATACTCAAACACACAAGCTCATCGCCCCAATGGAAGTCAACCATCACCTAGGTGCCCCACAACACGGAGGGTCGCCAGTTTTCAACATGGATATTCTTGATGAGGAGCGAGCTACCCATCAATGTGTTGATCAACATGAGGCTTCTCTTAACCCAGCTGCTTCGACTTGAAACAGGAGAAGTGGGGGAAGGCACCTCCTTGCAGAGGGAGCGGAATAATCAAAAGTTGTTTATCTCGACTGTCGGGACTTTCTGAGGCAACGTTGAGAAAACCCCATCCACATAAGCTCAAAGATCAATGACCCAAGGGTTTCTGAAAGACTTGGTCCCTTACCACGGCCTAGGCCGGCTACCAATCTGGGGAAGGGGCAACATGCCCCAGAGGAACATGAGGGTATAAGGGACTCGGAGGTCTTCTGACAGACACACCCTAGAAGCCAATATTGTGAGTCCAAGGAAAAACCACATACCTTTGATCAAGCTTCCCTACTTTCGAGAGGTGATGGGAACTTACAGAAGAAGGTTTCAGTAGTACGTGACTCCACTCAAGACCCCCTTATCCTACAGTTCCTTGAGGAAGTAAACAAGTTGAAGGCCGAACGTTAGGCCAAGATACCTAATTGGTACCAACCCAGGCCTGGCCCTCTTACAAGGATGATCCTCGACACCCTCTCCAAGCAAAGACAAAGCAGAAGCTTGGCTTATAACTCTATACCGGAAGGGAGGACTCGATTGAATACCTTAACCTCTTTTGAGTCCATCATGGCATACCGGATGTATACATACGAATAACGATTTATTCTCTTCCCCTCTACCCTCTCTGGCGGAGCTCTAAACTGGTATTGTCGTCTCCCACCTGAGACTGTAGACTCATTTAAAGAGTTGAGGAAATTGTTTGTTTCTCAACACATTTTCCAGACCGATCGCTTGCATTCTACAGATGACTTGTACACTATTTGCTAGAAACCGGACGAGTCACTACGAAAGTATGTCGGCCGCTTCAGCCATGAGTATTCTCGCTGCACTGAGGCAGATGACAAGACTGCCCTCAAGGCCTTCACAGTAGGCCTACGTGACTGTTTCTTCGAGTACATGATCAATGCCAACAGTTGGAAGACTTACTCTGAGGTGATGGCACAGGCTTACAACCATGCCTCCGCCGAGGCAAGGACATATCAAGAGAAACCCCCTACAGCCATCCCTTATCAGCAAGTAGGGAGTGGAAGCTAGATCATACCAAATGAGAATACCTCAACCTTCCAAACGACAACGGCACCTCGCCTTGCCTTACCAAATGCTTCGCCAAATCGACAAATGTATCAATCTCAGGGTAAGAGGAAAGATTTCCATCTTCACCAATCTCATTTTAGTAAAAAGAGTAAGGGGCACTATTGTGACAACTAGGAGTATAGCCACGATAATGCCCGCCCTTAGGCAATCAATGTAGTGGGCCAAGCACGTATCAAGACAGGCCATACCCCAAGGTATGAGACATACATGCCTTTGAACGCCACATGCACGGCTATTTACCTAGGTATAGCTCACCTGATACTGAAGCCAAAGTCGAGGCAACCGGATTACAAGTCCACGAAGAACACGGGCATGTTTTGCTGCTACCACGAATATAACGATCATGACGGGGAGAAATGTACCACCCTCCGTGACCATATTAAAGCTTTGGCACGTGAAGGAAAAATTGATCAATTCCTCATCCACCCTCCAAGGGATAACCGTAACCAACGCCAAGTGAATGTGATATATTCCATAAGCGGTGGCACACCCATATCTGAGTCTTCCAACAAGGCCATGAAAAACAATGGATGAACTTTGAGGCTTAGCCACCAGGTGTTTCACGTGGACGACATCAGGGGGAAAATATCAGAAGCCTAACTAGGATCCAATATGTTTCTACCCTGAGGAAGAAAGGGGTATCATCTACCCTCACAACGACCCACTGATTGTGAAGGTTCATATAGCCAACTTTGATGTATGACGAATCCTTGTAGACATGGAGGTTTCGGTCAATATTATGTGATAGGAGCATATTTATGCGACTTAGTTAGCTTGTTTTCGTGCATTAACGTCCTTAGTTCTTAGTTAATTTTGTATTTTGAGCTATTTTCGTGTGTTTGTAGGTTCTAAGTGTCAAAATGGCAAGAAGAAGCGATTTGGAGCATTCTAGAGCATTTTTGGGCCAAAATTGGATAGTGCAAGCATGGAGGCAAGTTGATGGACGAATTTGAAGACAAAAAGGCTTGAAATCAGCCATAAAACACTCTTTCTAGAAGTTCTATCCCTTGTCCTACAAAAGTGGCTCCCCAAACCCTTCTAGAAGTCCCAAAATCTGTCATAAAACACATTCCTTCTAGAACCCAAAAAATCTGGCGCCTCCTTCCCTTCTAGAATCCTTTTTCCTTGCCTTGCAAGGCATTCCCTTGCCCTTATCCTATTGTGCCGCACCTCTCAAGCCCTTTCCCTCTTGGATTCTGATTTGTTAGGCCCTTTTCCTTGTGGATTTGGGTTCTACAAATCCTTTTCAGAAATTAATTGGACCACATTTCCTTTTCTAAATTAAATGCCGCACCCTAGGCCTTTATTCCTTAATTTCTGTTAAGCCCAAGTACAAATATGATTTCTCTAGGGTTTTGAGGTGCCTATATATACATGTTTTAGGGTTTTGCCGCAAAAACCACCCATTCATCACAGAAATTCATTCAGCCGCACTCCAATCCACCATTCTACATATCCAAACACAATTCCAGCCATCCTCCTTCCCTTGCCGCAACTCACATCCAACCTAATCCATCTCTGACCCTTTCACACATCCATACACATCCATAGTCTCTGGTGCCGCAGCAAGGTGGGGAAGAAGAAGAACCTGGGTGTTTCATGCTTGCAGATTGGAGCGTTTTAGGTGTACTTCGTTCTTGTTTTCAATGTTTATTTTGTTATTACTTTCTAATTTTGCTGTAATCATGAGTGGCTAAACCCCTATTTAGTTAAGGGGAAGTTTGAAGCCATGAACATGTTTGAGATATGAATTCATTTCTGCCAATTGTGATTTATTAAGTTGTGATTGCAATTCAATTATCTGTTTTATTCATAACTGATCTGTGTGTGTTTATTAAGGATGCATACTTAGTTTTCATGCATGAATCAGATGTTAGAATATAAAGGAGTTTCACCTATTCGTTAGAAGTTTATATTCCTGGGTAGTGAAGGTTGATTGTCACAATCGCGTTAATTGAATTCTTGGCAAACGTATCATGCATTCATAGTTACAATTGCCTCGTCAACACTTATGATTTTCATGAAACGTAATGATCTCTGGTTGTATCTCTATTATGCATTCATATAGGGGACTTTTGGAGAATGATTTGGGTTGTTGCATGCATTCATCCAATTCAATAAGTAAAGGAAAATCTGAGGGTTAATTTGTGCATCACAGTTAATCTGGGATGTTGAGCATCATAGTTTATTAAATAGCAATTGGAAATCGATTTGTGTACAAGTGTGTCATATGTGGAAAATGGACCTCTAACTAATCCATCCATCATATTATTTCCTGAATTCGTTTTACAATCTGTTTAGTTTTACAATTTGTTTGTTTGTTTCAGTTTCGTCAAAACCAAAATCCCATTTTACTTTCTTGTTTCAAAGTGTTTAAAATCTGTTTTGTTTGTAATTTAGAGTGTTTTGAGTCAAGCCATAACCCTAAATTCGTCCGAAGTTGTGTTTAGAGTCCAAAACTGCCCAGTTTGTGTTTTTAGGCAGTTTTGAGTGTTTTTGAGTTGTTTTGAGTCTTTTGAACCTGTTTTGAGTCCCTTGAGTCTTTCCAAATGTTATTAACTTTGTTTTTGTGTTTTGAGTCAGTTTAGAGGTTTTAGCAAGCCCTCCTAATACCCGGTTTAGAGCGATCCCTACTTGCATTTATATTACGATTTGACAACAAGAGGGTTTAATTTGAGTGCTTAATTTTTATCACATCATTATGTTCGCTAAAGCTTTCAAGCCACTCAATGCAGCTGAACACTTGCTTGATCACTTACTTTCTCCTTTGCTAAGCTTCTCCGGTTATATTGTGGAACCTTTAGGGAGCATACACTTACCCTTCACCATTGGTGCAGGCCCTTACACAGCTACCATTACCACTAACTTCCTGGTGATTGACTGCCCAACAACATATAATGTCATATTTGGGCGCACAGGCATCAATGATCTTAAGGCCATAGTATCCACGCATATGTTGTTGATGAAATTTCCAACCCCTTATGGCAATAGCTACATCATAAGAGATCAACTTAGTGCACGATCATGTTACAACACTTCAGTCAAGCAACAACATCTGCCTGTGCCCAAGGAAACCCTCTCTATACATGGCCAAGTCGCAAAGACCAGCCTGGATGAAGCCAACTTGGCTCTTCATAATGGTAATGGTCAACTAGACAATCCACGAGATGACTCTTTCGCCCAGCAAGCACAACCTGTTGAAGAGTTGGAGAAGGTCTCTATCTCTAAAGACTATCCGGATCGCATAGTGAAGATTGGCACCACCTTGTCACCACACATCCAGTTGGCATTGATCTTTTTTTTTATTAGAAAGAGATCGCTTCCAAAAAATATTTGTTTGCTTAAGAAACAGAAGAAACATTTAGTTCACACATATAACATGTGTCTTGTAGTGTAGGCAGCTAGTTCAACAACAAATTTAAAACATAAAGCGTTGAGGACTTGTTCAAGTAGCTGATTTTAGAACCACAACTGTTCAAAAGCAAACAAACAAAAAGGTCTGTCTTCATATGAAACTGAAGAAACAGAAGCAAGCTGCAGTTTACACATATTTTGCCCTTGCAATTAAGACGGCAAAATATATGCTCTGCAACCTACATACCTCACTGACCAGTTAGCAAAACATAGGAAAAGTGGTGTTTGAGCAAGTAAGTCGTCAACCATAGATGTTAAAACAAAAAAATATGCAGCATGGTGTGCAGCATTCAATCACAGAGAGCATGGCTGTTCACTTTTTCTAGGACTGGACATCTTCAACACTATAGCAAAAAACATCAATCATAATGTAGCAAAGGCTGCCATATTATTGTTTTTATACATGTCCATGGATTATATAACATCCTATCAAATTTATTTTTCCTTTTACTATTTCTAGTTCCTTGATGGGTTTCGTTCCTTCATGTTTTGTATTTGCAGTTCCTTTCACTACGTTTAAGATGATGTCTTCTTATATTCCTCTAGAAGAATCATATTTGCAACATCGTTTGTCATTCATGAAGAAATAGGAAAATACCAGTCATAAAAAAGGGAAAAATTCTAGTGCCAAGAGTTACATGTTGATGGGGAGTACTGATCCAACAGGGATTCTGGAAAAAGATATGTCAAATGTTCAAGTACTTGTTAAAGTAGCTAACTTCCAAAGCACAAATGTTCAAAGCAAAAAATATGCTGAAGGCTTGCTTCCAAATGATATAAGTTCTAAAAAATGGTATTTCGCACCAATAATAGGACATTAATTAGTCATGACTTATGCTTATGCATACAATGCCTTACTTGACTCAATAGGAACAGATAGATGCTCATGTCTTTCTTGGTACAGATACTCACATTGTATGTTTATGCATACAATGCCTTACTTGACTCAATAGGAACAGATAGATGCTCATGTCTTTCTTGGTACAGATACTCATATTGTTCTTAATTAGCATCACACATCATGATATTAAAGTTCTAATCATGTTAGACCTATGCCATGTAGCATATGCATTCAACTTAATACCCTAACATTACAGGCAAAATTAATTGATATTATCAAGAAGTTGAGACTTTACCAACCCAGCAGGGCAGCGGTTGCAAAATTCAGAGTCAAAAGCTTTCACTTTGTTTCGATTTGCAAAATACCAAAAAGACATTCACAATCAAGGAAAGAAAACATATTTCATTAAAGAATGCACTTCAGCCATTATCAAACTGTCAACCGAGCGAAACGTATAAAACTATACACATTTACACAACCAAACTCTATTCCTTTTAGCAGCTTCTAGTATGAAAACCAAAACCCCTACACAAAATCACCGAAAACAAACCCAATCCACTCACCAGAACAAAACAAAGCAGCAAAATAAACCAAAACAAAACAGAAATTTGCAGAAGTGATAGAAGGAAAGGAATATGCGTCGGGTGAGTGATATATAAGACTTATAAGTTGCTTTATTTGACATTTGCATATTGAGTGGCTTTCTTAGGACCCTTTGGTGTCTATGGAATCAATTTATTAATAGCTTATGGAGTCGATTCATCTTTTGAAATCCAAAACTTTAAATGTTGAATGGTACACTCTTCAACTTCTCAAGAACAGGTGCTCCTGACAGTACATTGGAACAAAACATGCAAACTGATCTACAGAACCTGTGTCTGCTGACCAACGATGGAAACAATACCGCACCTTAGATCGGAACTCAACTAATCTATTTGACAACCACTACTTTCAAATCGGCACTTGTGGATTAACAAATTCCTTTGGTTAAATTTAAATTTTCAAAAGGTGTCCGTCAATGGAGTATACATTTTAGGTACAAATGGGTCTCATGGCCCAAATAAACAACTCAAAGTCTTGACGTATGACTCTTAGGCCTAGTCAAAGGATCTTATTCCATATCCAGATGGGTTTTCGTCAAAAACCAATCTCTTAGTTATCCTTTTCTTTTCTTCTTTCAAAAGTCAAATCAAACCAGAGTTTCATAGATAATTTATATCCAAAAAAACAAAAAGGAAAATTCATGTATTTCAGAAATCAACATCGGGTTGATGTTGAACCTTTAAAATCTGTAAACCCAACGAATCAAATGAGCAAAGAAAAAGCAATCGAAATCCTACTATTCTGAATTTATTCTTCTGTTTTCTAATCCAAAGATGAAGGGAAAGTTTTTATAATTTCATAAAGATGAAGGGCAAGTTTTCATAAGAAGCATGATATGCACCTTTCCATGGGCATCGCCACGACCCTCTAATGAACTCAAATAAGTCACGTCATGCAACATGTATTTACTTTATAGCCCATACAACAAAATTCCACACTGAATTAGTTAGGGGTGGAATTTTTTCCCGAAAATCCCAAACCGTCCCGAACCCGTCCCGAAATTTGACAGAAAAATACCCGAACCAAATTTCCTGAAAAATTCGATACCCGAAATCGAACTGATCCCGAAGTTTCGGTTTGGGATTCGGCCACATCTTTGAAAGTATTCGATAATCCGGAACCGAACCGAATATTATATATATTTATTTATTTATTTTTAACTTATAATTAGAAATTACTTGGACTGTTGGATTGGTTAAGATATAATCCAACCGTCCATTGTGAGTTGGGTCTTCTGTATTCTTCTCTCAGTCTTACACTCTCACTTCCTCAGACTGTCTCTCAGTCGCTCACTCTCACTCTCTGTAAAACTTAGAACGCTGCTCCCTCCTCCGTGCTTCCGCCGCTCCTCCGTCCACTTCAACGACGCTCATCCGGCCACACACACAGAGACGCAGGAAGAAGCGAATCCGACACTAATCGAGTCGCAAAATCTAGGTAAAGGTTTCTGATTTTCATTGGGTTTTGGTTCTTATGGGTTTAGGGTCAAATTTCATGTTGATTAACTTGATTTCCGAGTATTTTGTCAAATGTGTAAGGGTTTGAGGACCATGGGTTTCAGATTAGGGTGGGTGCAGTGCAGGACCTGCATGCCTTTGAGATGGTGGGTGCACGAATTTGTGGGTTCATTCAGATTAAGATTAGGGTGGGTGGGTGCATGAATTTGTAAAATAAAATTATAGGGGATGGGGAAATAGGAATTGTAGGGGGTTTCAGATTAGGGTAGGTGCAGTGCAGAACCTGCAGGCCTTTGGGATGGTTGGTCACGGGTGCTCGAAGTTGTGGGTTCATCGGATTAGGCTCAGATTAAGATTAGGGTGGGTCACTTCGATCTATACTTTGGATGATTTAATTGGACTTTTACTGATCAAAGAGGTACCTACTTGTTGTAGGTTGGAGCGATTGTATGAACATGTGGTTGCTTATCTGTTGCATGATCCTGTACTTGAAGTTGATCCACAGACAGAGGTGAGCCTGTTCATTTATTGTTTGTTATCAACATTGATAAGTAATGGCCCTGACAGTATTTGATTCTTGGAAGAACGGGAATTGTGAGGGGAAATTATAGAGCATGTTCACGGATTGTAGAGTAGGTGTAGTCTGTTAGGGGTTGGATATAAAAATTGTTCAACTTTCTGTTTTGATATGGATTGGCATATTCTGTATTTCTGTGAATAGAGGATATAAAAATTTTTCAACTTTCCGCTGTTTGCATCAAACTATGGTTCATTTTGTTTCAAGGGAGCATGGCTATGAAAGCACATGGAACTGTTTGCAATTCTCAATTTTAAGAAGCTTGATTTTGCATTAAGTATGCAGTTTGCACACCGTCGATTGATCGTTTTTTTTTTTTTTGGTAGTGTAGGCAATATCATTGCTTGGAGCTCAAACTCTAGAGCTCATTGCGGCTCTGCCGCTTCTGTAGAGCACTGCCAATCCACAATATAAGTTTGTGGATTTCTTCAAAGCTAACTGTTTAAAGGGATGGGCACACTGTTTAAAGAGCTGAAAATTGCAAAAAGTTTAAAAAGCCCAACATTTTGGGCTTCAAGGTCCAATCCCGAAGTGACCCGAAATCCCGAAACAGTTTCGGGTATCCTGAATTTCGGGATTTGCATATTTTCGGTTCGGGTTTGGGATATAAAATCCCATCCCGAAATATTTTGGTTTGGGATTCGGGTTGAGGGTTTCGGTTTGGGATCCCGACCCGAACCAGCCCTAGAATTAGTTCCCAAGGGGGCATACACAAATCTACCAATTTTTTTTTTATCAAACTTATATCTAATGTTTATGCTGGTGTGACTGGGAAACTGCTTATATAAGGTGAACTTGGTGTAGGTTCAAAAGAAACAATTACCATGTTTGAAATATGGGTGTAACCTATTAACTTCTGACCTATTATCTTTTTCCATTGCTATGTGCAGTTAAACAACTGCAACAATGTTTTTTGTTGGAGGAAGCTGTTTTAGAAGAGAAAGGAAGTTCTTCCAAAGTCAGATTCTAGTTTTTAATCCTGTAATGATTTAGATCAATGGGCAAAACCGATTTTCTAATATGTGATGGACTTGTTATTTCTCTCCATGTTTTCTAATGATTTCGATCAATGGCTGATCGTCCAAATTGCAACAACATTCAACCTTTTGGACTTATGTAAAGTTGGGGCAAAAAAAAAAAAAAAAAAAAAAAAAACAGTCAATATACCATGGCTTGTCATTTG